>CANSGD010000102.1:0-529553 GCA_947645195.1 Patellifolia procumbens | reverse complement strand
ACTTATGTTCTGATGCGAAGAAAGCCCCTGAAAGCTAGAATGTGAAACTTTGTCATCTTGCATGTGCTGTTGGTTACAGTGATGTGTCATATGCTTAAAGTCCTGCCATCAACCATATTGGACATTGGAGCATTCCTAAAACTAGAAGAAGAAATAGCAGTATCACTTGCACCTTGACTTCGAGCAATATCAACAGGATTACCCCTAAGATGAGAATGAGGCACGAATAGTGTCCCCGAAAAGCCAGCTCCTTCTACCCACAATGGGTCGATTTGTCAACTTAGAATTTCTCAAACTGGAACCAACAATTTTTTTTAGGTTGTTTAAATTCCCTATCAGGAGTGTCAGGAACAACCATACCCTGGTCGATATCCATGAAATCTGTATCTGGAAGACCCCCTGTACACAAAGGCAATCACACACATCAACACTACACACATGCAAATCAATCTAAGAGCCAAAAAACCATATGATATATGCTCCAAAATTTTAACAAGAGCTAGCAAACAAGACAACTAAAAATCAGTTTATCTGCGATTGTAATGTGAAAGACACGAAGACACGTACAAATGTCTTTAAATTTAAATACATTTCATGTATGTTATGTTCTCGAACTCGTGTCAACTTTGAAAAATAATGGCCCCATGTCCAAATTTGGATTGATGACAACATTAGAACATGTACACCAATGACCAGATGACCATACCCATGTCTAGGTAAAATAGTAGGAACCAGCAATTAAAGAAGAAATTTTTCCCTAAAAGCATCCAGACTATGTTTGTTGACCATCACAAAATAAGAAAATCATCCTCTATTACCTTTGCATGCATCATTTTCTACCCCTAAATCTCTAACTCCTTCCGACAGCTTGCACCATATATATGGGGGCTGACACTGCCATACTGATAATTGAAAATAGCAGAACATCAAGTCACTCTCCAACACTTGGTCATGAATTTCATACAAAAGAAAGACCTTCCAAATCAGGAAGAAGCCTCTTATCTCAATCCAGATGTCACTTCTGAAAACCCCCTTCATTCACAAAGTCAGATGTTTAAGACACAATGGAAGATAAACATCACACTTGCTAAACAATCTGACTTAATATGATTTCTAGAATAAATCTCCAAGACCCATTAATAGCATTATGTCATAACATTAGTCAACAAGCTCCATAACCAAAGTAATGCATTTCGTAGAAAAGTTCATGAATCATATTCGAGCCCCTTAGTGGTGGTGTTAACAGGGTTAACGGAATCTGCCCGTTAAGTAGTGGTGTTTTGAAAGAAAAAAGTGCCCTTAACAGGGCGGTTTTTTCTGAAAAAAGGTCTTTATTAGGTGGTTCCTGACAATTTTTCCTAATAAAAAAAGAGAGATGGGTTAAAAGTAGTAACTTTTGAAAGGCTTAGCTTAAACATAATGCTTACTATCACTTCAATTGCAAAAGCAAAGCCGAAGCTTCCAATCCAATACGGTCCAAAAATAGGTACAAAATGCAATTCATTACCCAATATTGCATGATTAGCCCAAAAGGATACCTCTTGCACGAACATATTTGCCTTTTTCGAGTTGCAATTCACCAAGGGTAGCGGATTACCTCACTCCTTCAATGCCAATGCGAAAGGAGGCAATCACATCAAAATAACATTTTTTCCTATTAGCCAATTGCATAACATTTTTCGATCAGGGAAGTCTACCACCTACGCCAAGCCCCCTCGGACCAAGATTTTTTCTATTAGCAAGTCCGAACCCATATAACATTTCACTTAGATATCATAACTAATCCTTTTTACCTCCAACTTTAATAGATTTCCAAAAACGATCCGATAACGCTACAACCTACACCAGTCCCCCCTCGGTTCCGCCCCTGATCGTACCACATCCTCTCATTCTATAACCTAAGTTCTCAAAAAGGTCAATATTGTCCTTGCACCAACACAAATTTCAGCAAAAATTCCTCACTAACAAAACCATATTCATCCCAATAATACAACCATAAAAACTAATAATATCATGATCTAATCAAAACCCAGATCAGAAAATAACACACAGAGCCAAAAATTAATGAATAACATAATTTAACTAAATATATTTATTTTTTTCCAATTTACAAAATCATAAAGATAAAAAAGATAAGATATTTCACAAAATAAGTACATAAAAAAGAGGGAAAAGTAGGGTTACCAGAAGTGGAGGGTTTGTGGTGGTGATGTTCCGCCATATCAACAAAACCAATGAATTAAATTGCCCAGAAATGGAAGAAAGATGAGAAAAAAGCGGTAAAAAAACCCAACAGTTATATGTAAACCAGAACTTTGACACAGATGTTCGCTTTGTGTATTTGTACCTGTATAACTGGTGTATGTGTGTATGTATTTAAAGCCGCAGGCGTACTTCCTCCGTCGCATAATAGTTGCAACTATTTGATTTTATAATGTCAGATATTTGAGTTTGACTATAATTTTTGACATGTCTTATTTTTCGTTTTATATTAGTTGTAACATGTAGTTTACGTCTCTAAACATATATTTTAACTATTAATGTATTTATAAAGAAATTTTTTTAAAAAAAGGAATATTTAATAAGTATATGTAAAAATGCATTTAATAAGATCTCACATTAATAGTGTTTATTCAAGTATAAATCATAATTAAAGCTTGAAGGGAGAATGAATCGATGGTGATAAAATTTCAAACATTGTGATTAATATGAAACGATAAGTACATGATTATATATTGATAAATAAAAATTTGAACCCAGTAGCTCTAATCTACGTATTACTTAAACCATTGTTTATGTAAGCAAGACGGACGCTCAAATTAATTTTATGAAGGTTTTTAGTGGGTATTATCGCTAGTTGAATTAGTGGTTCGATTTCCTTTATAGCCAATTAGAATGACGGTTCAACCTTTGTGTGCCATAACCTAAACGGGCAATTTTGCTTCCGTTGTGCGCGCTTGATTAGTTAGCGGTTTTGGCGCTTTTTCATTTAAAAGCATGACATGAATTGAGCAGAGTTAAACCTGCAAAACAACATATTCAACATCCCGACACACCAACATCATATTTAGTTATTCACCAATCACCACCAACATATTCACAAAGAGCTTGTTTGTTTAGAGGGATAAGGGGTGGGGATAAGGATTTCTTATCCCCTCCTAACCCTTGTCCCATGTTTGTTTAGCGGGATTTGGAAATTAAGGTGGGATAAGAATAGGGATTAAAAGGCAAGTTATCCCACCAATCTTATACCTAAGGAGGGTGGTATAAGGGATGGAGATAAGAATAAGAGCTAAAAGACAAACATACCCTTAATGAAAAGGGATGAAGTAGGAGAGAATGAGATATTAGTAAGGTTATTTAAGTAATTTTATTATTTATTCCTAATCTTATCCCCAACCCATACCAAACATGGGATTACTTTGATTTTATTCTTATCCCACCTACCAATTCCTTATCCCTATCCCACCCTTTATCCTTATCCCTAACCCCACGACATACCAAACACCCCCAAACTTCAAACATTACTAATTCTTCCAATCATATTCAATAATATTAACATCGCTAAAACATGCAAAGTCTACGCAGCAAATTGAATATGGTCAAGCTTTCAAACCAAAGTGAATATGTTCAAGTACAGAACGTTTAGAAAACAAAGTTAATATAAACAACGAACAACTAAACTATACAAATGTACTACTGGCTAATTCCCTCGTTTTTTTCTAACACGCAGGGCAATGATCTTGGAGTGGACTCGTCGATCCCCCTAATGACACCTAAAGGGTAGAAGGCGACCAGCATTGATATATCAACTAAGGCGATATTACTCGGGGTGAAGACAAGGTAAATCTAATTACATTATATAGCAATAATGTGGTGATAGAAGAGATATGTCTGAACGGAACACGGCAGGGATAAAAAGTGACTGCCACTGGATCAAGTTCCACAGTGCGTTAGCGGTACTAAGGTCTTGGTGGGGTGGGGTTGGAAACTATTACATTGAAAAGCCACGAATCCTTCCATATAAACAAAAGTTTGTTCTTGCGTGAACATACAGACATACAACCTTTTACATTTTTGGGAACATAATTTGAGTCAAGATAGCCCATCAGCATCACAAGTTGGTTGGAGAAAGGTACTGGTGCATTAGATACTATATGGAGTCACGTTCATACTTTGATGGATTATCAAACGGTTAACTCAAGGATTCATGAAAAATCAAAGAGCAAGACGAGCATAAGGCATATGATCCGTATGATCCCTCCATCTTAGCATTTCTTATTCGTGTTTCTTTCCAACGTCTTGACCTTTTAACAGAGAGAACATGAGACGTCGCAACTACAAGATGAAGTGACCAAAAGATATCAATTATATTTAACTACACATATGGCTCAAGTTTAGGTTTAGCAACTTTTTATAACATCGCCCTAAACTTCACATCACCCTTGCAACTTGAGACTCGTTCGATTGATGGCCCTTGGTAACTATTCTTAACATGCACTATACTTTGGGCCCTCGTGAATTGTTTCACGTGGTTATTGCACGGGGACCTGAAGGATCAATCCTCTTGATCGGGAAGTTTCGGATGGTTTGCTTGGGGAGAGAAAGCAAAACATTACATCGAAGTTTATAATTCTGTGCATCTCATAGGCAAGATGCCTACACCTTAACAACAGATTTCAAAAGCACTCTTGTAAAGATACTAAAAGCGAATTTATCGCAGCTTTTATTCCGAAAAAATACAAATAATATGAAAGATCAAAAGTACATTTACTACAGCAGATTCAGTATCAGAATAGAAGAAACAGCTTAGATAATTGGCATCCTCTGTTCTATAGTAAACCGGCTACTAACCCAGCCTCCTTGGGGATGTAATTGTCCGACAATGATTTTTGTCTTTGTACTTGAAACTTCTTCACCAGTTGCTTGTTTTTTCCACATCATCATTTAGCATCTTTAGAAAGGAAACCATGGGTTCCGACCTTACGGGCATTGCAGAGGTCATCGGCAGCATCCCCCTCTCAAAAACAGCTGCAGCCCCCATACCAGTGCCTGGAGTTGCAGAAAAGCCCTTTAGTATTGCATACATGCACATAAATGCATCCATGAATTTGTTCAAAACAAGTATGCTTCCAACAAGCAGGGCAATAAGTAGAATCCATACCTATACACATAGACACAACTCCAAAACGGCAGTCTTTACCACGGCGCTTCATCTCATGCAGCAAGGTAGCAACACAACGAGCACCTGAAACATAACACAGAGCATAGTGAAGCTCAATACAGATATATATTACATCCAAACAGAGGTATAGTGGTACAATTTTGCATTGGAATTAAGATCAATCAATCAATAAGAGGTCACTATCCAAAACCCACCGTCCCTGAATGGGAATATTTCATTTTAGACTGTTCCGAATAATTTCGCCACTTCCTTCAATTTTGAAGAGGTTGGATACGTACAGGTTTGATTGTGATGTCGTGATGCATAGCTAAAATTCTTCAGAATCACCGGTATGTGATTTAGAGAAGAGGAAGTACTAAATAAGGGCATAAGAATTATCATACTACAAAGACACTCTTCCCAACCATGTGTTCTTACTAACATAGTCAGCCAACGTCATCAAATCATGAACCCTTGAAGATTGTAAATGGGGAGGTTTATAATAGATTGTGTTTCTAAGAAATCACACCAGGAATTCCCACGGTTCATGTCAAGCTCACATCGAACACATTTATGAAGTACCTCAATTTAACTAAAACAACATCAACTAAGATTCTAGGAACAGTCTCAGACAGAAGGAGAGAGTTAAAGGTGGGTAACCAGAGGAATATATAAAGTCAGTACCTGTAGCACCCAAAGGATGCCCTATTGCCATAGCCCCTCCATTTACATTGATCTTTTCTGGATCAAGCTCTAACTTCTTACGACAGTACACAAACTGAGAAGCGAATGCCTGTAAACTCGAGATGAGATTGAAACAAATATCATTTACACGTAATGTCAAAGCAACATATCATCAATATGATCTGAACTTCTGAAGTCCACCATAAACTGGCTTCAGAAATTCCAACTAAGATTCTCACCCTCATTTATTTCAAAGAGATCAATGTCATCAAGTTCTAAGCCAGCCGCCTTAACAGCTGCTGGAATTGCGACAGCTGGGCCAATTCCCATGATAGCAGGGTCGACCCCAACAGCAGCAAAAGTCCTGCACAATAAGAAGTTTAACACTATAAAATGCAGCGATCCAAGCATTAGCTAATACCATAATCATAAATGTCAAAGAAATACCGGAACCTCAGACCAAAGAAAAAATCATCAAATTCCCAAGGAAAGAAAAAAATACACATTGATCATAGATATTATACACTCTAAGTCTTGTCTGATCATGCATTAACATCCTTTTTTAGCATCTAGTCTATTTTTTTATTCTTCAGTTTATTTTTCCTGGAAATTTACGAATTTGAGTTTTGAGGACCAGACAAAAGCTTAAAGAACTTAAAATCTGCCTGTTGTGGTTTTGGAGTTCCTCTTATAATTTCCACTAGGAATCTCAGTAAGGCTATGGCTGATATAGGCTACAAAAAGCATCAAAACGTTCCGATGATATCCTCCATTAAGAATCTCTGTAAGACTATGATTCCAGGATGAAGACTGCTACATGTTGATCCGAATCGGAAAAGAGACATGGCTATTGCAGGGAACAATCTTTCTGTTCTACAAGGGCCTGTTATCCTATCATATCCAATCCAACTGTCTAAAAGTTGGCCCCGAGTACTTTGACTGGGAATAGTCTGAGCATCATAGGCTTCCAGTTGGATTAAGATTTAAGACAAACCCCATAATACAAAAATAAGCCACATCACACTATTCTTTTTATTCTTCTCCTTTCTAACTAACCACAGAGAAATTATATCAATATAATAACAGAACAGTAACAACAACCAATAACCAAGACACTGACAAACAAAGCTCATGGCTTTCAGAGGCTACAAATTACAATGACGTGCAAGTTCAAGCAAGTTAACCATCAGAGAGGCAGAAAGAAAGGATAAAGAGTAAAGAGGTAGCAGATGAGTTAAGCAGCATGGTAACAGAAAATCAGAGCCTCAGCTTGAACAAATGCACATGTGGCATATCAAAGATTTACTTATACTATCGTACATGAATGGGTTTAATGGTACAATGGCCAACACCTCAATTCTGAAATGCAACTAAATGTATGTAATGCCTAAAGTGACAGATCAAATCTAACATGTTCCCCTCGTGGTCTGAGATAATGAATGACAAAAGAGAAGCAATCTGCCATTGACACAACCAGTAAATGATCAAAGAAGAAATCAAATCAGATTCATACCTAAACACACCAAGAATAGGCAGCCCTTTACACATGGCAACACTTCTCTTCATCAACAGAACAGCTCCGGCGCCATCAGTCACCTGGCTAGAATTACCTACAGCACGGACATGAAAGTAGTAAAATTACATATGCAACTGATCCACAAGGAAGAAAGCTGAAGTTCAATTTCAAAATGCCCTATACCAGCAGTTGTCGTCCCACTTTTCTTGAAAACAGGCTTCAATTTGGCCAGATCCGCAATAGTGGCGTTCGGTCGGATACCGTCATCCACAGTGATGGTAACAGGCTTCTCATCTCCAGTTTTGGGATCAACCATCTAGAAGGTAGGAGGGGAAAATCAAATGAGGAACTGGTAAGTTGCTGAGTGAATTTATTGCCAAATCGGGGACAAATTATAGTAATTAGTTAAGAGGAGATTACCTTTGTGTGCACAGGTACTATTTCATCTTTAAATTTACCAGAAGCAGTGGCAGCAGCAGCCTTCCTGTGCGATTCCACCTAACAGGTCAAAGTTCAAAGAGATTAACGGTCAACTCTATGGAAGGATCTGACAAGTACCCCACATCTAAAACATCATGTAACTCACTGCTGCTTGGTCCTGCTCTTCCCTCGTTACACCAAAACGGTGTGCAACATTTTCTGAAGTCATCCCCATAGGAAGAAGACAATCTTGGGCTTGAGCAAGTTCTTTTACCTACCACAGCAGGAAAAATATATCAAGAACTACACACCTTTATAACAGCAAGCTGCTCTATATATTACATGCAGATCGAGGCACATCCACTAAACATTATAAGAGATGCAGGAGAATATAGATCTTACTCTGGGATTCACAGATCCTTCCCATGCCATAGGGTTTGTTGTCATGGACTCCAATCCAGCACCAATTCCTGCAATATGCATATTAGTAAACACGATTCTCTCTATAATGTAAAAAGTAGACTCACAATTAACGTGTCTCCTCCTTCCCTCGCCTCAGTGGGAATTCTTCACTCTCTGTTACGAGTTTGAAAATTGCACTCAGCATTGCATCAAGAAGAGTTCTTACCTATATCATAAAATCCAGCCTTAATGGCTGCAGCTACATCAGCAACAGCCTGAAGTCCTGAAGAGCATTGCCTGTTCACAGTTCTTACAGGAACAGTTTCTGTCAAAAACCAGAAAATTTGGTAAGGAATTAGTTATACAAACCACAAAGTTCATAATCATGTCCTACTAACCTGAGAACATCACCCATTTGACTCGATGAAAACCATATAAAAAGAAATATAAGTTATTAAAGATTGAATCAAGTTCCATTAACATGGTCGCATATATCCGAAAATGGATTAGAGCTATGTTATTACAAAGTTATCCATCTATTTCAATGCAGGAATACATACACAAGCTATGAAATAATACTTAAGAATGTAATAGGATATTGTCGTATCAATGACAAAAGTTGTCCTTGGTAAAGGGAAGAATCATACCTGGGAAACCAGCATAAAATGCTGCCATCCTACACTCACTGGCTCTCTGAGAACCTGGGGCCAAAACAGTTCCCACAACAATGTCCCCAACTTCGGCAGGGTTCACATTTGTTTTCTCAATTACAGCCTACAATAAAAATACAAGAACAGGTCGTTACAACAGAGATATTATATAATACAGAAAAGATAGGTTTACGATTTTGAGCATAAAGAACACAGGAAATGGAGAAGAATTCAAAGAATTACTGGTAGGAAATGCAGAGCAGAACAAGTTTCTGAGGAACATAAATTAGTAATGGAATTTCTATTCCTCTGCGTCATTGCTACAAGCCACTTTCAGGAGGGATGATCATTTAATACGTTTTTAATGGATAAGTGTACCTTCAAAACTGGTGCAAGAAGATCATCAGGAAATGTGTCCTTGAAAGAACCTCGTTTTGCCTTGCAAAGTGGAGTGCGGTGTGCTCTGTAGGGTATCATATCCAGCGTAGCTTAGAAATTAAGTATCCCTGGTAAACCAAAAGTGAGTAATAACATTACTACATGGTGACAACTTACGCTACTATGACAACATCATCACCGAAAGCACTGGTCCTGTGATAGGCAGCAGAATCCCCAGCCATGCAATTAGATGCCTGCAATAATCACCACAACCAAGGTAAATATGAGAGTGTATTAAGAAGAGAAACTTACACCGCATGCATCAATGATGCATGATAAATACAGTACATAGACATAATTCCTCTCGCTAAAAGCATCAATCCCAGTAATATGCAACAGGATGACTGATAAAAGAAATGCAACGAAGAATAAATAAGCACAACCAACAAGACTCTGGATTAGTTCCTCGGGAAGTCATGACTAATTGCGTAACACGATAATGCAACCAGAATATAGACCATAGTAACACCAACTTAAGCTCACACACTGAAACCAAGCCCCAAACACACACTATCCCCCTTGAAACAACCACCATCAACCATCACAATGAATATTTATTTTTGCCAGAAAGTTAGCATGGAACTTTATAAACGCCACATCTTAACACAACTACTTCAAAATTTCAGATTAGCTCCAAAGACTTTTAACGTGGTTCAGTGGAAAGGGTGGGTTCACAATTCGATCTCCTTAACATGATCCTAAGTCTTTCTAATGAGACAACAACCACAAATTTTTGACCTATCAAATAAATCCTATAAAAACGGAAAATCCAATTTCAGCTATAGCTAAAAGGGTGGGCTCACAATTTGAGTTGTTCAAAATGGAAATCATCTTTGCCACATCCCATGCAGATCCCTCAATCTTTCATACTTGAGATAACAACCGCATATTCAATCCATCAAACATATACTTCATCTGTATCAATTTAGTTGCTACACTTTTTTCGGTTTTCCAATGCATCTTTTTGATGTGAGAGAGATAGAGAGGAAAAAAAGGGGGGCCCATGTGGTAGGAGAGACATAGAGTGAAGGAAAAGGCAAATAAAGAAAGTGTAGCAACTAAAAAGATACGGAGGAAGTACTAACTAACTGACAATCCAATATTAGCTTTAGCTAAAAGGGTGAGGTCGCGATGCAAGTTTATAGAAATGATAATCATCCTTGCCACATCCCAGCAAGTTCTTGTTTTGTTAACTAAATAGATCCCCAAATTTTCATAACATGATAACAACAACCACAAATTATCCTCTAGACTGAAAATCAATTTTAGCTTCACAAAAGAGCTTCAATCTTACTCTCGTCTCTACATTATCCTTTAGCTTTAAAAGGAAATAAAAAAGAACAATTGATAAGAAAGGTATAAACTATTGGCCATATTCTATAAAAGTTTTGTACTATTGATAATCCATAAAAGGGCTGAACTATTATCCTAATTTCACAAAAACAATCCCATTGAACGATTTACCTATTATAACAGGCTGACTTATTACCCTAAACCGGTCAATGGGATTGTTTTTGTCAAATTGGGGTAATGATTGGGGTAATAGCTCAGACCTTTACGGATTATCAATAGTACATACCTTTTATAGAAGATGGCCAATAGTTTGTACCTTTCTTATCAATTTTTCCAAATAAAAAACATCAAACTCAATTAAGAGCGACCTCTAACTAACTCAACATTATCCATGAAACATTCATCTTTACCAACTAGGTTGTACAATTAACAAAACATGACCATACCATTCGATTCAACTCAAATATGAGAGAAACAGCAAGAGACAGATTTGACATTATCCAAATTAAATTGAAGAAAATCAAAATGAATAGGAACAACCTAGCTCAATTAAGTAACATATAACTCATATATTCTCTAGTAATAAAACAAAAAAAAAATGAAATCGCATATTTTCCATTGTAATTTTCATCTAAACAAATTTTCGCACTATTAACCAAACATAAACAGCTCATTCGATTCAGATTTCATATATTTCAAACAAATTGGAGACAATCAAAATGAATAGGAACATACAAGCTCAATTAAGAACAACATGATTATTAACTCATATATTCACTAGTAATAAAACAAAAAGAAAATTGTAAAAAATCGCATACTTCTCCGTTGAAATACTCATCCTAACAAATTTTCGAACACTTAACCAAACATAAAGAGCTCATCCGATTCAGATTTCACATAATCCAAAACAAATTGAAGAAAATCAAAATGAATAAGAACATACAAGCTCAATTAAGACAAACTTCGCACGATAAATCAAACATTAAGACAAACGAATAGGAACATACAAGCTCAATTAAGCAAAGATTCACTAATAATAAACAAAAAAAAAAATGAAATCGCATAATTTTCCATTGAAACAAAACTTCGCACGATCAATAAAACATAAACAGCTCATTCGTTTAAGATTTCACATAATCCAATAAAATTGAAGAAAATCAAAATGAATAAGAACATACAAGCTCAATTGAGAAAGATTCACTACTAGTAAAACAAAAAAACAAGTGAAATCGCATAATTTTCCATTGAAACAAACTTCGCCAGATCAATAAAACATAAAACAGCTCATTCGATTCAGATTTCACAAAAATTCAAAACAAATTAAAAAAATCAAAATGAATAAGAACATACAAGCTCAAATTAAGAAAGATTCACTACTAATAAATAAATAAAAAAGTGAAATCGCACAATTTTCCATTGAAACAAACTTCGCAAGATCAATAAAACATAAACAGCTCATTCGATTCAGATTTCACATAATCCAGTAAAATTGAAGAAAATCAAAACTAATAAGAACATACAAGCTCAATTAAGAACGATTCACTAATAATTAACCAAAACAAAAAAGTGAAATCGCATAATTTTCCATTGAAACAAACTTCGGACGATCAATAAAAAATAAACCGCTCATTCGATTCAGATTTCACAAATTTCAAAACAAAATTAAAAAATCAATATACAAGCTCAAATTAAGAAAGTTTCACTAATAATAAAACAAAATAAAAAAGTGAAATCGCATAATTTTCCATTGAAACAAACTTCGGACGATCAATAAAACATAAACAGCTCATTCGATTCAGATTTCACAAAATTCAAAAATCAAAATGAATAGGAACATACAGAGAGAGGCTTCATAATTGTGATCAGTAGAAGAAGGAGGACGAAGATGATCGAGAAGAATTCTTTGCCTGTTGATTGCTTTCTCCATTTCTATAAATCTAAGAGAAATTTAACTGGTTTGCGATTTTAGGGTTGTGATCTGAGATAAGAGTAATGTTTATCCTAAATTATTGAAATGGAAGAGTACTATATAAACAAGGCAATGATGATGAAGATGATGATGATGTTGATGACGATGACTTTGTATTTAGCAAATCGAGGTGCAGTCGAATGCGGATGGGGAAAACCAAATAAAATACTCCCTCCGTTTTTTTAAATAAGTAAGTTTGACCAAAATGGACTTAAGGAAACCGACTCTCGTTCTTTGGACGACTAATCTATGACCGAAATGGGTTCGTCACTTCCATGGATCTCTGATCGGGAAACTATATCCAAGCTCCGTGGCTAGTCTTGGAATTTTTTTATATGTATCTTTCTCTATCCCCTTGGCCTACATATTACACCTCTCTCTTTTTTCTTCTCTCTACCCTTTTCATTTTTCTTTACTTTTACTAACATTTTCTCTTACTTTACACTTTTTTGTTGATCCGCGCGCAAAAGAAACATACATATTAAAAAAACGGATGTAGTAATAGAACGGGAGAAACTTTGTCAAAATATAAGAGTAAGTTTGAAATTTTGTTGAAAAGTACTTTATTCTTCCTCCGTAACAAATTAGATGTTACACTTTTTTTGAGAGTCCAATGCATTTTTTTAATGTGAGATAGATAAAGAGGAAAAACTATGTGGTGGGAGAGAGATAGAGAGAAGGAAAAGCCAAATAAAGAAGTGTAGCATCTAATAAAAAATTTCCTCATTTGGAAAGTGTAGCAACTAAAAATTGATGAAGTATTATATTTTTGTAAGGAAACACGTTAAATGTCATTTTACATCAAATTACATACTTTGTTGTCATATTTTTGTTAAAAAAAATCACTTTTTAGGTCATTGAATCTCTTTGTTTTTCTCCCTTTTTGCGCATTGGAATTAGGTCTTAAAATTTGGGTTGATTTGCTTGACTTTTATAGATTAAAGGAGGAAAAAATAGACCCAAGGTTGACTTTTTGGTCTAAATATAGTAATAAGGTGTGTAATTTGGTAAGTAATGACATATAATATTTTTACACAAAAAAATTAAAATGTGTTTTCATAAAACTTATAATATATAAGGTATTTTTAACAAAATTTCCTAAAATAGGAGAAAAGATTGTTACACATTATTTGTGTAACTAACTATTCAACTTTATTTTGTAAAGTTAACTAACTACTCTAGGGATCACATCTCGAATTTAAAAGTGGAGAAATTATGAAAAATGTGTAAATGCCTCTATTTGTCTCTATTCTTTTCATGTCCAATTTGGATATGATTTGTGTCCATATCGCCCTCAATGACATATTTGTCATACATTATTGGATATTTTATTGACTTGACACTTGAATAATTTCAAGGAACGTAGCGATATTTGGTAATTGGTTGGTGGTCGATTTGGTTGGTTGTTTTTAGTAACCGATTTAAATAATTGTATAATTATTGATTGTTTATAAAAGTGGTTATTCGTGCTAGTTATTTAGTACAAAATGTCAACAATATCAAAAGTCGGTAGAAAATATGGTAAAAATCGCTTTTGGCTTTTCGCTAAAAAGATACAATGAGTAATAATGATTCTTATTTGAACCTCCCTTGAAAATTATTTTTTACTTGTTGAATAGTACTATTAGATAAAAAAAATAATTAAGTTTTTTATTTGAGAACAGGCCCTACTTGGTTAGGATTGAATCCAGAGCCTTGTGTGATGCATTGGTGCTCTCTCTCTCTGTTCACTAGAAAGTTTCACTTTTTTATTGGTAAAAGCAAGTGGCCCGAACTTTGCTTGAGTCTTAATGGGCCAGACACATAAGAGTAGGGGGAAGGGTAAGGAAATCTCTACTCTCAAAGTGCCTCAAGTGGAGTCCGGATCATCTATCTCACATAGTGTCCCATTTGGTGTCCCATTTTGTATTATTTTGTCCCATAACTTAAATAAAATATTTTTTTCTTATTTTGTACATTCTCCCTACTATTAAAGCCTCTTCAAACACAAAAATATAGAAAATAAACTTCACTCATTAAAATAAAGAGCGAAAGGAAATAAATCGTTTTGGCCCTTTATTTTGTATGTACTTCACTCATTCTCCCTACTATTTTTTATTGATCCCCCCAACCTCGAGGTTGGAAGGATGCTCTCCTTACCACTAGACCAGATACTACTTGATATCATACACTTAGTTGTACCATATTTGAACAAACAAAATAGCCTTGGGTGTACCATGCCCATGGTACACCCAAATCTATTTGAGAAAAAAAGAAACTTGGGTGTACCATGCTCATGATATACTGGGTGTATACTAAAATTGTAAACTAATTAGCGTGTGGGGAATAAGATGTCTATCCGTGTGTGGGAGGATGCTTGACTGCCAGGGGAAGATCGAACGTAATGAATACCCGATATGCATTGGGCTCTCGTTAACTGTCTCGACTGCATGTTCATAACATATTCCCTTCTTTAGGTTTTGGGAGTCACATTGGTGCTTATAGTTCAATGTCGATGACAAAATTTATAAAAGACGATCAAATTAAGATATCTCGTTTTGTATGTCATGAAATGCCTCGAGGCCTACCTAGGCATACATACACACTAACCGAGGCACAATTTCTAAAACATTTTTTCTATTTACTTCATCCGTTTTTTAAATTGTGACACTTTGATTAAAACTGTGAAAGCTTTTTTGATCAAAGGGTTACAAATAAAAAAACGAAGGAAAGTTATTAGGGTTTGTTTGTTAGGGTGTAAAACGTTTTTCTTAAAAACTGTTTTCTCATTTTACATTGTTTGGTTTGGAGTTAAACATTAAAATGTTAAACTTGGGATAAAAACCATTTTCCACCTTGTTGAAAATATTTTACACCAAAGTGGGAGGAAAACATTTTCCAACACAAGTGGAAGGGAAACATTTTCCTCACAATTAATTTAGTTGATTTTTAATTCAAACAAACA
The DNA here is from genome assembly GCA_947645195.1 of Patellifolia procumbens. Lineage (NCBI taxonomy): Eukaryota > Viridiplantae > Streptophyta > Magnoliopsida > Caryophyllales > Amaranthaceae > Patellifolia > Patellifolia procumbens. The sequence goes on along the minus strand of CANSGD010000102.1, from coordinate 514,073 downwards.
ATGAAAAATGGTTAAAATGAAAAATCATTTTACACGCAACCAAACAACGAAAAACTTTCTTAAAAATGAATTTTCCAATGTAATATATTTTCCATGAAAAATCATTTTCATCCTATCAAACAGAGCTTTAATTCAATCCGATTTAATTTACTACCTACAACATAAAAAATGCAATGGTGCCGCAAAGTGTGAGTAGAAAATGCCTAATAGTGTCGTTAATTTCATGTTACTAGGTAATAAAAAACAATTCCATTCACTTCACAGTAGAGATGGCATAAGAGATGACACGTAGAATTTGCCAAAGAGGAACAAAAAAGGTGCGTTACTTGAGCCGCTGACTCGCGCAGTCCTTATTAGAAAAAGGTCGATTAGAAAGCTGAAGAATTGCAGAGTACCATTCGAGAAGAAGCCAAACAAAGAAGGAAGAAAGAGAACGAGCAGTTATACAATGTCGAAAATCTAAACCTAGATCTTAAAAACGTAAGTTTTTCTTCTTCTTCTGAAATAATTTCGTTCTAGCTTCATGTTTGAATGGTGGAATTTGACATTCGAATGTTGAAAAACAGGTTAACCTGCTTAAATTCGATGATGTATAGAGTTTTCGGTGCAAAAATTAAACTGAGTGTTTCGCCATGGCAAGGTGTAAGGAGGTTCTATTGCAATGTTACGAGTCCGGAAGTTTCTGCGTCAAGCAGATGCGCAAATAGCAATGTGAGTAGGAATTTGTTATAGTTTTGATAGATTATTATTATATGAAGGTGTTGATTGCGTGCTCATTGATGAGATCATTGTTAATGAACTATGACTATGATTAATTGTCATTTGGTTGGAACTTGTTGCATTTTCCTTTGATTTTGAATAGGATTTTTTTGCTCAAAACCACCCGAACTTTTCATGTTTTTAGAAACTAGCACCTTAATGAATTTTCTTTATAATTTCCACCCACCATTTTCAAATTTATTAAAAACTCCCACCACTTAACGATTTTTGTTAAATTCTGTTAACAAAACCATTAAGTAGACCCCACATATGCATTTTATTATTACTTTACGCTGAAATCAAAGTGAATTTCATCAATTTAAGGGCAAAATCTCAACAAATTTGGAGCAAGTTTGAGCAAGTTTGGAACGAATTATAACTATTTAGAAAGAATTACAACTATTTCAAGTTCGATTTCGTTAACAAAATGTATATGCGGGACCCACTTAACAGTTTTGTTAACGGAATTTAACAAAAACCGTTAAGTGGCGGTAGTTTTTTAATAAAATTGAAAATGGTAGGTGGAAATTATAAAGAAAATTCATTAAGGTGGGAGTTTATAAAAACGTGAAAAGTCTAGGCGGTAAGATGCGATTTATCCTTTTGAATATTTTGCCACGAGGTTGGTATAAGGAGTCACCACACCGGAAGTTTATGTCTCGAATATAAATATAGCAATTTGAGTAGGAATGTGTGATAGATATTTCGATAGATATCATATGAAGGCCTTATACGTATAGAAGAGATCAATGTTCATGAATTATGAGTTTATGACTATGATGTAGTTGTAATTTGGTTGGAACTTATTTGTTTGTTTTGTCTTTGGATATGTTTCCACTAGGTTGGTATGAGTTTGTAGCAGCATTGCCTAATTCGCTATCTGGTTCGCCTTTTGAATTCACAATTTGGACAAAATGGGACAAAAATAGCGCAAAACCGACCATAGTTTGCTTGCCTTAGTTTGCAGGCATAGGCGAATTAGGCAACACTGGTTTGTAGTATAATCATATAACTTTAAGGTATTGCATAGTCTGCTTGGATGCCATTTTTGTTAGTTTTTCCTGTTAATGATGCTATTTTATTAATAATTTTGATAGATATCATATGAAGGCATTAAGCACACATGTCGAGGTCCTTGAGGAGATCAATGTTAATGTATTATGCCTATGATGTAAATATGTAATTGTCATTTGGTTGGCACTTGTTGCTTTTTACTTTGTTTTTGAACTTGTTGCCACTATGGTTGATATAAGTTTGTAGGTGACGCTGTTTGTAGTATAATCATATACTTTCATGGTATCACATAGTCTGCTTAGATGCCATTTTGTTAGCACTTCCTGTTTATGATGCTGTTCTATTAATACTAAAGGGAAATGTTAGAAACATTTTTGTTTCGATCTTATTGCTTTAATTGGCTAACAAATATAAGACAAGGGCTCACAGAAATGGCCATTGAAATTCTTGATGTTATTACTGGAGATCCTTTTGTGCGGCTATGCCCTAATATTCTTTTTCCTTTGTTTTTCATTCACATCACATCCTTTTCTTCTCCTTCCTTCCAAAATTTTCAGGTCTATTTATCATTATTGTATGCAACAGGAAAGTAAAGGAGAACATCAATTGGCGAATGGTATCCAGCAATATGACATTGCTATAGTTGGAGGCGGCTTGGTCGGCATGGCTCTAGCATGTTCCTTGGGTTAGTCTCCATTTATAGGGGGGAGGGTTTGACTGACGCTTTGCTTCTTACCCCATCCCTCCTTTCCATTTTTACGTTCTGTATCTTCTAAGGAACTAGAATTACACGTGATCTGTTGATATTAGTTTATTGTCACTTGAAGGAATATATATGGCAAATTAGGCATTTGATATATATCGTACGTCTTGCAGCGGGCTCTGCTTTAACCAGAAAGTTGAGTGTTGCCATCATTGATGACAATCCTGCATTGACATCTGGAGGTTTAATAAAAAAAGAGGAGCCTCCTGATCCTAGAGTCAGCACAGTAACACCAGCTACTATCTCCTTTCTTGAAAGTATGTTGTCTTTGTTTGTTTTAGTTTATATATATATTTGTGTATTAGCTTTCAGAATACATAACTGTTTACTCTACAATTCATAATAGCCTGCAAAGCAGAATATTACTGTATTTTTTTAAGTAGTGGTGCTTTTTTTCATTGGTTAATAAGGGCATTGATTTCACAAGTGTGTCCTTTCGGTATGTCCGGCAAGATAACTTTTTACCTATCTCTTCTGTTTTCCTATTTGATATCTAGTTACTAAGAAGTTAATATTTCAGGATTAGGTGCTTGGAAGTATGTTGAACAGCAACGCCATGCATATTTCGATAAAATGCAGGTGAGTTTGCTGTATTTCATGGTTAGAATTCTCTTTCTGTATGTTAATATGTGTTTGCTTATATGATTTTGGGTTTGCAAATGTCAAATCATTCGTCCTTGAAATTTTAAATGCTTAAATAATAATCCATATGATTCACGACTTTGTGTCAGGTCCACATTTTGAATGAAAAATATTGTTGTTTAACAGAATGATTTTTTAATAATCAGTGCTAGCTGTAATGAATGCTTGCATAACAAAAGGTGGTACTTAAAGGTTCTGTGCTATTGATCTCCAGTTCTTGTAGCTGATTCTGCTGTCCAGTGGTGTTTCACTTGTCCAGGCTTTAGTTTATTCTTTTATCCCTCTTTTAATCATGGCATGTCATGGTATCTAGGCAAGATCATGGAAAAATGTAATATATACAAAGTCTTAATTTTGAAACGTGTAAATAGCCGATTTTTTTATTCCACATTATGCTTGTGAAAGATAATACTTTTTGATCCTCTATTACCAATGTGCCATTGTACAACCCTGTTTCTGTTCCCTTTTTGTGAATTGGTGTCTAACTGTATATATGATATGATGTATAAGCTGACTTTATGTAGGTGTGGGATTATACTGGTCTAGGGTTTACCAGGTACAATGCTAGAGATGTTAATAAAGAGGTACTCGGGTGAGTTTACGCTGGGAAAAAAAAACATTTTGAGCTTTTGTTGTCAATTGTCGTTGCATGCATGGTTGTTTAGAGAGGGCTAACTTAGGTTTTTCATATTTTAGGTGTGTCGTTGAGAATAAGGTGCTTCATAGCTCCCTATCACTGTGTATACAGGTACAGTTCAGTTCTCAGTATTTTCGTTCTTTATATATATTTACGGAGGAACTGGGAGCAAAACAATGCTCTTGTGCCAGAAATGTTCTGAAAGAATTCTTCTATAACCCACCTCTGTCTATGACTAGATATCTTGTGTTACATTTGACCTAAGAGAAAATTCTCATTGTTTAGGACCTCAAGGTTATCCACCTACTTTAGAATAAATGTGTAGGCTTCTATTGCGGTTCTTTATCTACAATGACATTGTTATGAATGGCATCAAAAGTTTCTGGGTATAATCCTGTAAAGAGTGGAGCTTGCCAATCAAAGAGCTTCATACAAAATCATAATTAAGTTACTTACTCCTTGGAAATTTCCCTCCCAAAAATGAAAGAGAAGAAACTCTTACAATTTGTGTTTTCCACAGCCTCCACCCACATACTGCAGTTAACTGTGTCTTGTCTTCTATCTCATCTCATAATTGTTGGATTGGGGAACTCCTGCAGGACAAGGACTTTGATAAAACTGTACTTCCTTCCCGACTGGCTTCAATGACTTTACAGTCAAGTCTGTCATCCACCAAGATGGACAATCAATTAGCAAAGTTGGAGCTGACAGATGGCAGCAATGTAGCTGCAAAATTGGTGGTAAGTCTTTTGAATTCCTTATCAAAGTAAATTTGCAATTACAAAAGTATAATGGAACTTTTGCTGAATCTTGTATCATTCTACTTTAGCTCACTGAGTTTTATGTTTTGAATTTTATTCAATTTAAAGTTAAATTGAAAATAGCCTAAGCCTTCCTGATTTTTAACTTCTCTTTTAAAGTATATTCTTCACGTTTTTGCTATCTATTTTCATATGATATTTGGCGGATTTTTTCACTTCCATATGTGCAGTTTGACATTGTTTTTTCTTTTTTGAAATTGGCTGTGACGGTCTTTGTTTGCTTAAGTGTGATGCATCTAGTATGGCAGGATTGGTTGAGAAAATCTGACGACAAACCCACCTTTATATTGGTCTTGTTATTTTACTCATGCTAGGATGTTTTTAACACTTGGCTTCTCTTTCATGATGCATTTTGCTTTTAATGGTCAAAAGGCTTTTACTTATCAATAAAGAAGGGGCTCACTTGCCGAACAACACACAGGATTTGAAAGGATTCTACCCTTTTATTTAGTTGTTAGAAACAAATTTTATCTATTGGCAACTTAGTATCTTCTTGTGCCTTTTCAAGGGTACCAATGATTGCTTACTAAATGGTTCATTGGTTTGATGTTCTAGTGGAATGAGATGCAAGAGATTTGTCCCACGCCTTTTGTAGTGATTTTAGCATCTTGACAGATCTAGGTCCTAAGATTAGAATGGGGAAGTCTTATGCTATATGTTTTGGAGTCTCATGCTCTATGTTTTGTGATTTAAGCAAATGGCGTACATAGTTGGCCCGTTCCTGTCAAATATTCTTTTGGAGGAAATTCAAGAACAATCCTCATGGTTCTATCCACTGTCACATAATTCGCTGGGGTGGTTTGCGAATTTCGAATTGGTTCGATCGAATTCGTTCCCAACTCGCAATTCACAATTCGCCAATTTGCCTAAAATCAAAGCTCTGTGCAGCGACTTCCGATTTCCCGACTCGTTCCCCGTTCCAGAGCGATCTACGAATTATGTGACACTGGTTCTATCTTTCGAGTTCATACATGTTTTAGCATTTTGTTTGAAAGTTGTGGCATATTAGTCATCTCCATTATGGTTGAATAGGAGTGGGGGTAGGACAAGTCCTTGATTTATATCTGAGGACATACTCGTCTCGTGTTCTGTTTGGTGCAAAAAAAATTTGCTTGGAAGAGAAGTAGGGGTAATCTTATTTTTCTTGTTGTACTGTTGACTGTTGAGTCTCCATGGTGTTTCTCCAGTCTCAGGTTTAAGAAGTGGAACTGTCAATATCTGCAGAAGGGATTTTTAAACATCTTCAGCTTTGAAGGTTGCATTTTTATGTAAGGGGAGGGATGGCTTCATATCCTGCAGCCCCTAATTCCTTCTCATGCCTAAACACTACTACCTCCTCTCTTTTTTTTTAATATCTATGTTTGCTTTTGCGCGCGGACCAAGGAAAAAGTGAAAAAGGTAGAGAGAAGGAAAGAAAAAGTAGGAGAGAAATGTAATAGTTAGGTGAACCAACCTTTCATTTATGGGAAAAAGTAGAAAAGTACATACTAAAAAACATCCGAAGATGGTAAAACATACATATTAAAAAAAAACGGAGGGAGTATTAACTTGTAGCAGAAGTTCCAAAATTTTACTTTATTAACACTATTAACTACAGTCCTTCTCATATCCTGCAGCCCCTACATTCCTTCTCATACCATGAAAGATTATCTTTAAAATTTTGAACCAGATCCGTGTGGGGATCCCGCAATACGCGGGTATCTGGTGTCAAAGTTTTCCTCCAAATATTTGAAACAAATAGATTATAAAGAAAGATATTCTCATTTTTTATGAATATCTAGAGTTGTGGAAAGGTAAAAGCTAGACATGGATGTCTTGTAGTTACGTCTTTACCACAAAGAGTAGGCGCCAATGCTATTTGAGAATGGGAGATTAAGTGAAAGCCTTGTCTTAGAACTTAGAAGGCATTTGCTTCAAAGATAATGAATGTTATAGAGTTGCTGCCTCGTGTATGTATTAGAATTTCAATAATCCGTGCTGTGTTATGTTTACATTAAGAGAAAAATGGGTTGTGTCAATATTTTGAGAGTGTGCGACGGACCGACATAGCTAACTCTTACTGTTCTCTGGTGGTTTAGTTCTGAATGCCTTATCTCTACTTGAACCCAAATTGGAAGCTGGAAAGAGATTACAAGGGAATAGTGGTTATGAGAATGGTGTTTCCTAGTTTCTAGATTTATTACTATCCGGCTATCAAATACTCTTTCATCCTTGAATAGTTGAGAATTTTTCCTTTTATGGATTTCCAAAAGTAATTGTCAAGTTTTGTTATCATAAACAAGCTCATAAGGGTTTTGGTCTGAAGAAGTTGGATCTTTGCTGTTTATTCTCGTCTTTTTTCTTTTGAGGGCTGTTTATGTTATATCATTGATGAGTTAGGTAACTTTTCAACTCACCTTAAGCATAACTTGTTAGCATCTATTTGTGCTTTTCCATGTAATAAACAATAGCTCCTTTCTCAGGTTGGAGCTGATGGTGGTAGGTCACGTGTTAGGGAGTTGGCAGGGTTTAGCTCCACTGGCCGAAAGTATCCACAAAATGCAGTTATTTGCACAGTTGAACATTCAATGCCTAACCATTGTGCATGGCAAAGGTTTCTTCCCGCTGGACCCATTGCTCTTCTGCCGATAGGGGACAATTTTAGCAATATTGTGTGGACGATGAGTCCTAAAGAATCTTCAGACTGCAAAGCCATGAGTGAGGATGATTTTGTGAGAGCTGTAAATCATGCAATAGATTATGGATTTGGTCCTCATCCACAGTCAAACTCAAGTATCGATAAGATTTTCTCAGGTTTCAGTTCTGATCTAGTCTCATCCATTGAATCTTTTGAAGTTCCACCACAGGTTGTTAGGTTGGCCTCGCAGAGAATGGTGTTCCCTCTTTCATTAGTACATACTGATACCTATGCTAAAACGCGTGTGGTTCTCATTGGGGATGCTGCCCACACCGTTCATCCTCTGGCGGGTCAAGGAGTTAACCTTGGTTTTGGAGATGCATCTACTCTTTCAAAAGTTATTTCTGAGGGTACTGCTGTTGGCATTGACATAGGACAGGTACATCTCCTACAACTTTTTTATTTCTTTTGCAGTCTTCTATGGAGTCACATTCGAGGCTCTCCTCAAAACATGTAAAGTTGTATCCCCTCTCCTCCAGGGCAAACCCTGGGGATTCAGTAACGTTTTTCAGGAACTATTGGACTTCTAATAAATTTCGCCTCTGCTACAATCTGCTTGTTTTTAAAAATATAATACTCTGAAATCTATCAACAGGAACATAATTGAACACAGATCATATACAGGATTCATGCATGTTATTGAAGCCATTTCCTGATTATTTTTCAGTGAGGCCAAGTTCTCTTCACCCAATGTTTTTGAACTGAACCACTTTTACTGATTGAAACTGTTATCTACTGATTGTCTAGTTGGTTTTTCTTGATCAAAACTAAGTTTTAAGATCCTCTTTCGAATATCTTCACTTCTAGCTTTCTAGATGCAACGTCAAAATCAGGGACATGCCCTTCCTAACAGACTTGACATTTTTCTTGCTGTTTATCCTCCTTGTCTAAATTTTGCTGCACTATATCTGGTCGAAGGGTTATATTCTTTTCACGCCATCTCAAAATATGTTGTTTGATTAAAGGTCATGTTTACAAGATAAGCTCAGGTTGAAGACTAGATATATATATATATATATATATATATATATTAAATACTAAATATTTTCTGAAATTAAGATGTGAAATTCACATGTAGAGTACCACCTGTATGATAATAAATTGGACGATTAAAATTTAACAGGTCAAACTACAAAGCTAAGCATTAAACAAGTAATGTAACAAGGAGGAAATGTAAAAGTTTATTTTCTGTGTTCAATATCCTGGCGAACCTAGCTTATGCAATATTGATGGCCTGTCACAGCTGTCCCTCTTACGAAAATATGAAGCAGAACGAAAGGCAGCAAACTCTATGATGGCTACTATCCTTGATGGTGTCCAGAAGGCATACTCAGTTGACTTAGGACCATTGAATGCTGTAAGAGCCGCTGCATTCCACGGAGCACAATACATTTCACCTTTGAAGAAGAATATTATTTTATATGCCTCTGGTGAACAGAAGCTTCCGTTTTTCTCTTGGAGTTAAGGTTTTTCGGCTTTAGCTCTGCAGGATTGTCTCGTGATCTTCTTGTTTGCTCCTGGAGTTTCACAAATGTAATGTGCTGCGGTTTTCACTTCAAAGTCAACTCTTATCTAGCCTCTTTAGCAGCAAAAGAATGATAGACATTAGTATCTCTGCGACCAGCTCTACACGTGACCTACCTCAATCAGTTGTATTCTGCGTAATGGCTTGTAAATACGTTAATAAAGTTGTTATCGTTGACGGTACAAATTTAATGCATGAAGCTCAAGTTTGGCTCTTTTGCTGCCAGTATATTGTGTTGGCCTGTGAACTTGAGTTTGATTACTATTGTAAAAGAAAATTAGAAAAAAAAGGTTGAATTCTGTATTCTTGGATGGTCCTTAAAATCTAGTTCTATATCTTTGTCTCAACAGAGATGCAGACTTGCAGCTCAGTGGTAGCGGTCCCAAGTTTCCATTCCTTTTTGCTGTGTGTCTCGAGTTTCAAAGATGATCCCTTATATCAAGCCAGGCCCGTGATTTTTGGTGATATAGAACAAGTTCCCGCGTAAAGACATTTAGGATGAGAAATGAGAAGAATTTAGAGTTATAACTCTTCTTAGCTAGAGTCGTATCACTTAGAATTTAAAGCTTAGGCTAACCCCTATAAGAAAATCCAAGTATAAGTAACATTTTTTACCTAGAGCCCATCAATTCTCATTTCCTTGTAAAGATACGTTCTCATATGAAGTTATTACTTTATTTCTATCTGAGTTCATCTCTATTATATAAGGGAAGAGGTGGGGATGGATACCGAAAATAAAAAAAAAAGAAAAAAAACTCTTAAATGCTTATTAATTAGATAATTAATTATTTTACTAATTAAATTTTTAGCCGTTGCATGCATTACGTGCATATAAGACTAGTATGTATATTTGTGTACATAGGGGTTCTCATCAAAATGGAACCTTGAAATCAACAATGCTTTAAGCCTTTTACTCGTCAGTGTCTTACGTTGGTAAGACCTTTGTTGGAAACCTTCTTGTAGAGCCATTTATAGCTTGATGTTTGAGTTGGGAAGCTTACCTCTTTAGTTATAGCATGAAAAGACCAAAACAATTGGAAGGACAATGACTTGTGTTGAGAAAGCCTTTGAAACTTTTCAAAATTCATTACTTTTTCTTTGTTCTTGGTCCACCTAGCCCCATTAGCATCAATAAAAAGGTTAATTTTGTTCACTTTTGTTCTTGACAATCCTTGTACCACACACAAAAAAGAGATATTGAGTTTTCAAGATTAAGTCTATTAATTCTTGACTTTTTATGGAATGATTTCATTCATTTCGCTTTAGTGTCTTAGATCAGCAAAATATTTATTCAAGCTATCTAAATAAAAAATATTATGCTACTGGTTTTGGAAGTTTGCCTCTAATATTATAAATTCCCTCTTGCACATAAGAAAAACTAAATATGTTATGTAGCTCTTTTAAAACAACTTTAATTACTTCAAACAACTTCAATATCGTGTTATATGATATCCGTCATTGTGTAAAGACACTCTATTCTAAATGATGCAAGAGATATATGCATGCTCGACCAAAACATTAATGAACCCAACAGGGCCTTATACACCAAGAGAATTGCGTTCTACTATAAGACTAAATGAGAATGTTATAAGGTTTTAATTTTCAAGAGCTAAGTTATGGACCATAACCTAAGAGTAGTGCTGAAACCGAATATAATTCCTCGAGGCTTATGGATCCTAATGGAAATTCGATTAACACCAATCACTCTTAATTTTAGCAAATTCAGTTTGTTCAATATAGTGCCGAAAGCCTTTGATTTCACCCTCAATTGATAAGAACACCTTCAACTCGATCTGTTGAGTGAGGTAGTGACACCATTATATTCCCTCAAAGAGATCCAGTGTTTTATGACATTACATAGCAAAATATGTAAGAGCTGATTACAAGCTTCTTCTATTCTAAAAAGTGAAGATAATAGATAGTAGAGATAAACATAGAATGATTATCTACCACAACATATAAATAAATTGCTCCAAAGCATTAAATATTTGCAAATTAACAAACCTATACTCTCTATCTTTAGGAGAAGAAAGGAAGTTGCACTCCCATATCAAACTCCCTCAAAATCTTACACGTAAGATTTTAAGTTAAACCCTTATTGTTTTAAGTTAAAAGCCCTGTTTGGTGCTCAGCGAATAGCTGTTAGCGGATAGTTAATCTGATAAACCGATTTACTAATTGATTATATTTATTGAGCATTAACCATCAATTAGGTGTATTGAAGTTATTGGTAAATTAATTGATAGTTATAGATGTTTGTTTTTATGAACTAAAGAGAAAAGACATCACAAGGTTAAATTCCAATTCTCTCTTTCAAAATGCTCCTATTATGAGCCTTCTTCAACATCAGCTTATTCTGTTGATGAAATCCGCTTGCTACCAAACACTTAAATCTACTTTTTTTCGTTGGTGCAATTTCTAATATGCTCCCAATCTGCCAAAAGATTGCAATCAAACTTTTAAGCTAAATACATCGTAATTTTAAGGCCTGTTCGAGATCATTATCACTTTTCTGGTCCGTTCATCATCGTATTTTGTTTTTAGTTTTCAAGTTTCTAAAAACTAAAAACCAAAATATGAAAACCAGAAAAATTAGTTTTCAGATTCTGTTGTCAGCTTTTAAATTCAACATGATTCGTATCAATACAACTAAATTTCATTTTATCATGTATATAACTTGTATCATATAACTAGAGGTGTTAAAAACTGATACGACCCGCCAACTCGACACAAAATCGACCCGTTATTAGCGGGTTTGGATCGAAGGTGTTGACTCGTTTAATTACACGGGTTGACACGACACGACACACTTAATAAACGGGTCGGGTCAGGGTTGGAGGGGTTCAACCCGTTTAACTAAGCGGGTTGACACGGCATAACACAATTACTCATTTTTCAATTTTTGTATGTAAAAACAATATGACACGCCAACACGACCCGAACTCGACACGGAATAGACGAGTTTGGGTCAAATCTCTTTGACACGTTTAAGTAAACGGGTTGACACGGCACGACACGTTTGTTAAACGGGTCGGGTTAGGGTTGAGGGGTCTAATCCGTTTATATAAGCGGGTGACACGAATATGACACGACACGACATGTTTAACATGTCTATATATAACTCTAAATCTCTAAAATCGAAAAACTGGATACTGACCATAATACCAAACAGATCTAAAAAACGATAACGAAAACACCTTAACTTAAAAATCCACAAAATGCACCGTCTATCTAAATCTTTGGGACACACCATCTAATCTAAAGTGTTTGCAAAACATAAAAGGAGTAAATTACGGTCAATGATCATAATATAGATCCCTTACACACCCCTATTTTTCCCCCAAAACAAAAAAATTAGCAATTTTTATCATAAGAAATATAAAAACGTGTAACTAATAAGAGGAGAGAGAAAAATAAAGCAATAAGAGAGAGAAAGAGAAAAAAAGGATTAATAAGTGAGAGAAAAAGAAGAACAAAATTTTCATTCCTAACCCTAACCCTCGATTTTCAATTGCGATCTCTCTCTTACATTTCATCGATTCCCCCAATTTCTAATCTTATACTAATTTAATCGGATTACCAGCATCGAATTACCTTTTTCCGAATTTGAGCATCAGATAACGCAAATTCACATATTGCGCGCAAATTCAAAGGATTGTTTTTCCGAAAAAATTCGATCTTTTTCGAAGTATTAAGGTTTGTTTTTCGATTAATTGAAGTTTAAGTTTTTGGGTTTCATGCTTGTAGTTTATGTATGCTTGTATTTGAGTTGGAATTTGGGGGTTTTTTTCGTTGATTTTTATTGAGCTAAAAAGATTCAGATTTTGGGGGTTTAGTTGAATTCAGTTGGTGGTATTAGATGATTGCATTTTGCGCAGGGCGATGCGAGAATTGGATGGAATTTGAGATTGACTGTATTGTAATTGCTGTTTTGTGGGTTATTAGTTTGATTAATTGCTGTAAAATTATCATCTTGTGAGTCGTAGAGGTCTGTTTGTAATCGAAATCGATATCGATATCGAAGTTGGTATTGGATATTTCTAGTCATGACATATTGCCATTGTGTGAAGCGGTGCGATTGGATGCTCGATTGATGCTTGTACATATGATTTTAAGCTTGTAGGAATTCGGGGTTTATTCGTTGATTTGTCGAGCTAAAAAGATTCAGATTTTGGGGGTTTAGTTGAAATTTAGTTGGCGGTAGTTGATGATTGCATTCGGTGCCCCCTAGTGGAACCCAGAGTTTTGTTGTGCAGGGCGATACTACCGTATTGCACTTGATGTTTTGTGCTATATTACTATGACTAGTTACTGTATTGTCTCGTAGAGCTGTAGAGAGGTGTCTTTACAATTGAAAACTGAAGTTTGTATTGATACTCCCTTGAGTGCTTGACACTTGCATTTTTGATATGGTGTGTATTGTCTTTATTTTGGTATTGCCTACATTTTGGATATATGATGGGATGCTTGTGTTTTCTGCCGATTCTGTTTTTGTTGAAACATTTTGTAATGGAAGTTATATTTATGATCAAGCATTTAATTTAGTAGAAACTGCTTCCTCTTGGTTTTTAATCTATAAGATGACAGTAGTTTGGTGCATACTAGTAAATTTATTTGGTTCTTACTTACATTTGCTGCGATGAGTTGTCGTACGCTTTGAATATGACAACGATATGATCTAGAACTCAGTTTAGAAGCTGTGGGTAGTTGACGCTCTTTAATCTACTGTGGCAGCTTCTGGCTTCAGCTTGCTCGTTTTTCCTTTAGGATTGATTATTTGTGACCTGAAACATATGAAAGTGAAGCAATTTTGATGTTACTTATGTTCAAATTCTCGTTCGTTGTATTAATCAGTGGATGCCTGATTTGTTATTTGCATGAAGTTCATTTTTATTTTCGTAACGATTTCGCTAGATGATCATCTCTTAGATAAATGGTGACCACCTAAGATAGAGAAGGCAAGAATGAGTTCGTATTGGATAATATTTGGGACCTGTTGAGGCACAATCTTTTGTGATGTCAGTTTGTGGTATTTCTTTAATCAATTGCCTTTTGCCTCCCCTCTCTTTTGATGTGTTCTCTTCATCATTATAGAACTCCTTCTGATGTCTGCCGTTTGATCCACACAGATAGGGTCAAGTTTTAGCAAATTAAGTATTGACTTTACCCATTTTTGTTAGTTGCTTTGCAGGGAAACTATGTTCTTGCATTGGGAATAAGCCATGTGCTGGAGATGAATGGTGAAGTGGTCTTATGGTGAAGCTGACGCACTTCCAAGATTTTGGCTATTTAAAAATTGAAAATGAATGTTCAGGGCCTTCAGCCCCATGTGTCAGGCCAGATTTCTGGGCAGGTACCTAACCAGACTAGTAATCAGCTGTCTGGATTGCCTCAGCAGAATGGAAATACATTCCATACGCAGATGCAAAATCTAGGTGGTCAAAGTAATCCATCAATTATGGATGCAGAAGTTCATAAAATGCGCCGGTTTATGCGAGAAAAGATGTAAGGTCTTATAGTTGTATTTGATTCCGTCATGTTATATGCGCCGGTGTTGATGGTTTTTATTTTTTGTTATAAGTATCTTTACTTGGTATGAAACTTGACATTTTCAGTAGTCATTTTCTGAATTTATTTGCTTAATGTTGTAACAAAGATATAATTTCCCTTTTGTTTGCAGCTATGAGATTCTAATGCTGAGGCAATCCCAACCTAATGAAGCTATCTCAAGAAAATTGATCGATATTTCTAAACGCTTGGAAGAGGGGCTGTTTAAAGCTGCTACAACTAAGGTAGTTTTGACCCCTCTCCTTTTCACTCCTGGGACATCTGATGGTCATTTTCCTGGCTATGATATCCTGTGCATGTAGCTTCTTTTTAGTTTTCAGTGTGGTTTGCTCGAGTTGAATTTCCTTTTTTTAGAAACTAGCATCAAATGCACGCATCGTGTGCAGTTCAAAGTTTAATTGTTCAAGCGGTTAATTATCTATTTAGTAAAGCAGTTAGGACATTCTTATTCATTTTTTCTTTTTTGGTGTCCCCTTCCTCTTCTCTTATAGAATAGGAATATAGTTGTATCCTTCTTTTGGTTTTTGATGGATGTTCTGTGTCTCAAATGAGCTTTCTCGTTGTGTATGTGTTCCTTGTTTGATACCTTGACAGGAGGATTACATGAACATGGATACTCTTGAGAGTCGTTTGCAGGCATTCATTCGGCGAACACCGCAGAATAACCATGCTCCTCAACAGTCACAATATATGAATACCCCTACTCCTGTTGGTACGATGATACCAACACCTGGTATGCAACAGCAACACAATGTAAATTCAAATTTGATGGCATCATCAACAGTGGATCCTTCTAATATGATCACAGCTAGTGGTGGCATGTCATCCTCAAATCCAGGCACTGTAGGCTTGATGCAGAGTGCCAATGGGTCATTTTCCAGCATTCGTGGTGGTTCTTTCCACGGACCTGAAGGTGAGTTAAGTATGTCAGAAACTCATAAGTGAATTAAGAGATGTTACTAGGCTTAGTATTTTGGCCTTATCTGATAAAACATGTTTTGCAGGATCTCTGTCAAATGGTTACCAGCAATCACCATCTAGTTTTTCCATGAATTCTGGCAGTAACAATATAATGGCTGGGCAGAGAGTTATGAGCCAAATGATTCCTACCCCTGGATTCAGTAGCAATAGTAATCAGGCATTGGGGGGTGTAGAAAATACTAGCAGTGGTGCTGTGTTATCCGGTGTTGATTCTTCTGGCGTATCTCAACAGGTGCCTCAAAAGCACGTTGGTCAAAATAGTCGCATGTTACAGAACCTTGGCAGTGCGATGAACAATGGAATGAGGTCTTATATGCAACAGAAATTCCAAAATGGGTCTGTTAATAGTGGATTTGGGAATAATCTACAAATGGTGAATGGTACGAGCTCTTCAGATAGCTATTTGACGACATCATCTTTTGGAGCCTCTCCTAGACCTTCACAACAACCTCGTGATCCACATCAGCGCCCTTCTGTGGCAGGTACGACCTTTTCTCTTTAATTATTTGAGAGATGAGTTCTGAATTCTGATTGATTCTTTTAGTTAACATTTGCTGATGTAACTTAAATTGTCCGGCAGGTGATGGATACAGGATGAATGCTGCTGATTCCGCTGGAGGTGGAAGTTTCTACAATGCTGGAGCTCAGACTGGGTCCTTCAATAATCAAACTGTGAATCAATTGAGATCGCATTCAGTAAGCAGACCTAATACCCTAACAAACCTGACTAACGCACAAGCTGCACAAGCAGCTGTATATGTAAGACCTCAATTGCCCGAGCAGGCAGAAAAAATGCATTTCCAATCGTCACCTAGAGAAAATTATGCTCAATCTTATGGTAAACAGTCACAACAACAGCCTCAATTGTTGCCACAGCAGCAGCAGTTTGCTTCAACTCGTCAACTGAAGCAGTGTAGTGAACAGCAACAATCTTTCGGAAGAAGTGATCAATTTGTTCACCCACAAATGGCATCTGATCTTGGCAGTCGTGTGAAGTCTGAAACAGGAGTGGAGCATCAGAGCGAAATTCTTCAGTCACAAGTTTCTTCTGGGCAGCTCCAGCTTCCAGAATCACACAGTCAGCTCCACAATAATTACAATGGAAGTCTTATCAGAAATTCTCCGCCTTCTTCTGTTCCATCAGGTCCTCAAGACATGCAGTCCACTCTCTTGCAGAATCCTCAGCAGATGATGGTTGATGAGACTCCAAATGAATACAATAACATGACTTTTGCAGTACAATCAGAAGAAGTACTGCATAGCCAATGGCCTTCTGAATCAGACAGATCTTCATTCGCCGGAAATTTGTCCAATGAACAGCATGTGCAAGAGGAGTTCCAGCAAAGAGTGGCAGGGCATGATGAAGCGCAATGCAATAAATTGTCTTCTGAAGTGTCTAGTATAAATGCTGCTCCTAGGAGCGCTGTGGATCAATCCAGACTAGTTGGGGGTCCCTGTAGTTCTGCAAACTATTTACGTGGGCAACAGTACAGGAACCAGCAAAGGTGGCTTTTGTTCTTGTGCCATGCACGTTCGTGTAGAGCACCACAATGTCAAGAGCGCCATTGCTCCCAGGCGCAAACTCTGTTGAAGCATATTGATGGTTGTAGCACTTCTACTTGCACATATCGGGGCTGTCGCAGGACCAGAACACTTCTGGTTCATTACAAGAATTGTAGGGAACCCAGCTGCCCTGTTTGTGTACCTGTCAGGCAGTTTATACGCTTACAAGGAAAGGCACATGTTCGAAAGGATTCTGATTCTGGTTTGCAACGTTCAATTACTGGAACATGTAGATCATCTGAAGCTGGAGAAGCTAAGGTTAAAAACAGTTTAAAGCCTTCTGAAATAGTTGTTGAAACTGTAGAAATTCAACCCGCTGGCAAACGGTTAAAGCCAGAGCCTTCCTCCCAATCTGCTACTCCTGACAGTGGAAGCATGTTTGTGCCAATTAATGCTACTCATACGTCTCATGTTGCCCAAAGTGTACAAGCAAAAGCATCTGAGGAAATTGATAGCAGTTTGCAGGTTAAGGCTGAGTTTCCTAATGTGAAGGCAGAGATTTCAGCTCGTTCAAATCCTAATCTTACTGAGGTCAAGAGTATCATGGTGGATACTTCTAATCAGCAGTTGGATGGTATGTCTACCTTGACTGCTAAGGAAGAAAGTATTAAAATTGAAAAAGATGGTGGTCAAGTGAAGCCAGAAGAAGAAATGGTTTCTCCTGAACAGTCATCTGGAACGAAGTCGGGGAAGCCAAAGATTAAAGGAGTGTCCTTAACTGAATTGTTCACACCAGAGCAAATAAGAGAGCACATCTCCGGTCTTAGACAGTGGGTTGGGCAGGTCCGTCTCAGTTCCCACATCCTGTTCTCTTACTGATGCTGGTTTAAATATTTTGCGCAAAACCAATTGTTTTATTTTAGCGAGTGGATGTTGAAAATTCATTATTCTTCGTGCCATATGTCGTATTTTCTTGTTTCTTTTATCAGTTAGTACTGGAAAAGTATTTGATTGGGTAAGGAAATGGATAATAAGCTGTACGTGTCACAGAACTAGCAGTCTGTGATGCAGATATGCCTATTCTTTTTACTGCTTCAATCTGCTAATCACCAAGGGATTGAAGAGCCTCCTGATACTGTATATTACTTGTTGGCCAAAACTTCAGTTTCGAAAGTTAAAGAAAAGGAGAAATTTTAACTGATTCTGATGTGGCAATGATCACCTTGTAATCGGTAATTGTTCATAATGAAAGTTAAAGACAGTTCTTATCATGAACCTTAATGCTTTGCCACTAGATTGATATCCTATTGAGTGTTGCTGTGGTCTAGAAGAGTTTCTTTACCTGATTATCTATGACGAGAAGTTGGATTTCGTATTGTTATCTCCTTGTGCTGTCGTCTGGATCTGGGCATGTGTGCACCACTATAATGTGATAAAAATTGGAGTCTGCTCACAATGTTGTGCAGTGGTTATACCTTTGCAAACATGTGGGTTTGGTAAATACTTGACATAAAATCCCAAGTTTCGTGGGGCTGTAATTGTTGCACATGTTTTTCCTTAGTCGGTATAATTTATTAGATCTTTCTATGTTTTCTTCTTTTGATTGCAGAGCAAAGCAAAGGCAGAGAAAAACCAAGCGATGGAACACTCAATGAGCGAAAACTCCTGCCAGTTATGTGCTGTTGAAAAGCTCACATTTGAACCGCCACCTATTTATTGTACTCCATGTGGTGCTCGAATAAAGCGAAATGCGATGTATTACACCGTGGGAGCTGGTGATACACGACACTCCTTCTGTATTCCATGTTTTAATGAAGCCCGTGGTGATACAATTTCTATTGATGGAACTGCAATTCTCAAGCAAAGGCTTGAGAAAAAGAAAAATGACGAGGAGACAGAAGAATGGGTATGTTCTTCATTCATATGTTAGACGTTCTTGTAGCAATTGATAAATGCTAAAATGATTTTGTTTCAATTCATAATCTTCTTCTTCGCAGTGGGTTCAATGCGATAAATGTGAAGCCTGGCAGCATCAAATCTGTGCCTTGTTTAATGGAAGACGGAATGATGGTGGTCAGGCTGAATACACATGTCCTTATTGTTATATGCAAGAGATTGAAGGAGGGGAGCGTAAGCCATTGCCACAAAGTGCTGTTCTTGGGGCAAAAGACTTGCCAAAAACGATTCTCAGTGACCACATTGAGCATCGGCTAGCCAGGCGATTGAAGCAAGAGAGACAAGATAGGGCGAGAGTCCAGGGCAAAAGTTATGATGAGGTAATCTTCAACTGGCTTTATGTGATGTGGTCTATTTGTTGCATTGGCTATTGCTTACGAGTTTTGAGGTGAAATATCTTTAATGTGCTAGTTATATGGTTGAAATTGAAGATCTCCATGGCCAGTTATAGAAGACCAGATACATGGACTATAGATTTGGCGTCTCCTGTATTTTTGTTGTACTAGAATGTTCTTTAGGCATTTTTAATTTGACATTATTCTGTTTCCGTAAATAAGAAGTTACGCCTAATTTTTATAGCATGCATTTTGTAGTACAATTTAAATTCGTCCTTTCTTATATGTGATTGTGTTATGTCCTTGACTCCTTTGCATCCACTCAATTCTTTCGTCTCATTGATTTACGATTTGTCCAATCTTCTTTGTTATGTTTTCAGAAAAAAAGGGATACAGATCTTTTTTTGGCTATTCCTTCTTGTTTAATTTTATTTTTGGAGTTGCTTTTTGCAATAAACTACCTAATAAAAAAATCTTGGGTGAAAACTACCTTATATTTTTTTGTTAGTTATGGATAAGAATGCCATTGGTATCCTTTAACAACGAAAAAACTTGTGAGGTAGCATTCTCCCAAGTTTTTTGTTTATTAGGTATTTTTTTGCAAAAAGGCATTTTTTAGGTAGTTTCTAACAAATTTTCCCTTTTTAATAAATTTAGTGAGACATGGGTAATAAATTAGTGAAGATGATAGATCCGATACATAGAATTTCTCATTTTTGACAATGAGGTACTAATTAGATCAATGAGTTACAGAACATTGAAAATTGCCTTGCTATATTGACGTTGAGTGAAATTTGGTACTAGTTACTAATTACGGAACCCAGCTCCATACTGCACTTAGACATACCCCAGTAGAAGAGCGGGCAAGATAGGGGGGGGGGGCTTTAAGATCCATTCCTTTCCCCTCACGAAATCAGTCCATGTTCAATTTCATTTTCAAATTCAGGGGTAGCGAGAAAAATATATTTGCCACATGAATGCAAGATCCATCTTAACAAGAACATGCTGGCTCTTTATTCTTTGGCGTCACAAGAGTTGCAAACCGGTGTTGGTGCTCCTGTCGATTGTCGTCTTCTACTCTGGGAGCTATTTTTCGTGGTGAAACATTTTGCTCTTTCCTCTCCTCGCGTGGCTGGCTGCCATCCCTTCTCTCCTACCCTGTTTCGTACTGCCTCCATGCTTCTACTGCCTTGAAAGTTTATGCTCGTTTTTAGTTCTTCCGTCCCTGTACTCTTCTGTAGCCTGCTAGGTTCGGATATTAGTGTTTGAGGCTCTGTGCTTTTAGGCCTTTGGCCTTTCGTGTAACTGCTAAAGGGGTGTTTTGTTGTGAGAGCGGAAAGAGAATTAAGAAAGAAAATGTAGGGGAAGGAATTAATAGACCCGTCGTTCCCTTGTGTGTTTGGATTCACTACAAGAAGGGTGCTTGTATGTTTCTTCATGCTAGTAAAGTAGGGAATTGAATTGTTTTTAGTGACTAATGAGATCCGCCTATCTTAAGCTATTGTCCACCCTGTGGGTAAAAGGACTATGTAGTTGGCTATGCATATACTTTGCGGAGTGTTTGCATTCAGGTAAAATTTTGTTTGTCTATCAATAAGATTTTCCTTGACCTGTTTTGTATAGCTGATATGCTTCAGGGGCATCTTTAAGGTTGGAGATGTTCAATTTCAGGCATAAACTTAGGGAGCCATATTTCAATGAATTTGCTTTTGTTAATGATAAACAAGTGCAAAGGCGTCAGTGCCATTTTTTTAACCATAATCTTGTTTCATATTTTATTACATGTAGTGCCCCAAATAGTGTTAAAAGATTATGCTCCCTGATCTCCCCCTGCTTTTTTAGCTGTTTCACTTTCTATTTGGAGGTGTTTGGAAATAGTTATTTCACTTCTTTTTATCATAGCTTTTTCACCTTTTAGTTGTCTCTCTATCCATTTATCCTTGTTAAATCTTTCCCTTCTCTTACTTTTCGGGGAAGTGCATTGGCTATTGCGCCTAAGTCTTTTCTCGCTCTTACTTTTTAGTGAACTTTATGATCGTTGTAATTGTACAACCATTTGACAACCACTTCAAACTTCATGTAAACAGAAGGGGAAGAACTAAAACAACGGAGGGATATATAGTTGTATTATTTACTGAACTATCTGAAATTTGCAGTGTCATACTGTCATTGAACTATATTGGTTTTGATTCGTCATTGGCCGTGTCAGCTCAGTAAAACTTGAATTCTGAATTTAAAACTTTTGATTTATCAGGTTCCTGGAGCAGATGGTATAGTTGTTAGAGTCGTGTCGTCTGTTGACAAGAAGTTGGAAGTGAAGCCAAGGTTTCTGGAGATTTTCCGCGAAGAGAACTATCCAACTGAATTCGCTTATAAATCTAAGGTCTCTAATTTTGGCAATTGGTACTTGAAGAAACTAACTTGGATGACCAGGCTACTAGGAATGTTAAGTCATTTAACCCCTAGAAGCTATATCTACATTATTGAATTGTGACCAGTTGACTTCTCTCTTCAGGTTGTTTTGCTTTTTCAGAAGATTGAAGGAGTAGAAGTCTGCTTATTTGGAATGTATGTTCAAGAGTTTGGCTCGGAATGCCTGCCTCCGAATCAGCGTCGTGTTTATCTTTCATACCTTGATTCAGTAAAATATTTTAGGCCTGATGTAAAAGCAGTAACCGGAGAGGCTCTTCGTACATTTGTTTATCATGAAATCCTGGTAAATGTGGCAATTAATTTTTTCCGTGTCATTATTGATTTTTTAGTGTATTTCTTTTGACAGAAATCTATGTGCCTCTTTGCAGATTGGATACCTTGAATATTGTAAGTTACGTGGTTTTGCTAGTTGTTACATATGGGCATGTCCACCTCTCAAGGGTGAAGATTATATTTTGTATTGCCATCCCGAGATACAGAAAACACCAAAATCAGACAAGTTGAGGGAGTGGTATGATTTTGATTATATTAATATATTAATTTATCGAGCTTTTGGTGATGACCCCCTCCCCTCACCTTCTGCTCTTGAAAAATGATGAGAAAATAATTTTTCTGCTTCAGGTATCTGGCGATGCTAAGAAAAGCTTCGAAAGAAAGTATTGTGGTTGATCTTACAAACTTATATGATCATTTCTTTATACAAACTGGTGAAAGCAAGGCCAAGGTCACTGCTGCTAGGCTCCCGTATTTTGATGGTGACTACTGGCCTGGTGCCGCAGAGGATATGATCTATCTGATTAATCAGGAAGAGGAGGGTAGGAAACTCAACAAGAAAGGGACAACAAAAAAGATGATCACAAAGAGGGCTCTTAAAGCATCTGGGCAATCAGATCTTTCCAGCAATGCATCAAAGGATCTTCTTTTAATGCATAAAGTAATATTTGTATTTATCATTGATGCTCCCATATCATTATTTGTTAGATAGTACTTGTATTTGCCTCCAGTAGGTTGGCTTCTATTTGTTTGGAGTAACTATGCATAATTTTGTCCTGTGTGACTCCTATCTTTGTTGCAGATTTGAAGAACAAATTAGTCTAATATGCATCTTGCTTAGACACGATAGTTTTACAGTGTTTAATTTATAGTGTGCATTTGTCTCCGCTCAACACAGCTTATGCTGCAATCTGCCCTTTATATCTTGGTTGTCTAATTTCTGTGTTTTATACTGTTCTGTAGCTTGGTGAAACGATTTCCCCCATGAAGGAAGATTTCATTATGGTCCACTTGCAGCATTCATGCACTCACTGTGGCGTGCTAATGGTTTCTGGGAACCGCTGGGTCTGCAATCAGTGTAAAAATTTTCAGCTATGCGACAGGTAAGACCCAAGACCCTCTTTGTGCAATCTATGCTCCCTCCATCCCACTTTATTCTTTAGACGTTCCTTTCCTCCGTTTCACGTTACGCTTTACACTTCTGTATATGGATATGGCTCACTGTACTATTAATCTATCTACTTTTCAACATGATCCACAATTCTATCTTATCCAAATAACATAGTAATCCACCAACTTTGATCACATCTACCTTTACAATGAATAAACAATAACTTTTCTGCTAAGAACTAACAATAAATTGAAACTACAGCAATAACCAAAGATATACTAGCTTTCGAGAGGCTCAATCTCTCCCAAATGAATTCCCTCAATTTCCCAATACTATCAAGATGATGTCCCTCTTCTTAATTCCTTCTATCTGTAGTATGTCTTCCCCGACAAACTTCCGAACTTATTTCCCAAGCTTTCTAAAACTGTCATATGGATATTGCTCTTAAGTATCCTTCCCCAAATATGAGTTTTTAGCATTTTATCTAGAACTACGTGCTTTAATAAGTGTAAGAAGTAAACCACGACGAGGGAGTACATAATTATAAAAGGGATACTTTTTGGGAGCATAGAGCACGCAAATTCAGCATGATATGTCATAATCTTCTATTCAAATAATAAATAGAGTTTAGGAGAAGCACATTTTGACTTTAATTTATATTGAACAACCAAAGATACTTATGATGAGTAAATTGATGATCACTTTCAATTTACACATGAAAGATTACCGTTTTGTACCATTACACATGAATATTTTTTTTTAAAACAATACTTTTTGATTCTCTGCCCCAATTTAGTTGCGTATGCACAATGTTTTAGGAAGTGGATAAAGTGGGACATTGATTTTATTAATTTATTATAATTTTGATGGATCATAGTTGGTTACTTTCATATAATACGTAAATAATGTGGATCCTTAGGAAAGGAGGTACTTTATTTAGTGAATTTCATCAAAATCAATAAAGATGTAGGTGTAGTTGTAGAGAGAGAAATATTTAAAAATTAGGGGTCCATGCCTATAGTAGAAGTGTTAGAATTTGGAAAGTGTCCCAAGTAAATTGGACGGAGGGAGTACATTAATACTCCTTTCGTTCCACATTCTACTTTATATTTTAATCTGTCTCACATTACTCTTTAGACTTACATTGTGGAAAGCACCAGTAATACTTTAACACATCTCTTTCCCACTGCTAAAATATTAGGATCCCACTCTCATTCTAAACATTAGATTATCCCATATTTTCATCAAACCAATATTTTCATGGAAAAGTACTCCATTAAGTCTTGTTACATCTAATTTATAGATGATTAGAAGGTTTTTAGGGAACCAAGGAAGTAGCCCTTTATAACCAAAAAGTAGCGCCGTTTGCTTTATGAAAGCTAGTTTAAAATTTGAGATTATGGTCATATGATGATTAATTTCTTCTTGTTGGATGTATAAATTTTCTGCCATCAATTTCATGTTGTTGTTGTTGTTGTTGTTGTTGTTAATTGCGCTGAATAAATGTGTGTTTTCACATGATTAACTGTATAAAAATAATTTATACTCATCGAATTCAACAATATTGAGTTGGGACTATATTTTCAATATGGTAAAACTGAGTTATGTTTACTGCAGGTGCTATGAAGCAGAACAGAAGCGTGAAGATAGAGAAAGACATCCAATTAACCAGAAGGACAAGCATGCACTTTATTTGGTAAATAATCGTGCTTGTCTTATGTTGAAATATTTTATTTGGATGGTTTTAACTCGTTTTTGTTACAAGTTTCACATTTCCTGTTGCTAAGCATTCATATGGCTAAATGATCTAGGTTGAGATCACCGATGTGCCAGACGACACCAAGGACAAAGACGAGATCCTTGAGAGTGAATTTTTTGATACCCGACAGGCATTCTTGAGTCTTTGCCAGGGGAATCATTACCAGTATGATACCCTACGTCGTGCTAAACATTCCTCCATGATGGTGCTTTACCATCTCCATAATCCAACTGCCCCAGCGTTTGTGACGACATGCAACATATGTCAACATGATATTGAGACTGGTCAAGGTTGGCGTTGTGAAACATGTCCAGATTATGATGTGTGCAATTCTTGTTACCAAAAGGACGGCGGTATTGATCATCCTCATAAGTTGACAAATCATCCTTCCATTGCTGATCAGAATGCACAGAATAAGGAAGCTAGACAACAACGTGTTCTACAGGTATCAGCATTTGCATTTACATCCACCCTTCCCTCTTGGTTTCATTTCTCCTTAGGCGAATCAAGTGTCACGTCTTTTGTGGATTTTGGGTGTATTTTTTATTTTAGCAAAATATCTCAAAAATTTTCTTTACCAAACTTATTGTCCTCAATGATATCACATTGCTGAATATGAACAATCTTCTCAAGTATGTCACAAACTTCCCAATGTAGTTTAGATTTAAGTAAGGTGTTTATCTCTATCACATGTTAAGTTGTTTGTAAATTGCCATGTTGTATTTATTTGCACATGTTGACACCCATGGTGGATGCGCATTGTGGCGTACAAATATCTTTTTTGTACTTTTCCTCATAAAATTTGAGATTTTTGAAATTTTCATTTTATAGAATTCATCACTATCCAATCTAATAAATATCATTTTGCCCCACTAGATATATTCTTTGAACCCAGCACTGTGATATTTCCGACAATCATTTCAATCTTCCTTCTCTTCCCTCACTTTGTGGAAAAACATTGCTGCATAAATGGTGGTCTCTTTTCTATCTCATGCCTCAGAAACATCCCGTTCAGTTCAGAGAGAATCCAGGATTGATAAATGTTAGTTATAATTACTGTTAAGAAGTTGTATTGGAATAAGATAATTACTTCTATGTTAAGGTGCTAATAATAATAATTGTGGGGAGAGCACATAAAAGTGTTGAAAATCTGGCTTTAACTTGGGACTGTAGTAAGGTGTTCCAGTTAGCTTCTGAGCTCTGGATTCTACACCGGTTCAACTTGCTTGATATCTTTCTTTTTCTTACAACGAAGCTTTACGGCTCTCGTAATTGTTTTCTAGAAAGCTGTTTGAGAGTATTTCAGCTTGAGTTGTGAGTATACAAATGATTTTATTTTAGGAGATAAAGATTGAAAAGGACTTACTTAGTCTACTTCATTTGATGATTTTATGGCTCTCTCTGTGCGTGCTTGCGTGTATGTGCGTGTCTGTGTAGCACGTATTAATGATATTTTCTCTGGTTGCAGCTACGGAAAATGCTTGATCTGCTGGTGCATGCATCACAGTGTCGTTCACCACATTGTCAGTATCCCAATTGCCGGAAGGTTAAGGGTCTATTTCGTCATGGAATACAGTGCAGAACTCGTGCATCTGGGGGTTGTGTTCTTTGCAAGAAGATGTGGTATCTTCTTCAACTTCACGCTCGAGCTTGTAAAGAATCTGAATGTCACGTACCTCGGTGCAGGTTTGTTGCTCAGACTTTTCCATTGCTACAAAAAAATATTTTTCCTTGGCCCGGCTGTCTTCTTTTGATTGCATATGAAGAGCTTGTTTCTGAAGTTGTAATGCTTTTTTGCGTTTTCAGAGATTTGAAAGAACATCTAAGGCGGCTGCAACAGCAGTCTGATTCTCGTAGACGAGCTGCTGTTATGGAGATGATGAGACAGCGAGCTGCAGAAGTAGCTGGCAATGCTTAATCCATGTACATATTTTTGGACACTTAAGTTATCCAAGAACATGATAAAATGGTAATTTTCCTGAAAAATACTCGGCAATATCAGCAAGAGAATCGAGTCTCTAAATTGGCGGGAGAAGAAATGTGGATTTACACCTCTGTACAGATTCAACAACCAGAAGTCATGGATGTGGTAATACATTTCCTGCTTCTGAACCTCTCGCTTTGAAGACTGGTTGAATTCTTTTGCTACATTTTACTTGAAATGTAAAAAAAATGGAGGGAAGAAGAAAGAGATAGTGTTTTATTTCCAGAGATCACTCATCCTCAGAGCTTACCATCATCTCATGAATGGAGCACCAGAGGCTAGTGTTCATCTTTGTGGGGTGGAAGAAATGGTGATTCTTTGATTCTATCCTTGTGTATTTCCCGCAACGCCATCGTTGGGTGGCAATTGTACTATAGTCTGTCTTTATATGTCCGAGAAACGTTACTTTTTGTGCAACCGAGGGCGTTTGCATTTCTGTGCTCTCTACCTCTTACATGTTGTCTCCCTTTTTGTAGAATATTCAATTTCATTCTGATATGGAAATAGAAGTTACATCTTTTAAGTTATCTTTATGCTTTCAATTATGGTTTTCCTTTAGCTACAATTTACATATTCCACCCCTTAAATCTCCCGTTTCTCCTTCAATTGGGAAAGGATCAAAAAGTATCTTCAACTTGGTCCCCAAACCAACAGCATACCAAAAGCAGAAACAAAAGCGTAAAGGAAAGGCTGGAAGCCATCTTCATCCCAATATCTCAGTTTTTCATCTACTTCCTCCGTTTTCAAAAGCTTGCAACAAACCAATTTTTTATGTCTCTCAAAAAATCCCCCTTGTTGCAAGCTTTTGAAAACGGAGGAAGTAGTAGGATTACAAGTTTATAAAGTATTTTGTACACTACGGAATATAATAAGAGGATCGTGCTTAGTGTAAATGTGTTTTATAAAATCGTAGTAGTATAATTTGTTTTTATGTCTCTCAAAAAATCCCCCTTTGTTGCAAGCTTTTGAAAACGGAGGAAGTAGTAGGATTACAAGTTTATAAAGTATTTTGTACACTACGGAATATAATAAGAGGATCGTGCTTAGTGTAAATGTGTTTTATAAAATCGTAGTAGTATAATTTGTTTTAATCATTGTATACTATAGGTTCTTTTTTGCATAGTCTATATGCTTTTTGAAACATTACATGCGTTTCATTATCTATCCATGCTCTGTGGACTGTGGAGTACAAAATAATCTTGAAGTAGGATTCTCGTCTCTACCTTTTAGGTTTTTTTTTTTTGAAGGTAATGTGGTGGACCCCTGACCAGATCTCAACTAGCACAGTATCTTCCTCCGTTTATGTCTAAGTC
Source organism: Patellifolia procumbens (assembly GCA_947645195.1). Classification (NCBI taxonomy): domain Eukaryota; kingdom Viridiplantae; phylum Streptophyta; class Magnoliopsida; order Caryophyllales; family Amaranthaceae; genus Patellifolia; species Patellifolia procumbens. The sequence goes on along the minus strand of CANSGD010000102.1, from coordinate 486,019 downwards.
TTGAAGGCATGACTTTAATTATCTTCCTCCGTTTTAAGATAGGTAATACAATTTTCAAAACGAGATGTTTTAAAATAGATGATACACATTGTTTTTTTCCTTCTTTAATAAGTTTTGGTTTGTGAATAGACAAATTTACCTTTACAAAAGATACTAACCATATTTAATTATTCTAGTAAGCCTACTTAGTTCTAATTAAATTTACTCACCTACCTCTCTCGCTCCTAATTTTACCCACCCCTCCCTCTCCTCAAGCCCTAGCCAACCACCCCCCCCCCCCCAACCATCCACCTCTTACTCACCTCAACCCAAAACCACTTTGTCCCCGTCTCCGCTAACACCACCCAACCGACCACCCATCCTCCCCTTCTCATGACACTAGCACCACCCACACACACTCCCTCTCCCTTGACACCATGTAAGGCGGATAATTCGGACATCACTCCCTCACTTCCAATTACTTAATCAAGTTTAAGAATTTTCGCCTCAAAATTTATGTTTTCCAAAGTGTATAATCTTTTTCGAAACGGAGGAAGTATATATTTAAAATCAAGTAGAAATGAAGTATTAGCAAACATGAGGTTACATTTGAAAAGGGGTTAAAACATTGGGTTATCTCATATCATTTCCCAAAAGTAAATGTCTATTATTTTCTAACCAAATCATAGGTAAAACTAAAACAACCAGGTTCGGGCCTACAAACTAGTATATAATTTATATAGCTCGAGTTCCCATAAACTAGTTTATGGTAAAGTATAATTTATATAGCTCGAGTTCCCATGAGAATAATCATATGTGAACGCGCATAAGTGTATGTTTATCCCAACTCAATACATGTTATTTGGGTTGCTCGAGTTACAATATTATGGACATAATTCGACAAAGGTAAAAATAGCCTGAAACTTCACTCAAATGTAGCAAAACCAGAAAACATCATCCAAAAACTTAGAAGCAATCGAGACTCACCAATTTCACTTGTAAACTCAATGTCACATACTGCATGACTGCACGTCATAAAAACCATACAAGAATCTTAATGATCCTACACTAATGGAGGGAAAGAAGAAAAGAAGACCATTTTCAACGTTGTCGTAATCTCTTGCAAAAGTACTACTACTTGTTTAGCTACTTTTGCGGGTCAAAACTCGCTGGCTCGTGATGGACAAGCCATAACTATTTTCTCATGAACTAACATCCATGGAATCACTAGCTTTGCTGCTCTTAAACTTATCAACTGCATCATCAAAAGTCTTTCTTACATGCTCGCACATATTGATCAAATTCTGACAACCATCTTTCAATACCTCACCCGCTGGATCACCTGGGAACGAAAATTACAACATGATTATGCAAATAAATGGTCATTAAGGCATATTTAAACAACAGCACCACTAGGTGTTCAACTAATGTGATTCAAAAGATGGTGCAAATCATTCATGAAAAATGAGGGCAAAGAGATCTCGCAGCACTAGAAAGCTTTAAATGTGACTACGAAGTATGAACCATAGCCTCTAAGCTAAAATCCCACGAGTTATGCTTAGTAAGCCTAGATTACAGTGTATCAGAATAGGTGGTCTGATCTTGTGCAGAAGCCAGATTTTTTTTTCCCTTTTCTTTGTTGACCCGATGCTTGGTCTGGCCTGACAAGCCCGGTTTAGCGGAGCCCAAAATCCGACCTTCCTTTTAGACTCCTCTAGCATTAAAGCAAGTCGCACGGGTAACTAGAAATCAAGGTTTTTCAGGAGAAGAGCTGAAAATATGAGCTCTATGCTACAGACGTTGGCTCAAGAGTCAAGACAGAGAAAAGTATTTAGTTAAGATGATGACAAGTCCTGAACAAGCTTCTGAGGATAATCTATACTATACACGTGAATAGTTAAGCCAGTTCATAGCTTGCAAGGGCCTTATCAAACATGAGCATGAGCTACATGTGAGAGCATATAGACCTATAAAGCCATCACAGGTTGGATGTAAGGCTAGCTGTGAAACTTGCGAATGTTTAAGGTTGTCAGTAAAGGGTTACAAGGACTACAAATCACCGCTTAAGCCGCCAATTAAACTCATTCCTAATAGGTCTGGATATTGGGTCTTGAGATTGCCATCCCTGACCAACCATCTTTACCTGGTTGTATGGGCCACCCAAAGACCACATCTAAGGTCACTTAGCATGTCCATACTTCAATTCAAAATGCTCAAAAGAAGTCATTAGACCTCACAACACAAAGATCACTTCAACCATCTCACTTCATAAATTTTCAAATACAAGAGAATACACGATAATAATATAAGGGTTACAAACAGTTTCAACTTTCAAGAAACAAATTCATCCAAAAACAACAAATACCTGTTGTTTGCACTCTGATATTAACCCGGGCTTCAGAAGGATGAGGTATGCTGTACCCACAAAATGATACCCGTGGGCTGCAACATAACAGCAAAACATCATTACATGAATGGATAAACAACCCCTCCAAAACCTCCACACAACAATTTGCTTCTCGTATCGACGAATTACAAGAGATGTCAACCGGAAAAGCATATTTCAAGAAGAGCATATAATGTTGAAAGCTTTATCCAAAGTCCAAACGCAAAATATAGTATGCAATTTCAAGGGCAAGCTTTCGAGCAACTAACTCTCATTCCATCATTACCTCTAACTTGCTATGGACAGGATCCTCATGCGAGGAACAAGAGTGATGCTTATAGTATAAATTGTCCCCCCTTTGCTTTTTCCCACCTCAAGAAATTGCACTATCTAATTGATAAGAGAGGGTAGAGTTCCCCTCCAAAGTCCAAACCATTTGCAAATCTAAATCCAATTCGAATTTCTAATTAGAATACTTGTTAATTTGCACCCATTGATTGTTTGGAAAATCAGACTTCAAGAAGAGCATTTGATATTCGAAACTTTAGGCTCCAAACACAAAATCTATCCTGCAACTCCAAGAGTAAGATTTCGAGCAACTACCCCTCTCTCCATCACCACCCACAACTTGCTATAGACAGGATCCTCATGCGAGGAACAAGAGTAACACGATAGTATAAATAAACAACCCCCAAACCCCCCTTTCTTTTCCTCCTCCATTGATCTATTGAGAAAGAAAGAGGCCATTCACATAAAAGTTCCCGAAGATTTCGTAGCAATTCTTAAAGACTTGTTCTTTTTCACAAAATACATTACACCATATTATTTTTTTTGCAGCATTAAGTATATTTTTTACAACTCCATAAGAAACAAGCACACCAAACAAGAACAAGAACAAGAAGAGTACTAACTACTACAATCGACTACATTTATGACGAAAAATCACAAAAAATTATTCGACGAAACAGGAAAAGCCGAAAAAGACTAACTCTTTATTGAGGACCAATCTGAGGGAATTAGCAAGAGTGTGATCTTCCTCTGTTATTGAAAATGTTGATGAACTTGGATTTTGATATGACCCATGTTCCATTTTCTTAACCCTTTATGCACTTCTCCTATATAAATTGAATGGCTTAGTATTTCTGTCAATTACCCAATAAAAAGGCAAAAACTTTGAACAAATTTAATGCATAAAATCGGATTAGCACAATTGATAAATTTTAAAATATACAAATTCTCTCAAATAAACACGTTAAACATTCAATCACTAATTGAAATTAAGTAATTAACATACAAAAATTTAAGCAAAGAAATAACAAATTAGGAAAAGAAAGAGTAGAAATTACAGAGTTAGGGTTTAGTGGTTACCTCAAAGAATTGAATCAGAAATTACAGAGTAGGACGTGGGCTGATAACAGGTCGATTTTTGGCTAGTGTGTTAGGTTTGAACTTTGAAGACTGAAGTGAGTAGTGGTAACAGGTCGAGATAACTCGCGAGTTACTCGAGATAAAATCGATCAACCCTTTGACTCGAGCAAGCTCGATTTCAATCTCGTGTTCAATTCATAATGTTTAGGAGTCGAGATGAGTTATTCAAAATTCTACTCAAAAACTCGTTAGAAACTCAAAAATCATGATGAATATATAGGTTAAACTAAAAATCTTGCAGACTACCATAACTTTTAATTGCTAAACCTTAACTTTTAATTACAAGATTTCAACTTTTGAAACAAACCTTAACTTTTCATTTATAACACGTAACTTTTGATTACAAAACCTTAACTTTTGATTGTTAAATCTTAATTTCTAATTACAAAATCTTAACTTTTGGGCTTTGTATTGGGTCTACAATAAATTTAGTGTACATGCGGTCTATATTAGACTTGATATTCAAATTATACACAATCTATCTTACGAGAGTTAAGGCAATAGAGAAACTCGCAAACAATTTGAGATTGACTAGACTTAAACTCAATTCGAGCTCGGTCAAAACTCTATTAGCTTAGGACCGACTTGAAGAGATCTTAACGAGATGAGTCAAGTTACGCAAAACTTGGTCTGACTCAACTCATCATCACCCTACTAGTATGGAGTGTTGTACCGCTTCAAACTAGTTTGCAATTGAGTTTTACCATGAAAACCGATTTTTCATGAAGACTCAATTATATTAAAATTGTTTTATGTCCAACCAAACGTGTTATGATTTCGGGTCTTTTTCTACTCTTTAGTTGCGTTACAACTTTGGGTCTCCGTCTGTTTTGTTGCTTTTTCAAAATAAGCAGTTGACCTCGTTATCATTAATTATATTTTAGAATATTTCATACAAATCCTCAAACTCAAAACTACTACTTGTTATCCAATAAAGACCTAAAATTCCTAAAAGTAAACCAAAATCTTCTACACGATTAGTCTCAAATGTTTTTTGACAAGCATTTGCGTCAACCGGTCGTGTGAACCAAAAACCTATTAATAGATACAAATAAATTCCAACTAATCTCCAAAAATGTATAAATTTGTATCAACGATTTCGGCAAAAGTGTTGATTACATTTCTTAATTTTGCTCAAAGATGAGTATATATCCCTTAACTTACACTTGTGGTTTTTAACCCCCACAACTTCACCTTTGATCACCAGCCAAAACATCTATATGTATTTTACATCCCTTAAGTTTGCTCAGGAAATTTTGCGTTACCATTAATATCTTTATTTATACATAATGGAAAGACACAACAAAATGTTCATAAATTTTGACCTTAAGAAAGATAAACTTTAACATTAGTGAAAATATAAAATTAGGGAGAGTATGCAATAAAGAGCAAACAAACTGAATTCATCATATTGCTACTCTTATAATCTATAAAAAACGGGTAGGATATAACTTTTATCTTACACCCGGATGTAAGATGAACACCATCCGTCTTCTTCTGTACAATGCTCATTTGAGAAACTCCAAATGAGCACAGCTGACTAGAGAGTTCTGACTGAGCAAATATTGTCCTACGCTCAGGTGTAGGACGAATAAACTCAAAGTAAGAGAATGACTTTGTGGGTAAAAATGATGGGTATTTCTGGATTTCCTTGAGCATCCCAACTACCCCACAACTCAGTTTAGGGAGATCCGACCCGGAATCTGAGCTAGAGAGGTCCGATCTAAGGATCCGGTTTGGACGCTGTGGCTCGAGGGTAGCAACCCCGAGAATTGAGAATGAGTATGCTCTTTCTTGGCGCGCGCGAGAGTGAGGGGTGCAATTGTGCCATGGTGGTAGGCAATTTGTATGTAGGGTTTTTAGCGAGAACAAGCCCTTTTTTGTTTAACCAATTGGTTATATATAGAAATATTATAAAAAAAGCTAAGGAGTTTCTATAAAACTAACAAGGTGCGTGTGTCTATGATAAATTTAAGACTTTTTTGTATCTTTTCTTTATGTTCGTAAGGGTGATAAAGTCAATTTACACCTTGTTTTATACCGAATCGTTACGTGAATAGCTTGGATCCTTTATTATAAATCGATTCCTTTTTCTAAAAAATTGACCACGTAAAACAGGCGTATGTTTCATCTATCGCCAATTACTTCCCCACAATATAATGTCGTTGTTAAGGTTAGAGTTGAATATGAGTATCTCGACTAGAGAAGAGAAGAGGAGCATGGTTACAAGACTATGCCAATGGCAAGGACCACTAGTACAATTCATGAACTAATATTGAAGTTGTTTAAATGTGTTCTGATGATGAACTACTTCTTGTATGTCAAAATCTTTTGCTCCGACATTGGATGTGAAAATTCATGTCAGCTTAGATAGCATAGATAGCCTTCACATTTTTAGTTGACTGCTTGTGATTTGTGAAGGCTCACCCGCAATTCCCTGCACATTTTGATGTAGATATCTCCACGATAACGCAAGGGCTCTTTCGCAGCACTGATTTGTTGGCTACTTGGCAGTTGGCACTCTGAAATTCTTCCCATCGTCGAAAAAGACTGTACAGCTTCATTCATTTACTGAACTTCTGAGATAACCATTGTATTCTGTATTCAGTTCCCATATGCAATGAACTGACACTACCAAACCTCGAAACATCCTTCGAGCGTAAGGGCACCATGAATAATTTAGGTGAAGGAAAGAGAAACGTTGCTTCATGATAATGTTAATTTTGAACTTTTATCTCATAGTGACACTTCGTTTATCTGAAGATACCCTTTCTATCACTTTCCCTCTATGACTACTCTTAGCAGAGGTACTTGTGCTAGGAGCTTCGTGCCTCGATAGAGACCGTTGCAAGATCCGAATTGGGATTCCACCCATATCAAAATCTTCCTTCAACGATTTAATTAAAAACCTTATTTCTGTATTTGATAGCTCAGTTTTCCCCTTCACAAAGGCTACAAATGTTGGTGGTCGCGCCTTCACCTGTGTGAAGTACTTGATCTTCGGTTGTGCAGCCTGATCTTTCCAAGAGTGCCTGCTCATAACCTGGAAACAATAAATTTGCACCTTTAGAAAGTGCAAAGTGCAGGTGCAGAATGCAGTATGCAGAATGTTGAACCATAAACTCAAATCAAAATATGATTTACAATCAACACCATGCTTAGGGTTTTATTTTCCCATCTGAACTCAAACAGAAGCACGCCAGTAGCAACAGAAAAAACATGAGCGTTAATATTATGAACAAAAGGAGGCACGAGGGGCGACAAGACAAAATTGTCTACAAAAAAAATAAATTTGGACACCAACTAGTCCTGCTTTGTTATCACTTGTAATCACACACAAATTTGACATTTGTGTCAGGTCGTAAAAGATATTATGTTTGAGCTGTGAAGGAAAGAAACACACCTTCTGCAACCAACGATTAAGCCGAGATGTTGGCAGTCGTAGACACCATTTCTCGTAAGTCTCAATAACTTGACGCATGACTGCTATCCGACCCTTTCCTTCCAGTGCAGAAACAAATAAAATTGGTATTCCAGTTACCTGATGACAGAAGTGGGTTACTTAAATTAACCAACAAAGAAAAAGAAAAAGTCATTAACTCCTTCAGTTTTTGGTACCTAACATGTCAAGGGGTTCAAATTGCTAAAAGTTTCACGTTCTAAAGCAAGACAATGTTGCATTTGCCAAGATATGAACTGGAAAAAAAAGAAGGGAAATCCACTCGTGGAGGTAATTTATATAGGTGTAGCAAAAAGACTGGAAGGACATAACATGCTCAAGTGCTCAACCACAATCACGAAATATCCACAAATCGGTTCTCCATTAAAGATGGGTAGTCTTATGAAGATAAGGGTTCCATTAGAAACAAAACTTCTCTGAGACTAACAAGCTCTATTGGAAGTTAGCTCTCCTCATTTACTCCCCCAGTTCAAAAATATAGGCAAAAACCCAATTTTCTCAGGCTCCAATTAGTTCTCTTATCCACACATGCTCACTCATAGACAGCTGAAACGTGGGGGAGTCAACTCCTCTTCCCATTTTCATCCATATATACTACATAAGAAACCATAGGTTCCTTTGTTAGGACATCTGCATTTGGAAGAGAAAGAGCTGACTCATCCAGCAAGGTTATGTTGACAGATTGTAACAAAAGATAATAAAGAATTACCAATGTATAAGAGCATTAGAATGGAAGTCTCAAATAGAAAACCTGTGGTATAAGTTTCTGGATCTCTTCAGGAACAACTTTAATGACATCATCATATAACTTGGGCTTTTGTTTTCCTTTCAAAAGATCCATTTTGTTGACTATCACTACCAAGCCACGTCCTTCTTCCACTGCCTGTCTAGCTATAACTACTTCAGCATGCTTCAAGCTCCTTCTAGTCTTTGCAACCTAAAAGCCAGAGGAGAAACTATAAGCAGCCCAAAATCACGATAGGAAACCAAGAAAAGGAAGGAAGCTAATACAAGCAAAAGCAGGGACATTTTGAGTAGCTACTCAACATATTTCCATTTAGCTAAAAAGCCAGAATTAGATGACCATCCAAGTGATCGAAAATTAGAAACCATTCAAGATATAGATTATACACTCAAGACTAACGACTCTTCTTACAGACTACAGAGTGTAACCATATCAGTGGTTACAAAGTCCAATAAACACGTGAAAACACAACTAGAGGTCCTTGAAACAATTGCCGGCTGCCTTGGGAGCAGATATTAAGTATCAATGGTAACACCTTCATACAGCTGGGAGCTGACTATCTGAAAAATTGTATGCGAAGGGAGGAATCACAATGTCTTTTCAGTTGTGGACCGGAAATTGATAATGGATTCCAGCAACTCACTAATGATTGTAGCCATCTCGAAGGACTACCATAACTCCCCAATTGGAGGGCACTTGAGGAATTTGAAGACCTACTTGAGAGTGGCAGCTGTCAGCAACAATAGGCAGCCCGTACCAGCCCAACAGGACTTTTGCAACCCTTACCATCACTACACAGGTATGGACAAAATTTCCATGGATTTCGTTGAGGGCTTAACAGATTCACAAGGCACAGTTACCGTCTTAGAAGTAGTAGATCGCTTGACTAAATTTGCCCATTTCACTGGCTCGAAATGTCCATACGTAGCTTAGTTTGTGGCGCAGATTTTATTTCAAGGAGACAAGCAGGTGCACTTTTACATGGGACAATTTTTTTTATCAAGAACAGTTCGATAGTTTCTGAGTGATAAAATCCACGAGCTTACTTTGGTAAGAGCTATATCAGCTCCAATAAACTGTTTTTCACCAAAGCACTGCATACCAACTACAGCGTGGTGGTGGATCTGAGAATCAAAATACTGTCTTCAAGAATCAGAGGAAAAACCTCTCGTAGCAATCAGGTCAACTATCCTCAATGGAACAAGAGTTGACCAATTAAGCAAGCTCAAGCCCATGAGGATGCCTCATTGGATGTGCAAAGGTACAAGAAAAGATTAGATCAAGAAAGAGATAATAGGAAATATGCAAAGATCTTGTATTAATGAAAAAACGCAAGAAACAAGATAGCAAATGGTTTTGCAATGTTGAGGTATGAACTGTTCAGACACCCTCAATCAGGAGAAAAATTATGAGATGAGTGACGTTCACCATGTCATCCATAGCCTAGCCACTTACAAAACGAAGGGAGAAATCCCTCGCAAGGTTCATAATTTAAAGCACCTTTGTTCTGCGAGCTCTCTAATGTGGCGATTCTTTATTGACTGCGTGGGAGTCCTAGACTAAGAAATAATGGCTCACTGTAGTTGGATAAGATCCTCTTCAAGGTTTGCAAAAGAAAAAGGGGTAGATTGAAGAAGATCTGGAATGAGATTATAAGAAAAATACGGCTTTGCTGAAGCTCACAGATGACATGACTCTCTATACGAATCAGTTGCAGTTCACATATCAGGCACTTGACTCAAACCAACTAGGAGATTATCCCTTGCTTCTTTTACCCCTTTACCTTGCTTCTTATGTATGTCTTACTCTGGGATACTTGTATTTTGGCGTTTTTCTATCTGTAGTAGTACTTTTATCTTTACTCAGATTATATAAAAAAAACTCTTGTTAGAGATCTCTTCTGTTCAACTTATTTACGATCAGAAATTTCAAAAAAAGTTCAGAAACTTCAGAAAAAATTATGAAAAGTTCAGAAACTTCAGAAAGCTTAAGCAAAGTTCAGAAGCTTCGGATATCATAAGAAAAGTTTGCAATGGAGAAGTCCTAATTATATGAAATAAAAAAACATGCTGGCCTTTCGAAAACAACATCTCTTAAGGTTTTTGTCTATTTAAGGACAACACTGCACACATATGGAATCCAGACCTCCTCAGTCCTTAGACCCCTTCTTGACATGATTTATATGCATTGGTTGGTCACTGGTATCGTCATTATTTATGTTCTATACCTCATTCTTTGGCTTGTTAGATGATATGTTTAATTTCAAAATTTATTGATGTAGCTTTTGTCAACCATAAGTCCACAACCACATCACTGCAAGAAAAATCAATGGCTCACCTCCTCTCCATCAAGAACTAATGCAACCACATGAGCCCTCATAAGATTCTTCCTGGTCTGCATAATGCTTAAGGAAGCTGGGCCTTTCTCTTTTGTCCTCTCCAACCACCCGGCAGTGTCAACCTGAATTAATAAAAGACAGCTAAACAATTCAATACATGATTTTAGTAAAACTACCCAATCGACAATTCATGTGATTCATTTTGGAATATTCATGAGAATGTGTTATACTAAAGCTAGGAGGTGAAAATTATATGTACAATAATCTTGAGAAATTAGAATTTGCAGTTAGTAGAGCCATATCAACTAGGCAATTTTTATTATCTGCAGTATGTTCTTTCCGTGCATATTAATATTTACTATCTTGTCTCAAATTGCAGCTAAACAAGCACAGACTAAAATGACAGTTTAAGTGGCCTTGAGCCCTTGAGGCCACGCTAGGAGCTTCACTAAGGCATATCAGAAAAGAGACTACAAGAGATAACAATAACTTTTTAGTCTCTCTGTGCCAGTATCATTATCTACAATGAGCAGTAAAATTTTGTCTCCAGAGTAAGCCAAGAAAAGGCAACTAAGATAGCATGGTGTGAATGCATAATTAGAGTAAAGTTGGATCAAACTGGGTAATGGTAATAAACTCTCAAGCCTCAACCCTCAACAACGAAACAAGCTGATATCTTATCATTAGAAATAATTTCAGAGGACATGGAATTAATGACAGGCAATAATATAGACTGCCGCATTTTCCTCTGTTCATGATAGTGATGAAAGTTCCGACTAAATCTTCTTGAATAACAAGTATAACATATGAAAGGAGACCTCGAGAAGCTAACTCTACCATATATACAGTTCTGCCATCATACTGAAACTGAGCTCGGATAGAATCTCTTGTCAAACCAGCTTCTGGCCCCACGAGAACACGCTCTTCTTGTAATAATGTATTAAGTAAAGTTGACTTCCCAACATTGGGTCGTCCAACAATTGCCAGCTGTAGTGGTAGCTTAGATTCTTGAGCCTCAGAAGAGCAGCTGCTCTCAGTAGCTTCATCTGAAAATAAAGTGATATGCAAAGCACATGATTATAAAATGATACAACTATACAAGTACAGCCTAATCAAATGTAGCCAAGAGAAAGAACTTAGGCAGAAAGCGATAAATATTAATCAAAAATTTTATCATAGATGGTTAAGAAAACATCAGGCCTTCAAACAATTTGAAAACATAATTTAAGATGGTACATTACATAAGCAATTTCCCACATCCTCAACCACAGCCACCAAAAAGCCAAAAGCGCAGGAGACAATAGACAAAATGTAAGGATCATGCATATACAGTTATACACCTAAATGTGAACATGAAGATCACACTATCAAAAACACGTGCACCTGAGCGTGAGCATGGAGATCATGCATCAATGCATGTGCACATTCCTATGGTGCCTCAGAGACACAAAATTGAGGAGCAAAATTGAACCAGTTGTACCAATTGGTATTCAATATAGATCTGCATATCCAAGCAATCAAGGATAAGAGCTATCTGAATTAAGCTTCTCAATGTTGGCTTCACCGTGTGGGATGGAGTTTGTAAAGTGTCAAATTATGTTTTCTAAGAGCAGTATGCCTATACATAGGTAGCCATTGAACCACATGAACAATTTTCTTCCAATATTTAGAGTTCTTTCCTTTTCTCCATCTAACTAAAAAGGCTCAGCAGGGACATATTTCATAATTCGGATGAGAAAGAATAACCGGGGCAAGCAATCAAGCCTTTGATCCATACCAATAACTTATTTACCCCCCGAAGTTATCCTCAGTTTCAGCCGTGTCTGGGAAAAAGTGCCAACCACAAGTGGTATCAATATTAAATTAAACCTATACTTCTAACAACAGTCCTGTCAGTTTTCAACTTTTGTCCTAAATTCTGCATTGGTTCTTTTTGGCTTTTGCACAATGTGCAACTGACTGACTAAGTCCTTGGCAAACAATAAGGCCAAGAGCAGCTCATCTATGGAAGGGGGTAACGAGAGATGGAGCAAAACAAGCTTAAAATCTAACGGTGTGTTCTTTTCACCTTAAATTTACTCATCTAAAGTCTCAATTTACCGGAACCTATACAATTATATTAGAACTTATTGGAACTTATCATTAGGACTTGTCTGCACTTCTCTGGACTTATTGTAGTGGTAAGTTGATTTTGGATAGCCCATATTGGAACTCATGTAACCTATTTTCACAAAATAAGTAATTTTCAATGATGAATCAAACGGGGCCAAAATCTTGTACACAAATAACTATATTGCAGCAGATCAAGTAATTACATAGAAGAAATGCAACAAAACAGACATCTATACAGAACAAGGTCTGAAGACCAATATTACCATAAAGAAACTGCTTAAACTTAATAAACCTGTCTTTTCTGTTCCCTCTTTTTCAGCAGCATTACAAGTTCATCCTCACTCCATTTGCATCTTTCTTATCTTTTACAGAGCACACAAGGCCAAATACAATTTGTTCTTCAACAAATTTGGGTTGAAGCCTTGAAGGCATATGGGGTGGTAGGGGAGAGAATGGGTGAAGCTGCAGTTTGCAGCCCCAATCAGATAAGTGAATCAGCCTCACATACTCCTCATACACATAGCAGTCTATTTAGACAAGGACAGCGGGTGCTCTTTTGGTAAAATAAATAATAAAGTAGTGTTCTTTTCAACTCAATAAAAAATATCAAATTAGTTTCGATAAACTCAACTTAAGTTATAAGCAGTTCTGTTAAGTTCAAATCAGTTTTAAATAAGTTACAGATAAGTTTTGATAATTTCAGATAAGTTACAATAAGTTTCAGTAGTTAAAAATTGTCAAATTCAGTTGAATAATTACATTGAGGAACAACTACTATTTTTCAGAAAGAAAAAGAAGGTAAGATTAACCCCGAAAAAGGTGATCCAAAAATTGTCAATGAACTGGCTAAGAAAGGCTTTTGATTATGAACTCTCTAGAATAGTTTTCCACTAGAAACAAAGCGCATGAAGAACTGAAATAACTGCATACCCTTAAAGGCTCGGACCATATGCTCTTCCAGCAAGGGCTTCAAAACACCATAAAGTTCTGCCATGCCTAGTCCAGTCTCTGCAGATATAGCAATAGGGTCCCCGAAACCTAATCTGTATGCTTCACCAGCAGCTGCTGCCAATGAACCATCTGACTCGTCTAGTGATTCAGATTTATTCATCGCCAGAACAATTTTGATTCCAGGTGCATGCTTACGCAGCCACTTCCCAACCTGCAAGTCCATTGATTGCAAGCCATCTCTACAAGATTGAAAAAGGGAAATTTCAACAAATAACGCTAATCTGTCACTTAAGCTGTCAAATTGTGAATGCAATGTCATCAACGCACACAAAGGACACAAAACATATTCTTTCTTACAGAGAAAAAGGACTCAAAAGCCAAAACATGTGAAATTTTCTTGATTCAACACGAGATATAGAATAAATAAATTCTCCAATTATCTAGTGTCTAACTTCAATGGTCACCAATAATTAGACATAAGAAGCCAAAATAACATCTTTTGTTTACAAAATCATTACTTCCCATGCGTAATGCAGTTCCAATAATTGAATTTTCCATTATTTTTTCTGCTAAATCTAAATATTACGCCCTCATGATAGGCAAGAACAGGACCCTGAAGTCACTTTGTGGCCCAGACAAAAGACACATATTCACAATAAACACATACAGCGTGGCGATCAAGAAGATGGCAAACAGGATTTCGACAAAACATTGGCAAGAAACAAGATCCTGAAGTCACTTTGTGTCCTAGAACAAAGAAAACAATGAGACATACCGCGCGGCGATCAAGAAGATGGCAAACTGAGATCTCGACAGTACATTGGCCGTCATATCTGCAGTTCGTCCAAGAATAGACCCTGAAGTAGCTGCCGCTTCTAATCCAGCTGAATCAAGTACCTGGAATCGTAAATCCCCCAGTTTGGCAATCCCATCCCGTATATCACGAGTCACATGATCAGCAGGAGTGTTATATACGAGTGCCTCTCTTCGCCGAATTAAACTACAATGACAACAATTACACGAAGTTCACAAAGATAATCAATATCACTCTTCACTCAGCATAACAATTATCCAATAAAGGTTTCAGAATAAACCAAAACAATCTACCGATTAAAGAGGGCAGATTTGCCCACATTTGGCCTCCCCACAATGACTACAGTAGGAAGCAACTCTTTATCAAGTTGTGTAAAGTCCACCAGCTTGTGGCTCAACCTTTTTGCTTTCACTTCTTCAATGCAATTCTCCTTCGCAAGCTGGGACGCATTATATTTGAGATCTGAATCTTCTGTTGTGCAAGGGTTAGGTCCCGCCAGATTGGAAAATCCGAAAATGCTCATGCACTGGCACCTTAAAGGTGAGCTAATGCCTAATCCAACACAACCTCCTATCCCTTCTCTAATTGTTCCCGGCACCCAATACCCCAAAGACGAACCTGAAATTCAAAATGATTCAAGTAATACTTAGTTCTAACTAAAAGAAATGTAACCTTTATTCAGGCGATACTTACAAGCTTCACATGAAATTAACCTGAAGTTCTGATTTCTTGCAGTATACTTATTCCCCTCCATAAACACTTGTATTTTTAAGGTTGAATTCATAAATTTTGACGACACATTTTCACCATTATACAAGAAAAAAAGACATTCATGTAGGATTTTGTTTAATTTACTAATGTGCAATTGAAGCTATTATTGGTCAAATTAACAGCGAGATCACTTTTCAGTTGTTAGTCTGCGAGGAGAGAAGCTTCCTCGGGAATCCTGTAAGTGAGAAATATAAATTCACATGTAGAGATGCCCTATACTGGAGACCGTGAAATGACAACTGTTGCAAGAATTATGGAGCCAAAGAAGTAGTAAGAACTAGTGCTTCAGATATATTGTAACACACAACTACTAAAAGTGACATGGATCCAAATAAACCAAAATCGGGTGCCTTCTCTCCCTATTAAAAAAATAAGTTTCATGTCTAATAAGGTCTGATAAGTTCATATAAGTTCTAACAAGTTTCAATAAGTTCCAATAATTCACTAAGTTCAAACACGCTCCAATAAGTTCTAACACCCTATAAAACGATCTTCATAAGTTCCAATAAATTCAATTGAGATAACTGCAAGAAAAATAAGCCGAAGACAGCACACCCTTAGTATGCCAACAACACTAAAAAAGGAACAAAAACCAAACAAACATCAATGAAGCGATACAAGAGCGAACTGGGTATTACCAGAAGTGAAGCTACGATACGACGTGGATGAATATAGACCATTTCCTCCATTGCAAAGATGATTTGAAGCCGGGTTATCAACCAATATACTACTACTTCTGGTGCAAATCGAGACCAGCGAGTTCACTTGGTTAAGAAAACTTGAACCAATGTACCTCCTTCTTCCCATACAAATTGACCGAAACCATGAATTCGGCATCAGTAGGACCTAAACTATTGCAAAAGTTAGAGTTAACAACCTAAAATTTCAAAAGTTAAGAGTTAAGGAGCTCTACCCTTTTCAATTAAACACCATTTATAAACAGGAAAATAATTTTACAATCCAAAAAACCAATTAAAAATTGAAATTTACGGAAAATAATAAAATTAAGGCTATACCAAACATAAATGTGAAATTTCACTCATATCAAACTAATTATATGCAATGTTACAAAAGTTAGAGTTAAGGAGCTCCACCCTTTTCCATTAAATACCATTTATAAAAGAAAATAATTTACAACCCAAAAAACCAATTAAACATTGAAATTCAAGGAAAAGAATAAAAATAAGGCTCTACCATTGTTGTTCTTGCATTAAACACTATAAAAGTATCAATCTTTACCCCTATTTTCAAACATAAAATCTGAAACTTCAATCATATCATTACAAATTATATGCATATGCTACAAAATATATGACCTAAGCAGCAAAAGGGGTAAAATTAAACCAGTAATTGCATTAATTTCATACCTACGAAATTGCTAGTTTGCGTTGAAATTGATATTACAAGGTCAGAAATTAAGCACAGGTATTTCGCAGGTGAAGTTTACAGACTGGAAATGGAGATGTGGGTGGTGAAGTTTTCAATTTTTATCCATTTTTTGAGGGTGGTGGTATTGGTAATTTGGTAGGGGTGGTGGAAGAAGAGGGTGGATTTTTTTAGTCCCTCCGTAACAGATTATTTGCGACGATTAGATATTTTCTAGTCACACTTATGTAAAATTGTTGCAAATAATGTGTTGTCTAGGGAGTATGTTTTTTCACTCAATTTCAATTTTTAATTGGTTTTTTGGATTTTAGAAACATTTTCCTTTTTTTAAAATGGTATTTGAAAGGTTAAATTTTGAAATTGTAAAGGTAATTAAGTCTTAATTTTGAAAATTTAGGTTCTTCAGTCTAACTTTTGTCATAGACTAGACTCTAGAGCTTTGCCAAATTAATATATGTTTGTTATATGCAGTGTTTAATGAACATGATATATAACGGTGGTAAAAAGTAGGGCTGAGCAGCATAGATCGCACCAAATCGCAAACCAAACTGTTTTAGCGCAGTTTAAGTTGGTTTATGGGCTCAAAAAAATGGGTTGATTTGCTTTTTTTACCAAACTGCGATTTGCGGTTTGGGGTTGGGTTATTATATTTCTAAACCAAACCGCTCCACAAACCGCCTAAGTGCCTTTTATATTCGACTTAACAATAAGATAAGATAAGCAAAATTGAGTTAAAAAGAACAAACACAAAATGTATTTGTGGTATTAACTTCAAAGTTATTCAGTGTTCGTTATCATTTTTTGTTTTCAGTTTTCAGTTTTTTTGAAAACTAAAAAAAAAAGGAAACCACAAAAAGTGGTTTTACTTTTTAGTTGTCAGTTTCAAAATCATCATGTTTCCAATAAGTTTGAATAATTTTTTATTTATTATAAGACGTATATCATATGACTTTCAAATACAAAAAACCAAAAAATGAAAACTACAGTCATACCGAACGAGATTATACTCCTAATTTGGTTTTTCTTTGATTTCTCGATTACTTTTGTATAGGGATGTGTACAAGCTTGATGACTCATGAGCTTGCATCTCTTGACCCAGGATAACCATATTTGCAATACCAATTTGCCAACACCTGAAGCAAATAGCTCAGGAGTATTGTTCCTCATATACGTTTTTACCACATTACACTTGCTTGCCAATGTACTTGCATGCCTTTGTACTTATCCTTTTATGCGACTTAGACGTTAGAGGGGCGTTCCTCATATTATCCTACAAGGCTAGCTTACGTGTTCTTCTGTGCAGGCACTCCTTCTCATTCCCCCCAACTCTATCGATGTACATCACTAAAGAGATCGTCAACGTCTAGTACTGTCACCTTTGTCATACATATACTCGGTTTCCATACTGGAACAACTAGCTCTAGAAGGAGGGGATGATAACTCCACATGCTGACAACGGTGTCATTAGTGATGTACGACACAAACTTTAGAAATCGGTATAAGAACAAAGTTATCAATGAGGTCACATTAACCAAACCCCAAATCAAACCCAAATTGTCAGCAGTTTGACAAAGCATCAATGATGAATTGGCAAACAACTAAAATGCTAGCATTCTGAAGAAATATTGTGCATAATAGTTTTCGATCTTGAGCTGTAAAAATAATGCCCTTAATAGTTATATGAATGAAGTATTGACCACCTACAAAGTCAATACATTACTTTCAACTTAAGAATATATGAAACTTGCTTCACATTATCAGCCTGTTAAACTATTGATACACTCCCTCCGTTTCTTTTTGTTTGTCCCATTTACTGTAGCTCCAAATGCCAAGGAGAGTGATGTCACAGGCATGTGGGTGGGGAAAACAATTGAAAAGTTCACTTATTTTATAGTAAATTGGTGATTAAAGTAGGTGAGAGAAGATTATAAGGTACATGTGGGACCAAAAAGTGATAAAGTAGGGGTAAATGGGTAATATAATTTTTCCGTATAAGGAAAGATAAAAAAGTAGGACAAACAAAAAAAAACGGACAAAAACGGAAAGTAGGATAAACAAAAAGAAACGGAGGGAGTATCCCAAGTTTGGGGGGTTATATAAAATTAAAACATAGAAGTTTATATGGTTTCCAATCAACACTTAAGCAACAAAAGGTGTACTATATGGTTTCCAATAACACTTAGGCAACAATGAGGTGTATAGGGTTTCAACTAACACTTGGATAAAAGGGGCATCGGGCATACATAGTTACTAACCAATATCTATCTATATATAACATTAAAGGAAAATGGTTTTCGCCATGTGTCGTCACCAGATTAAACCAAAGCAAACCTTGATCTCTCATGCAATCTAGCGTTTGGACAAGACACGTGTCACCCACAGATTTTTTTGCTTTTTTTAAAAATGCATTATACCAATTAAAATACATACGTGTCAAATTTGTGTTATTTTGCATTTTTTTAATTGTATTTCCGTTTAATTAGCCTTTGATTCCTTAATTAGAGAAATAAAATATTCCGAAATAAATTCCTTTATCTATTCCTAAATTAGCGTTTGACTCTTATTATATTCCTAAATATAAGCTAATTAATTGTGGCTTATTTTCAGTAAGGATGACCCATTTAATTCGGTTGATTCTTTAATTAAAACACATTCAAACAAATAAAATTCAAATCCTTAATATATTCCTAAATTAGTGGACTTACCAAAATCATGTATGGGTTGATTGCTTTAATTAAGGAATAGATTTGTTTTGTCATTTTATAAAAGCATCATATTCCTAAATAAAAGTGCCATAAAAGAATTAAAAGATTTAATTCGGTTGATTGCTTTAATAATTACCCACTTAATCTATTCCTTGATTTTTCTCCCTAAAACGTGAATATTACTTGCTTTAAGATATAAGTATAATATCAATAATTCTTACTTGCCGCTTTTATGATTCCTATAATATTTTCGAACACAATATTTATCATATAAATTCAATAAGATCTATATATATCATTAAAGCAAAATGATTTTTGCCACATGTCGCAAGCAGGTTGATTCGTGTGCCATGTGTATGAATGAAGCAACTCTATGGCCACGTGGCTTATTTACATCAATTGAGCATAATTAAGTTGGCTTAGGCCTTAATTAGGGGGAATAAAACCGGCTTAGGCAAATATCATGGGAAAAGAATCCCTTAAATTCCGGTTTGACATCTTTTAAATAGGGAATATTATTTGCCATTAAACTAGGTATAATATTACTATAACAACTATTGCCATTTTTAAAACCAAATCTACGATTTGACATCTTTTAAATAGGGAATACTTTTTTGCCATTAAAATAGATATAATAATGCCATAACAACTATTGCCATTTATAAAACCAAATCTAGCTAAAATGAAGAAAACTGTTTTTTAATTCCTTACGATTGCTGATATTTTTAAATATTTAAAACCGATTTAATTTTTAAAAAAAACATAACTGCCGAAAATGAAAATCTAATTAAGCAATAATTTATGTGAATCTTCTAACTTGCCTGGTATTGTAATTAATTAATTGTATAACTTAGGAAAAATTATATGGACCACCACTAATTATAAATAGGAGCACATTTTCATTCATTAGCCTTCACAATCATTCCTAATTCAAGATTCACCCATCTTTCTCTCCTCTCTAATTCATGTGAAGGCTATTCTCTCCTTCCTTGCTTCTCAAATTGCCAAGCATTTTTTTTAATACTTTGATATTAATTTCTCTCCTATCTTCCTTCTCAAATTTCCAAGCAAATTCTACAATTGGGGTATGTCAAGTTTGCAAGAATTATCCAAGCAATATAATTTTCGATTTCTTTCATAAACTTGAAATACCAAGCATTGTTCTTGATCCAGTTGATATGAAGGCTCGTGTGAGAGTCTTAATCATTACAATTATCTAATGATGGCAAGGTTATTAGTATTTTTAAGGATTGTATTTGACTTTTATTTGTTGTTGTACTTTGCAAATTATGAATACCATCTTAGATTATTTATTAATATGAATAATCAATAACACATTTTGTTGTTCTTCCTATTCCAATTGAGTATATATTTTATAGATTGTTTATGTTCTAATGTTTAATACAATGTTCTTCTTCTATTTTAATTGAGTAAATTTTAGTCTTCTTCTTATATTTTGATTATACTTTAGTCTTACTCTTCTCTTTCATAATAAAATAATTTTATTTTGGAATTGTTTATAGCCTAATTTACAATATTCTAACCTTTCAATATATATTTATCATTTACAATATTTAAATCAAAATTCATAAATATTATACATATATTCGTTATTAATTCTAGACTAATTGATAAAAAGATTATATGTTAATTAATTATTATACGTATATTAGTTATTAAGTTTTTCTCGACTAATTTTTTTTAGCATTTAGAATTTAGAATATAAAGATAATATAGACCATAAAAATCTGAAAATATAAATTCAAATAGTAATATATCATACTTTTAAGAAATGGTAATTCAAAGTTTAATATGTCATATTTTTTTGGAATGGTAATTCTAATATCAAATTGCCTTGATTAGCTTATGATACTATTATGTTACCTTGAGTAGCTTATGATAGTTAAGTACTTACCAAAAATATAAAACTATAAAAATTTGAAATAAAACTAAAGTATTAATTTATTACCATTTTTTTATAATTATTAAAGTTCAAATACTACTAAAAAATATATAATACCAAAAATATGTTAAACTATAATTATCATAAATCTACTAAAATCCGAAAATTAATTATGAAATTTTGATATAGATTTGCCTTGATTAGCTTATGATATCAATCACATTGATTAGCTAAATTTTAAATATTCTGTTATGTTACCTTGATTAGCTTTTGATACTTAGTACTAACCAAAATTATTTTAAATTAAAATTACATTATTTGATACGATTTATTAATGGTAATTATAATATTATGTTACCTTGATTATCTAATGATATTAATCACATTGATTATATAATCGCAAGCAATCAATTATTATATTAATGGTAATTATTAATCAGGTTATATTTATCATATTGGTTAGTTTATCTTAAATAATCAATCAATTAATCAATCAATTATTATAAAATATACTCTTAATTATTGAAAAAACATACCATTTTTGAAGATAATAATATGCTACATAGAGTTACATTTCTAAAAATATTAAATTTTGTTTCCTTATTTTTATTTACCCTCACCTTGAATATAAAACAAAATATTAATATAGTATAGAATTTGAACTATAATCAATCAACCATGATTTTATTTCGTATATTAATTCAGAAACTTACCATTTTTAACCCTATTATAATCCGAAATTTATATTGATTTATTTCCTTAGATTTAGTTATTCTCGGCCTTAACTATGGTACAAAATATTTAAAGATTATAGAATCTTAATTGTCATCAATCTACCCTAAAATGCTTCCAAAATTAATAATAATATTTGCCTATTTTTATAGAACAAAGTTTCTTTAAATATTTTGTTGATAAAGTTAAGAAATTTAGTTCCCATATTTTTAGTTATCATGAGCCTTATTATGGAATAAAATCTCTAAATTATTTATAATCTATATATAATATTGATTATAGTATAGAGATATTAAAATAATAAAGAATCTTAATTATCATCAATCAACCCTAATATATTTCAAAAAATAATGAAGATTATTTTTCTTTTTTGGAAACCATTAAAATTTGAAATATATTAGGTTTTTTAGGAGAATTAAATTTACTCTTAAATAATGAAGATACTTGCCATTTGTATTCAATAATAATAATCTAAATATACTTATATTCCCAAAACTATAATATCTTTGAATTCTTTTCCATATTGTATGTTGAAATTTTTTTAAATTCAGTTATTCGGTTGTTCCTCAAATATTGCATACTTTTATAAGTTTAAGATACGGTTTGCATAATAATGGCCGTTTTTTTCTAAAAAATCTTTTAAATTTGGTTATTCCTTAAATTTTGTAGATTGTCTTATTTTTAAAAAATTTGACCAATCTTTGTGATTTTCTGTTTTTTATAGTAATTTTTGTAAATGATTCAATAACAACGCTTATGTTTGGCAAACATTTCCTAAGTTAAGTAGATATTTTTGTTTTAACTGATTTCATTTATTCTATTTGCCTAACTTTATAATTTTTTAGTTTTAGCGTGAAGGTAATTAACAAATGACGTGAATAATAAGCTTAATTTAAAAATGTTTCCTATTGTTAAGACTTAAAAGGAGTAATAATTTTATTTGTTATCATTTCAAAATTATTGCATAATAATAAAATCATTGTGATTTTCTTCTTTTAAATTAGGTTATTTCTTGATTTCAGTAGATTTTCTTCTTTTAAAAGATTTTGATTACTAAATTCTACTTAATCTTAATTTTGATTACTACAGATTTTCTTCTTTTGAAATAGGAATTAATTTTTAAAATATAGATTCTAATTACCTATATAATATTTACACTGATAACTTTTAAATTTCTTGCTACATTCTACTAATTTGGATGATCACTCACCATAAATAAACCAAAGATAATAAATATAAGAGTAACATTAATTTAGATTTCATTTTTAAAGTCCGAATTTTTGTAGTCATTTTTTTTTGGAAATTTTAAGATAATACACATTTTTGTCAAATTTAGTTTCCTAAGTTGTCATCCTTGATTAATTTCTATTTATTTTGATCTTAAGAATATTAGTGTAAATAAAGCCCTTCAAGTCTTCATTTCCATTTATAAATGAATTCCTAAAATGTATGGAAGCCCTTAAAATATTAGAAGTTTTTGGCGGATTTTTAATACGCTATTTAGCTAATTGTTTGGGATATCATACATTTTAGGGAGATTTTTTAGCATATTAGTCGCTAAATGACATGATTTAAAGTGATATCAAATGGTTTTAGGCAATAATATTATACATGTAATTTAGCTGACTTTTAGGAGGTTATTTAATAGCATATCAGGCAAAATCTGCAAATTTTGCTAAACACCGAAAAATACATAGGAAACTATCTAACCTTCCCTAAAAATCTTTCGGTTAGGAATTTCACTCTTGAAGATTTCAGCAATGTGTAATCTTCCATAATAAATCTTCTTAATAAATATTCCCTGTGAGATTATATAATTTGCCTATAATATATTAGCAAATCAAGCAGAATTTTATCTTTATTACTTGCAGATTTTTTAAAATGCTAAAAATGAGCATGATTTGCTAAAGATTATCATGACTTGAACAGAATAAAAAAGATAATGAATGACTTTAAATTGCTATTAAAAAAGTCTCAATTGATTCTTTACTAAAAATCATCATATGATAGGCTAAAAAATCAGCAAAATTTCCTTCATATAACATGATAAAAAAGATAGATTTCTAAGATTTTTTGTGTTTTCTATAAAAAAAAGTTTTAAAGAAGAATGAGATTATTTTATTTGCTAAAATAGCATGATTTGCAAAATTTTAGAATCGATCGAAAATATGAGAAGATAAAGTCAATTGATTCTAAATCGTAAATGAAGGCTATTTTGCGCTTGCTTAATTTTGCTTGACTGATTTGGCTCTAAATAATACTTCCTCCGTTTCTTTTTGTTTTTCATACTTTCCGTTTTTGTCCGTTTCTTTTTGTTTGTCCTACCTTTTCATCTTTCCCTATATAGAAATATTATATTACTCATTTACCCCAACTTTGTCATTTTTTGGTCCTATGTGTACCTTATAATCCTCTTTCACCTACTTTAATCACCACATTTACTATAAAATAAGTGTAATCCTTAATTGTTGTCCCCACCACATGCTTATGACATCATCTTCCTTGGCATTTGCAGTTACAGTAAATGGGACAAACAAAAAGAAACGGAGGGAGTACATCTTGACTGATCTTGATCTAAAAACATAGCATATAAATCATCTGACTTTGGGATATTTGAGGATTTAGGCAAAAATTTAGCATATCAGTCATTATTATAGGCAAATAAGATAATTTGATTTTTTGAATAATATTTTTAAATTGGCGTATATGTTTCTAAAAAATAATATTTTAAAATAATGTAACAAAAATTCCCATTGTTGTCAAAATATATTTGAAATGTAGAATATACAATTTAATTAGTAATTGAAATAGGATATATAGATTTTGTATTAGTTTATTTTAGGATATTTAGCTATTTTTTAGGAGACTAACTGATATGATTTTTTAAAGTTATCAAATGGCTCTACGCAAATCATATGATATTTAGTTATTTAGGAAAATTTTTAAAATAACCTCACTTTCTATATATTTTTTAACACGATTTTAGAACTCACACTTTAGGATATTATAGCGTATCAGTTGTATTATAGGCAAATAAGATACTCTCACTTTTTCTTTTAGGATATAAAGATTTTATATCATTTTCTTATAGAATATTTAGCCGATTTTTAGGAAGCTATCTAACTTTATTTTTCAGGACATCAAACGTTTTTAGGCAATTTGTATTATAAGTAACATAAAATTCAGCTAAATGACATAATTTTCAGGATGTCAAACAGTTTTAGGCAATATTGTTATATAAATAATTTAACTTATTTTTCGGAGGTTATATTATATCATATTAGACAGAATCTGCAATTTTTTAAAAAATCAAAAATTGTTAGCGAAAAATATCTAACCTTCCATAATTAATCTTCCCTAAACATCTCTAATACCTTTTTTTTCCTAAATAATTACTAATTTGAGATCATTTATAAACATTTGATAATAACATTTTAATAGGTTTTAAAAAAAGATGAGCTAATAAATAATCTCAATATGCATATCAATTATAAGGTTCTCCTGAAAACTTTGAATTCGAATATATATAATGAAGATAAGAATATCATTTAACATTATTTGAATTTTTTTAATTCGAATTTTTCAGTCAAACTTTCTTTTCGATTTTTTTGGCATTTAAGTTATATCTTGGGAATCTTGCAAATTGTCACTGTATAGTCATCATCATGGTTAGACCAATACATATATATGTATATTGTTCTCCGTACTATTTTGAACTTACATACACTTCTCATCCCACTATGACCTTCTCCAATGTCCGAGTCATTGATTTAACTACCGAATCCAATTCGTGTATCATTCAAGTACCAATCATCATAGTGAAATCTTGCAATTTCCCAATATGAATATGAATTCGTGCCATATGCTTGCAATAAAACAATCTGGTGTATACTATATAGGTATAAAGCCATCAACATTTGGTAGTAATACTATATTTTACTACGTCAACGAATCTCAATATGTCACGTGTAATATTTTCGATTTTTCTTCTAAGATGTCATTAGAGTATTCACTGGATATAGTGGTGTAGAACCAATCACATCATCTAA
The DNA here is from genome assembly GCA_947645195.1 of Patellifolia procumbens. Classification (NCBI taxonomy): domain Eukaryota; kingdom Viridiplantae; phylum Streptophyta; class Magnoliopsida; order Caryophyllales; family Amaranthaceae; genus Patellifolia; species Patellifolia procumbens. The sequence goes on along the minus strand of CANSGD010000102.1, from coordinate 460,260 downwards.
GATACTCAAACGATAAGGAAAATACAAATATCCCAATTCTGTAAGATCTTTACTTCTTTTATTTTTAGCTTGGTCTTATAAATTGTTGAATTTATACATTGATATATAATTATTTTTTGCAACCAAGCAATCAAACTATAAGGAAAATACAAAAATATCCCAATTCTGGTTGTCATTCAATCTGGAAAAAGAATATTATACCAATGTACTAAAGTATTTGTATCTGATGTGTACCTTTTTGTAAGAGAAATTCGTGTATCTAATTTCTTTTATGCTACAAAACTGTTTGTAAGCTCTAATATCTCTTAAATCGATGAACTTAAGGCAAGTACATTTGTCTAAATATTTGGTTGTGCATTATTCACGATGTAGAGTCTCATTTTTTTTCATTTCACAACATTATTTTACATCCAATTTAATATTATTTTCATTTCAAGTGGATTTATTATAAAGAAAGAAAGAGGGAAGAGTTGTAGAAAAGTGTGCGGGAAGGATTTGATCTTTCGAATGACAAACATAGAGGAATGAGAGCTAAGAGAGACAAAGAGATGTAGGGAGAATCGATGAAATGAGGATTTCTGAAAAGGTCTAGAAGCAAAATGAACGAAATTTGGTGAATGTGAGAATGAGAAAAGGAGACATGTAATACTAAAGTTAGACTTAGGACTAATGAAAATAGTACTTATGAATATATAAATTGTATGTTAAATTTCGAATTTGTGCGTATTATGGTATAATCTTATCCTAATTTTTAGTCTATTAATTTTTATTTGTTATGTTGATGTTTCATCACTATTGATATACAATTTATTCGAACTTATTCCTACTTTTCTATAAAAGCAAAGTATATGTATCTTTTTTTATATGTTAAATGTGTTTGATACTATTCATATACATTTTGTAGCAACTTTTGTTTTATCATTGTATAAAAGACAATGTTAAAGTGTTATAGAAATTTTCTTTTACATACATAAAATATAGTTATTTGATAAATTACTTTATGTTAAATATCAGACTATTATTATGTTTATTTAGTTTTTTTTGGTATACATATTGTTGGTATAATATATTTAGATAAAATTAACAATTGTTTTAAATAATATTATATTCTTAGTTAAAAAAAGTATAACCTTATATTTATATTTTAGTGTTTGGTATATATATTGTTGATATATATATTTGTTTGATTGATATCTATCTAATTATGTGTGCATGTTATGTATATCCTCCGAAATTTTAATGTCCTTTTCATATTGTAGATTAATAAAATCCAAAATAGTACGAATATAACTTAAATAATATTGATATATGATAATAATGCATCCGTAAAATTGTTCACATAAAATAATTTTATTATGTAGTTTAATTTTAAAAAATTATATAAACCAACAAAAAATTCCGTGCATTCTTGCACGGGCCTAAAAACTAGTTTAGATAATAAAAATATGTATTGATTTCCAACCAAAGTTTAGATAAAATGATTTCCAACCTACACTTAAGCATATATATGGTTTTTGCAACACTTAGACAAATACAAGAGGTGTAAACGATATATAACCACAGTATATGTAAAAGCGACTAACATGGTTTGTGACAGACATCCAAATAAAAAACGTAAGATTCAAAAATGACATTTGTCAAGCTAGTTAGCAAGTGGGGGGTATGTTGTTGTTAAAGAACAAATTCAAACTTTTGCAATGGAGGCGACTTCATTTGTAATCCTATCCATGAACTCCTGATTTGGTTACTTTTTTTTTTTGAATTAATTGCAAGGATGTCATCTTTGAGTTGAACATGTTTATAAGTTATAGATTTTCATTATTTCATTAAACTTGTATTTAATTATTCTGGTTCAAGTTATGTTTGGTAACCATAAGATTCAAGCTTAATCGTACAAGCTTTAGAGACCCTTATTACAAGGGTTAGTAACCTAAAAGGGGATACCGTTAGTGGATCCTAAGAGATATGGTGCCGCTTGTTTGTTTGCAATCTTTCCACCGATAGCACTGTAAACGTGAAATCTATCCCTGAGCTTCAACCATACATTAGTTTAGACTTTTAGTTGAGTTTGTTCCTTGACATGATATCAATAGCTAGTATGACCAGAAGGTCACGAGTTCAAATCCCATCTCTCTTCCTTTCTAAGTGGACTATCTAACGCCATGTCTGTGAAAACCTATGCTGCATTCGCACTTCCAGCCCAATGGACTCTTGTATGTGTGGTGGGGGGAGGATAATAGAATATAAACCATTATTGCGCCTTCAACCATCAGCTTAGTCTTTTAGTTGTATTAGTTCCTTTGACATCGACCCATAATTACCTCTAAATTCTGAAGATTTAAGCTAGTTTGTTCTCTAGAAAATGACAACTGTGGTATGTGATCACCATTTGCAGCCGGCAATGACTTGGTTACCCAATATTAGCATATAATGGCACTATATGCACAATTGCACATTCAGTAAAGACGCCCTTTCACTATCTGCATGAGGTAATATTCCTTCCTTCTTTGTACTTTTTTAGATCCATATCATGCATTGACCTTGCCACGAAACTTTGTCATACACCACCCCAAAACTTATGAATTAGTACTAATCATAGAAAAAATTAACATAATTAATATGAACTTATATAGTCTAACACATGCAATGTGTCACATGCCGCCACCTTGAACCTTTCAATATTCCATTCTATACTTCCTCCGTTTTTATTTAAATGTAACACTTTTAAATTCACAGACTCCTAGGCAATTTTTGGGAAGGAAAGAGATAGAGAGAAAAAAAATAAGGGGACCCATGTGAGAGGAGAGAGATAGAGAGAGTTTATTGACCAAAAAAGAAAATGTCACATTTAATTTAAAACTTCCTAAAATAGAAAATGTCACATTTTAAAAAAAACGGAGGAAGTATATCATTCTAATGGCTTATATATTTTGTGCTTGTCATGAAACTATTGCATGTTGAAGCCACGTGGCATCCTCCAAGTGGTAGAGCACCACCTATAGGATGATGACAACTGCCAAGTCTATTTTAATCATGGCATAATTTTCAAGATAATACTTTGATATTAGTTTTTATTTAATCAACTAGTCTAAGTATAGTATTTAATGAATAATACTTAAGGTTGGACCACAATTTGGCAGACAAAAAATGGGATGTGGCACACATTAATATTATAGTTTACATCTATTACCAAAAGTCATTGTTGGTAAGGTATACTAGCGGTGGTCAACTAAGATAATCGATAGGGATGTACGTTTTAGGCACTAATGTTCGTTTTGAAAAATTCTATCCCTAGATTCCACATTAATAAAACAGAATCGCAAATGGTAAAAGTATCGTCTATGTAATTTTTGTTGGAAAATATACTAGATATAAAATATCTTGGATATCTTTAATTCATGTTTACCTTTAGCGCCATCAAGAATTACATAAGCCGTATTTACACCCATCGAAAAAGTAGAGAAAATGATAAAGAAGATTAGCTTTTATGAAAGAGAAGGTATTGAGTCAGACGCGTCCGACCATAACATTTGGTCGGACGACTTTCAGTTGGTTTTATTTTTGTTTCAGTTGGTTTCATTTTTGTTTCAGTTGCTTTCACTTTTGTTTCAGTTGGTTTCATTTTTGTTTCAGTTGGTGTCAATTTTTGTTCAGTTGGTGTCAATTTTTGTTCAGTTGGTTTCAATTTTTTTCAGTTACTTCCAACTGAAACACTAATGCTTCCAACTGAAACTTAAATGCTTCCAACTGAAATACAACTGATGTAAGACATATAAAACCAACTGAAACAAAATAAACTCCAACTGAAACAAAACAAAAACCAATTGAAACAACACAAAAACCAACTGATACAAATAAAACAAAACAAACCTGCTTCTTCCTGGTTTCTAAATCTGCTTCTTCCCGCCCCTCCTCTCCGTCATCTCCGCCCTCCTCTCTACCTTTACTGTTGCTGTAGTCATGAGTCACGAAGGTCAAACACCTTCCACCTCCATTGCAAACACCTTCAGCAATAGGCGCCACCCCAGCAACATCAATGGAGGTGGATGATGTTGTTGATGAGGAAATCTGAATGGTGAACGGTGATGGTGATGGTGAACGGTGGTTTTCGACGACGGTGATGGTGAGCAGCGGCGCGGCGGCGTTCTCGCGGCTTCGTCCGACGGAACATATTGGGTCAGACGGTCTGACCCAATAGTTTCACTTTATGAAATACTCTGTATAAGCCAAAACACAAAATAAAATTGAAATTTGGATTGTAAACGTTGATATTGCATATATGTGTTTGTATGTATTTGTCTAGTTAATCTTCATCAGCCCTAGTTGACTATTTGAAGAAATATCCCAACAATTCGGTACGAAATATCGGCAATCCAAAATAAATTGTGTAGTTTAATGTGTCATCAGAAAAGTAAAATCTGTTTTTCTGTACTTCACTATTTTCCGCTTATTTGATACAATAATACATTTGTGCCTTTTATTCTATCATCAGAAACTCCTAATATCTTAACAATATAATATTTTATGTTGTTTGGAAGATTATTGTTGATCATTTTTTGTACAAGAATTACTTATAATAAGAGAAAGATATAACATAATACATTTTTAAAACCGTGAGAAAAAATACGCAATAAGAGAATATATAGTTTTTTAGAGTAGCATTATCTCTTACACTAATTTAGTGTAATACTACTTTAATAAGGACACTTTTTAAAGTCAAAAGAGTCATTATGATATAGAGTTTTCATAATAAGTGGCTCTTTAAATTTAAGAATGACCTTTTGAACTTAAGAAGTAAACCTCTTATATTAAAGACGTTCACACTCAAGAGTAGAGATAAGGCCGCGGGATCTACGTAACCCTTCAATTTCAAATATTATTTTTATTAAATTTATAAGGTAAAATATGTTGCATTTTATAGAAATTAGGTTAAAATTTATATTTGGTCCCTCTATTTGTCGGAAAAATTCTCTTTCGTCCCATACAAACAAAACTTGGTTTCGATTTTGGTCCCACAAACACATCAAGGTAAGGCAGTGTTATACACGAATTTAAGAACAAAAGAAAAGTGTAATAGTAGTAGTGTGTAATAGTATTATTAGAATGATTTGCTAGTATACACTATACATGCATAATCAATCACAGAAGTGAGAGAATCACTATGGGATTTTGGAAGAACAAAACAAATCAACAATTCCTCTTCCATACATGAGTGCATAATGTCCGTACGTATGAATGGCATTGACTTAGAAAGAGAACACCCACCCATGTTTTGCCATTTTTGGTGAATTTCATATTAAACAAAGGAATATAAACAAATAAGCAAGTCTTATTCCTTTTACTTATATTTTATTTTGGCAGCAATACATAATTACTAACCAAAAATAAAGTTCCTGTAAAATGGTGGATGATCCAAGTCAAAGAATTAAAATGATATCATTGATCATGTCACCAACATATTATAAAATATTTATTGAACATTCAACTCAAAAATAAATATTATTAGTGTGATATGGACTTAATTACTATAATATAGTGTAAAACTAACCAATCAATACCCTATATAAACTTTCATATATGCTTTCAAAAAAAAGATACAATCCTCATCCAAATATATACTCTTTATTAATTGTTAGAAGAGATTGATCTTTTGAAAATGGGTGATCCAGAAATGAAGTTGCTTGGATTATGGTGCAGTCCATTTAGTAGAAGAGTAGAGATTGGATTAAGTTTGAAAGGATTAGCATATGATTATATTGAAGAAGATGTTCAAAATAAAAGTCCAGAGCTTTTAAAGTATAATCCAGTTCATAAGAAGGTGCCTGTTCTTGTACATGATTATAAGCCCATTGCTGAATCATTAGTGATTTTGGAGTACATCGATGAGATGTGGAAAGATAAGCCTCTAATTTTGCCTCAACACCCTTACGAAAGAGCTATGGCGCGCTTTTGGGGTAATTTCATCGATGAGAAGGTAACATATTGCTTATTCGACTCAATTTAATCGCACCAATTTAATTGTTGTTTTATCCACACATAAAAGTAATTATTTTGTGATGTGTTAGATTTATCTTAATGTATAAAATATCTACTTTTACTAATAGATAATTAGTGGTACTAATGACTAAACATGTTTAATGTGCATTAATAAATGAGAAAACCAAACTGTTGTGAGCAAATTAGGATGGAGGGAGTAATTCATACAATCTTATGGCTTGATTGTTGGAGCTTGTTTGGTATACCTTTGGTAAATGAAGGAAAGAGAGGAAAAAGGAAAGAGAAGATACAACTCATACAAGAAAGTAATAACTTTTCAAATGTTTAGGCCAATGGAACAATTTAAAAGCAACTCATAATTTGTTTAGCTTTAATCAAGCCAAGAAACATAAGAGAAGAGATATATATTTTTGACAACTTTGAAAGGAAGAAAATTGAATGTTCTATAATTTTCGTGTATTTTTATTTTAAATATTTAAAAAGATGATTGTAAATTCCCATGGCTTCAATTCACTCAATGAGATTACCACTTACCATTTCCGGTAAAACAAAAAAATCCTATATTAATATTTGAACCAAAATCATATAATTTTTCGACTTTTTAGATTTTTGTAGAAAAGGGAGGAAAAAGTAGCAAAAAGATAGGAAAATTTTAGGTATACGAGAAGAAATTGGGGAGTAAAGAAAGGGAGGGAGGATAAGTGCGTCACATGATAGTAAATGTTAGAATAGTTACTCAATGACAGGAATCCGATATACGATTATTTACGATAAAAATATTTTGCTTTTAGCTTGTTTCATGCCAATAATTTTGTTAAAATAGTTTATAAAAAAAACCTAATATTTAATTATAAGCTTGTTTGTGTTGAATTTTTCTACACAAAAATTATAGAAACAATCTAATTTGACTAGTTCATATTTGTAGTGCCTACCCTCAATTTGGAAAGCATTTTGGGGACCTGAAAATGAGCAAAAAAATGCAGAAAAAGAAGCACATGACAACTTAAACTTATTGGAAAAAGAATTGAAAGGGAAAAGATTCTTTGGAGGAGCAAACATTGGTTATGTTGATATTGCTGCTAATTTCATTGCTTATTGGCTTGATGCAATTCAAAAAGCTGCTGGAAAAGAAATACTTACAAAGGAATCATTCCCATTGTTAACCAAATGGAAAAATGAATTTGTTACATGCAAAGTCATTAAAGAAAATCTTCCTCCTTGGGAACGACTTGTTGCATACTACCAAATTCGTAATGAAGCTGCTAAGGCTTCAAAAAGATGAAAGAAAATAAATTTGGAGCTTCTTGATGAGCAAGCATTTCGCCTCGTTGTGCTCGTCGACAGATTTGAGAAACTACGTATTTATATCGGATATATGGTTGTATACTTGTATTGCGTATGTTAGCGGTATCTTTGGTGATTTTTTGAGGAAAAAAATGATTTTTCAAAAAACATTTCTAAGTTTTGTTGAAAATATACAATGCTTATTAATTTCTTCAAAATTAAAGAAGTTGAAGTCCACTGATATATGTATTATTTGGATATATCAGATATAAATCAGGCAAAGATCTTGTCTACTGCTGTTTTAATAGCTGATTGATTACTCGTACCTACAAAAACAATTACTCCCTTCGTAACGAAGTATTTGCAACAGTTAGACATTTTTTACTCACTTTATGTCAATTTGTTGCAAGTAATGCGTTACGGAGGGAGTACCTTGTTTCCTTTGACTTCAGTTTTGTTTTCGTTGTCAATCCAACAAATATAGTAATTCTAGTGGATTACATCTTGCACAGTGTATACATGATTATACTAGTGTGATAAAATTGTATTGTCACTCCAATTGGATGAATTCAAGGCACAACCTCTTTAGTTTGATATAAATTTCATACATTTCGGTTTTGTTATTTCTCCATCTTTTCGAGAGTCTATACATAGGAGTTGGGTTGTGTAATGAGTGATGAATACTTCATATATATGGCTATCTTGAAGTCGGATATTCTTTTAAGGTTTCACCAATGTCTATTTCAGAAGAGAAAAGTTCGTTATTGAATTAATTAATTTATGAAGATTGTACTAACTTGTCTACTAGGCTACCAGCCTGCCAATCATTTATGAGCATGTATAACCGGCCTTGGAAAAATCTCGTGTTGTCGTATACAACACTTCCTTACCAACATACCTATTCTAATCTATTAGTCATAATTTCTCAGGATGGGCAGGTGGAATCAATGCAGAACCCTTACAATATGCTAAAAGAATACATGGTACCCGCGCGAGTGTAGGATAAGAAACTCGTATTTTGCTAGGTTGAAGAGAATATAAAGTTCAAAAATTGATTTCTAATAAATTATACTCCACAAAAAAATTAAAAAAAATTGTTCTAAGTGTTTCTCTCTAAGGCTCTAACAAACCATACATATCCTCAACGGCTATCTAATTTTGTTCTACTTCTAATCTTCATAGCATGAACATGGGCAATAAAATCAGAGTCTTGCCCTAATCTTTCAAGCAACAAACAAACTCTTCTCCCTCTGTATAGCAAAGACTCTCCATATTGTATGTTTTAGCTTGAGCCCTTCATAGCTTTGGGCATTGGAAGCGAGATTAAGATGATGCTTCTCCTTCCACAATAATCCTCGTCTCCATATGCTTGTGCACTCAATCAGATCAACTCGTGCTCGACTGTCATGTATCTACTTCATCATACTATCATTTTGATATGTTTCACTTGATTATAAGTCCCAATAAGATGTAATAAACCAATGTAATTGGTAATGATATCAGCATACCAAAACTAACCCTGCATCAAACATTCAAAGCATGTCAGTATATGCTGTTTGCATCAATATTTCACAAGAATATAGTAGCAAATACCCTTGTGTTGTCGTTTAAAATTTCATGATAGTACAGTCATAAAAATACTTATCATTTTGTTTTTGCACTATCTCAAAGGCATGTTTTTGGGCATTTGTATCTTTCGCTATTTACTTATTTATATAACAAGATCTCGCATGACTGTTTTTTCCACAACATACATAGGTGAAAAACACTGTATGTGGTTAAAAACTTAAAATTAACAACATTTGGCTCATAGAAAGCAAATGAAATGTCGATCAAGGAAACGGAAAGATTAGTAGGAAGTAGGAACGTACGCTGTGCTAAGGATACCCGGATGAACATTATATTCTCGGGCATAGATAAACGGGACAATCGCTTGTGGTAGAGCTGCCTAAGTATCAAATTAGCACACAAAAAAGTAGTTAGTAAAAAAATTTCTAGGATTTTTCAGTTTGATTATTTCTTCTAAATCAGAGTTAATTAAAGAGTTTAACCTTAAATTACCTGCATAATGATAATCTGTAAGGTGGTTCCTTTCAATCCAACAATAGCTGAAGTAGATGATGTTATAGCAGGGCCCACAATGAACCTCATTACTGCAGCCAGGACAGCTGATGCAGTCCCACCAGCAATTATCCTTGGTTGTGAAGCCATGAACAAACCTGCCCATTTTGACATGTTTGCAAAAAAAGAAATGTTCATTTTGAACTACATCTAGCAAACAATTCGTTTCAATTGGTTATTCGGATCGATTTTGGTTCAGTTTGGGTCAACCAAAGTCACGTCAGTCCGGCCAGATACGACTACGAGTCTATCTATAATTATGTGGAATTTTGAATCATGATAATGTTGGATCAATTTCGTGAGAATAGACATATTATTACTAGTCCGACTAGTTTAAGAGTGCCTAATACTAGCCTATTGTAAAACCATTTTTAAAAAAGGTCATTTTTTAGTTGAAAGAGTCACTCGAATCTACTATTTCCATACTAGGTGACCCTTTTAACTAGACAATAACCCCTTTTAAAGGCGATCTTACCAAAACATTAAGATGAGACAGTCTTATACGAGATGTAACACGTTACTATGCAATTTTGGTAATCAGGAACATGACATCCGCACATGTACTTATGTAGTTATGTTCAATAGTCGTAGTGAAGTAAGATTATATAGGTGTTAGATGACCATATAATAGAATGCAAAAGAGAAAAACTCAAGAATAATTAGCAAATTTGCTTACCAAGGCTAAACATTGCCATCCCCAGTCCTGCATCAGAGAGAATTTTAATTGAGTTGGCCACAATTACAGGAATATCAATATGCCACCTACAAAAATTTGAATTGTTCTTTTTAAGTATGATTAATACCTAATGTAGTAGTAATTACTTCATCGGTTTCTTTTTAAGTGCTACCAAATTTTTGGCACGTCGTTTTAGGAATCTGGTAAATTAGATAAATGGACATATGTTTTCTAAAAGTTTTGACATCATAAAGAAGATTGAATGGGAAGCATTTGCAAAAGTTTTATGTATAAAAATCCGTCCATTTGCCTAGTTTAAAACACGCCTCCAAAACTGCGTATGAGTGAGCTTGAAAGCACTTAAAAGTAAACAAACGAAGTATATAATATTAGAGAAGCAACATGAAATGTCACTCACCTGAATGAGATCAAGGACCAAACAAGAGCAAGAACGCTAAAGTAAAAGTTAGGGTTCTTGATGAGTTTTTTAAAAACCATGAGAAAAATGAGGCTAGTTGTCAAACTAGTAGCATCTGTAGATTTGGGTGCATTTTGAGTAGCGGTTTCAGGCCAGACTTCAACCCCTCGATCGCGAACCGGATTGTGACAAGGTTGAGCCTAGCTAGCATCAAATAAACTCAAATTAGTACTCCACATACTATATTAATAATCATCATTAAAGCATTGATCAATGGTGTAAATGTGTAACATACAAACCTTATTATGTCAATTAAATCTCTTGTAAGGAAACTATAACTTGAGTGTACTCCAAAGAATTAACATAAAATTTAGTCTACTTAAGAAACTCGGTGTTTTTCTATCAATAGGGATTCACAATCCCATAAGCCTAATCTACAATCATACGTTTCCGGCATTTTAAACAAGATTCCACATGAAAAAAACGGAAATCAAAAGAGGGGAAAATATAAAAACATGAATTTAAAGTTAGAAACAAACCTTTAGGGCTAGCATTCTTTCCATTCTCATGATCATGATCACTAGAAGGCCTACAACCACCTTGAACCCCATCAACCACGGCGGCTTCCGGCGGAACAACCACCTCACCACCACCACCACCACCACCACCAATATCCCTCTCCTCATCAAATCTCATATTCCCCCCATACCTAAAAGAATTAAGTGCCATAACATCAGGAATCTGATCACTCTCACAACATTGTTGTGGCATCAATGTAGCTCTTCTATACTCAAACAAGAACAACAAGCAAGGGTACCATACAATAAACTGTATAACAGACAGTTGCACCATCAAAGATTCCGACGGCGCGCCATACATTCCTTCTAACAAAGGGATACCCATAACAAGAGTATTAGTAAGAGTTGATAGTGAAAATATTGTAATACACCATTCAAGTGAACCTCTTGAACTTAACTTATACCATAAAAATAACACCACTATAACTATAGCTTTTTGTAGTGAATCTGCTGCAATGAAATGGAAGTTCATGGCATAAGGATTGTTTGTAGAGATGAATTTTATTGATAGAGACGGCGCCGCGAAAAGGACTACAAATCTGTTGATCCCTAAACATTCATCTGGTGAAAATATTTTCCACCATTTTACTGAACTATATGCTAAAATCATTACTACATATAATGGTACCACATTTGATAATACATGATATAAATCTTTCCAAGATATCATTTTTCTTTGATTTTAAGAGGAACCCAACAATTTTTTCCTTGTTTAGTTCTTGGGTTTTGATTCCTCAAGGGTTTTGGTGAAGAACAAATGAATTAGGGTAAGAGCAAAAAGAGATTTTTTGACTAGTGTGTTTATTTATTTATATGTTGTGTAGTTAAGTGCATGGCTATTAATTAGGATCTTTCGGAAAATATGGAAGGAACAAAACAACTTTCAATCTGAACAACTAAAAACATTGAAACTTAATTAATTAGGTTGTGAAACTGAAAATTTTGCTTGCCTGCTAAGGCTGCTATATGCATATTTTGATAAGTGGGCTTGGCCTAACAACATCAAATAAATACTATGTAACTCTTATAATTCTAATAATGTGAAGCTAATTTTAATGAACTTTTTTTTTAATTGAGATCTAAATGAATTGCATTTAATTTGTGATTACAATTCTATATTAAGATATATATTTCTCATTCTATCAAGATTTAGATGAATTGCACGTCAAAAAAAAAAATTTAAAATGAATTGCATTTAAATTTTAAACATGAGTGTTAGAGTAATTCGTCTAGAAGCTTCTCACAATTGAAAAATCCGCCTCATTTACAGAAAAGTTAATAGAACAGCTGGTTGAATTGCAAATGTTTGTCATCTCATATAGTCTCCTTTTCCATTTTGTGTATTGTCAAAATTTTGATTCATAGCAAATTATTATGAGCGACGTAATACGAGTTCCGATGTAAAAGGGAATTTCAGATATGTATATTTATTGGTCGTAAAAGTTTTTTTGATTAAAAATTCATTCATTTAATTGAAGTCATACGAGATCTACGACAAATGTCAAATGTCACAACTAATAAACACATATCGAACAGAAATAAATATATATTAAAATAAGATCGTAGATAAGCTAACTTTTTGAAACACTTGTCGCGTACTCACACCACTGTTTGAAGCAATTTTCTACGAGCGAGTCTATCAATTTGTTGTAGTTTTGAAGTAGAACCTGATTTAATTTAACTAACTAGTTTAGCAGATGCCCCGAGTCCCTTTTATTGTCTTACATCTCCTTGAGCTAAAAAGATACGATCAAACAATAAAACTTTTCTCAAATTTCAACAATCGATAAACAAATTTTTAATTTCTAAAATTGAATTTTTAAAGGCATTTAATAATAACAAATCAAACAGTTTGGAAGTATTGAACAGGTGTATTTCAAGGGCGATTTGTGTTGTATACTTCAGTTATAATATCCATTCAATCAAGGAATAAAATGCTTGATAAATATTTATTAATTCACATTACTTCCCCTCAGGAGTCTACTACTAATGAATAATAACAAAATGGAATGACTTCAAAAGAGGAGGAGAAAAAGTGGAAAGAAGAACATAATACGTAATTGGAATAAAGAAACATGAAGCAACACGTGGCAGTCTCCAATGCATACTCATTTTTTTATATATAATGGTAAGAAAAAGAGGGGAACGGATGCTTAGGTGACCCTCCACTCGAAGAGAACACTTAAGGCATCACTAAAAAGTATGGCGGACAAATGAGAATGAGTCCAATCCGTGATATACACAGTCCAAAACTAAATGTACTCATGCCTTTTGATATACTTCAAAGTTGTGCGTTGGGAGGCGTAAAACTCTATATATTGTGATTAATAAAGAACGGAGGTAGTATTATTTTATAGATTGTAGACGAAATCCGGCAACCCCGAACAAATTCCGAACAACAAAGAAAACTCTATCCAAGAGTCTATGTGTCTCTTGTCTAAACACTAAAAAGTCTAAATCTTTGTACCTAGTAAATAAAAATTGCTGTCATGAACGGATATAATATGCTTCCTGTTTTTTCTTCCTCCACAAATTTGGTGGGCTCCAATACCAATTTTATGTGGTGGATAACTGCACTTTTTCAGATCAGTTTTGCATCTTCACTTACTAATCTTCCCTATTTGCAATTGGATTCTTGGGACCTAGTAAAAATAGCTTAACAAAATTCAATTTATTATCATCACAAGTTCTTTCTTTATCCATTACCATATTCTGCAACTCTTTTTTTCCAACAATGTATGAATAACTTATTATCACCCAATTCATTATCATCAAAACAAATCCAAAACAACCCAATTCATCAAATTTCAATAATCATGGCTGCAGCAGCAACAGCAATTCATTTGCTAGCTGCTACAAACAACAGCAGCAGAAAAAGAACAAAACTTTATATATCAAATGACAAATTCAAAACAACCCAGATTGTGTTCATACCCAAAGCATCTGCAAATACTGAAAACAGTAGTAGAAGCAAGAAAGATAACAAATTGATCAAGAAAAACAACAATAAGAAGCTTAAAGATGGAAATAATGATCAAAAGGAGCAAATTGTTGAGAACAATGTTGAGTTAGAGAAGAGTGGAAAGAGTGATAGTAGTAATAGTAGTGATGTGATTAAGAGATTAGATGAAGTGGTTAATCCAGTTGGGTTAGGGAGGAAATCAAGGCAAATATTTGATGAAGTTTGGAAAAAGTTTTCAAATTTGGGTCAGATTGGAAGGACTGAATATGATGATGGTAGTAGTAATAATTTGTTGGTGTATGGAGATGGTGCACCTTTGTGTGAGTTTACTATTCCTGGTGCTCAAAACACTACTGTTCTTGTTGTTGGTGCTACTAGTCGTATTGGCCGCCTTGTGGTTCGAAAGCTCATGCTTCGGGGTTATAATGTTAAGGTAATGTTAGTTGATTAAGCTTGTTTTTGTATTGCTTTGAATGTCTAGTATGTTCTTGTTCATGTTGTGTTTTATGCCGCGGTTTGATCAGATGTATGCAGTCTTATCCCTACAGGTTGATAATACATATGTTAGCTTAGGGGGTATTCCCAATTTTTAACTGTTATGAAGAGGGAAATTTTGGGAGTTCGGGAAAAGAATCCGTAGAAGTTGTACTAGAGCCTACATGACTATATTTCTAACTTAACTTCCTAGTATACCGATATGATATGATATGATAATGATATACTATGTTAGAAGTAGAGGAAAACTGTTATTTGGTTGCCAAAGAAAAACATGGGAAGTGGAAATTCATGGGAAATAGAATATTGCAGAGTTGTTTGGTTGCAAAATTTCCTAGTACCCCCTAGGTAAGTGGAACTTCTCCATGGGAATTTCTAACTTCACATATTCAAAAGTAAATTATATAAGTATCTCACAATGCTAGTCATATTTTAAAATCGATTTTGTATAATGATCCGCTTCTTTTATCATATGGCCATTTGTACATCTTTGTAATGCCTTGCATTATGAATCTTTCAAATGTGTTCAAACATAGAAATTAAAGTTAGACATGATTTTGATCCGTAGTGACGTAGTGTAGTTCATAGCATTGCCTTATGAGTCATGACATTATGGTTGATGACCTTGAAGCGACAAGTGTTTCACTACCGACTTACCGAGATTGCATTTGGAACTCGTACTCTCTGTCATTGAGTGATATTCAGTGGAGTTACTCTAAGCTGTCCAAAGAATAAGCATTTTATGAATTGTCAGGCCATGGTGAGGAAAATTGATCAAGGAGTGATGGATATGCTGCCAAGGTCAGTGGAACTAATGGTTGGGGATGTGGGTGATCCTGCGAGCATCCAAGCTGCGATACAAGGCTGCAACAAAATCATCTATTGTGCCACTGCTCGTTCTTCCATTACAGGGGATCTCAACAGAGTTGACAACCGTGGAGTCTACAATGTTGCTAAAGCCTTTCAGGTACTATTCTGTCTTATTTTTCCTGTGCTAAAGTTCCTGAAACCCTACATAAATATTGAAAAAGGATTAGTTTTCTATAGGCATATAAGCTTACTTATATGCATTATAAGATTTGACTTGTTATCTAGTTTAATAGCATAACTATGATGGTAATTTCTGAGCTCAGTCCTTTATACTTCGATTATGTTTACTACGTAGCATGTGTCAGAGATTGGATAATGAAAGTAGGATCACATGTACGACGTTACTAGGATTACCTATGATCTGGATTTTATCAACATTGCATCTTAAGTAATGGATAATTAGACAGGTATTGATGTAACGGTGTGTATTACAGGACTACAACAACTATTTGGCACAGCTGCGAGCAGGTAAAAGCAGCAAAAGTAAACTTCTGATTACAAAATTTAAATCAGAAGATTCACTGGAAGGATGGGAAGTACGCCAGGGAACTTATTTCCAGGATGTGGTAGCCAGCAAATATGATGGAGGAATGGATGCCAAATTTGAGTTCAATGAGAATGGCCTCGCTATTTTTTCTGGTATTTACGTGTGTTCTTGACTATTGGTAGTCTCATTTGTGCTTTAAGAAAGAATAAGAGTTTCTGACATTCATTTTAAATAACCTTATCGAAGCAAATTCATGTAACAAGCACTCTAACTAGACTTAGTTATTGGGCGATTTGGCTCATTTGTGGTCATTTTGTTGGTCGATAGAGGTTCAGGTTGGGAGCCACTAGCAGGTTGATAACGGACAGGCCAATAGAAGAGTAGGATATAGGGAAAGGCTGTATCTTCTTAGCAAAATATTTGGCCTACAAGCATGGCCGTGTTTTGCATACTGACCCTGTCCAACAACAGCCATGTCCAATGAAAGCCCTTTTAACTTGACCGAACCTTTACACCCATTTGACAACCAGGTCTAATTATAATTAGTCTCTTAATGATTCCAAATTCATGAGTAACCAAGATGTATAGCTGATTATATGATCATGAAAACATTTTGAGGGATGGGTTTGAGGCTATGGCTTTTCTAAATTGCCATTTTCATGATAGGATACGTTTTCACCAGAGGAGGATATGTGGAACTATCACGAAAACTTTCACTTCCCTTGGGTTCTACTCTGGACAGGTATATTTTCTCAATATCCTATAGACTACCGTAGTAATGTACATTCTTTCTTTGATTTCTTTATCTATGTGTTTATTGAATTCCTACTGTCTTTTAATGTTGGAGATCATGATGATTAGGTATGAAGGTCTTGTTTTCTCAGTTGGTGGCAACGGTCGTTCTTATGTAGTAATCCTTGAAGCTGGTCCTTCTGCAGATCCTTCCCAAAGCAAAATGTATTATTCTAGAATTAATACAAAATCAGGCTTTTGCAGGGTACAAAATCTTTTAGTGAAAAATGTTGATTGAATCTCAGATATCTTCCTCTTGAAACTTTTTCTTGTTAAAAAGCTAATATATATCTGAAACCTGCACTTTTCTCCTTACTGATTGAAAGGTCAGAGTTCCATTTTCGACCTTCCGTTCAGTGAATCCAACTGATCCACCTTTAGATCCATTTCTTGTGCACACTTTGAGCATACGCTTCGAGCCTAGAAGACAGGTATCCTTCTCAGTCTGATGTTCTCTTTTGTTATATCAATATGTAAACTTGAATAATTGAACGTGTCAAAGCTGACTAAAAGGGTTCTTAAAGAAGATTAGGAACTTACATGCAAAGGATTGATATCTGCATTAAGAAACGTAATATAACGTAAACTCTGAGAAACATTGTAGGTATCCACATAAACATAGCTTTTGAACTCTACATTTTTCGATGGTTAATTAAGCATGAATTTGAACTTTTGCAAATATTGTTGCCTATTATCAATTGATGTTGATCCTATTATTTTCTTCCAAAATGTGTTTTCTGTAACAAAATTTCTTTACGATACAAAGCAAAAACATACACTTGTTTCTCTTAAGTGATTTCCGTTAAAAAGGCAGTATGTTTGTTTAGCATAAACCTCATTTTGACACCTATACTTTCTAAGAATCATGCATAAAAGTTTCAGATTATGTTTCATCATATAGATAAATTACATTTTCGTCGTGCTGTACTAATCTGTTGATCGTGAATATTGGTGCAGAGACCTGTTGAAGGACCTAAAGGGATGAAGCAAGACCCAAGAAGTTTCGAGCTAATTTTGGAATACATAAAAGCCTTGCCCGTGAGTGCCGAATTGTCTTAATGCCAGTGCTATTATATTTACATGATGGCAGATTCTGAGCGGTGGCATTTCGTTTCTTTGATCTGTATGGACTGAGATGTTTTATTCATACATGCAGAGTGGTCAGGAAACAGATTTTATCTTGGTATCATGTACAGGATCAGGAATAGAGACCTCAAGAAGAGAGCAGGTTTTGAAAGCTAAGAAGGTATGACTCTGACCTTATGTAGCTGCTTTTACGATTCTCCATTCTTCTTAGTCTTCGTTCTTTTCACCTGAAAAGTGAAAACCCTCTTATCTAGCCCTTAACAGAACTTGTTTTTAGTCGTGAAACTCAGTGTTTTATGGTGAGAATTAAGGACAAAGTTGTGAGTTGCATTTAGGAACTAGGCAATTGAGTTGTAAATATGTTTTCTTTCTTTGATAGGCCGGTGAAGATTCATTGAGAAGATCAGGACTTGGTTATACGATAGTCCGTCCTGGTCCTTTGAAGGTAATTTCAACATTTCCTGCATGTAGTTCCAGTGTCCAAATTTGAGATTTTAATGGTGAATAGAGAACTTATACTTCATGTCGACTTAAAAGTGTGTGTGTTTAACTTGTATCACAGGAAGAACCAGGTGGACAGCGTGCTTTGATATTTGATCAGGGAAACCGAATTTCTCAGGTGAACATAACGGGAAAGATTTAATGATTTTGTGAGGGGGTATACTAAAGGTGATCATGGATCGAGCCGGGCTACTGGCCAAGAAAATGGCCTGTTTCCGTACAGGCTGAGCTCGTGTTGATCAGCTCCTATAATTTTTTTTCACACTTCACTTGATGTCTGATTCATCTACATATCAAAATTAACTGTAGGGGATAAGTTGTGCTGATGTGGCTGATATCTGTGTGAAGGCGTTGCATGATTCTACTGCCAGAAATAAGAGCTTCGATGTAGGTTTACTTGTTTCTCAAAAGACCGACTTCATAGTCAGTTTAAACATTTGAACTTATCCTGACTTTATCAATCTTACTGCCAAATTTCAGGTGTGCTATGAATATGTGGCTGAGCAAGGTCAGGAGCTTTATGAACTGGTAAGAAATCATCCATTTGCATAATCTTTATACCAACTCTAAGGGTCAAGCGAAGCCTAAAGTGCATATAGGTAGGATCAAGTTAGAAGGGCATTTATCAGACAGGGCTTTCAAGGCGCGTGCCAAAACAGTAGGGCGAAAACCATGTATGGTTTAGTTTCTATGTGTGCTCATTTCACTCTCTTTTCCCTTTTCTCCTTGCTCTTCTATTGATCTGTGCATTATGAATCCACTATTAGTGGCAAACCGTAGTTCTTAATTCTTATGCCACTTCTGTTTTGTTGGTGCTTTGCAGGTTGCACATTTGCCTGATAAGGCAAATAACTATTTGGCACCAGCACTTTCGGTTCTTGAGAAGAACACCTAATATAATCCTAACACTAAGATTTTGGCCTGTCTCGTGGCGGTTGCTTCTCGGAATTGAGGACATGATGATGAGCATTTTCCCCTTTATATATTTACTTGTATCAATTGTGTATAGCACTATAGAATATATGACTGGTACAGATTTTTTTTCCTTGGGATGAACATACATTATGTTATCATCACCTGGTATGTCTTGTTGCAAATAGAAGATTGAAGGCATTGTATAATGTGAAATAAGTTGCAGATTTATATCAAGTACATTGAACTTTTTTAATTGCGATTCAATTATATACCATAAGAGATGCAGGATTTGTTCATGGAGGTATGTTTGTGGCTAATAATATGCTCTTTTAATCATTGCTTGATAATAGATCCATTTCAGAGATGGAAAAAAAAGTCCAAAATAGACACATTCACACATAAATCTCTTTTTTTTTAATAGAGAAAGAAACCTCGGTTAGTCTCTAAAAATAGATCTACTTAACTTGTCATTTCAAGTTATGTGACCAAACATATTATTACAACGAGGGAAGATTTCATAAGACTTTACTTGGTAACCAAATCATTTATTGGGCTTTTCAAACTAAACTTTCTATCAAGTTTGTACAAGGGGTTAGACCTCAGTTGATCTCAAGGATAAAAAGTTAGATTAAATCAAGTGACATTTTAATAAACGTAAATAATATGTGGTCAAAATTATTAAATACTTCCTCTGTTTTTTAATACTTGCACCATTTCCTTTTTTTGGAAGTTACAAAATACTTGCACCATTTCCTTTTTTGGCAACCAATTCTCTTTATCTCTCTCCTATCACATGGGTCCACTTTTTTCTTTCTCTCTATCTCTCTCCTCTCTTTAAACTTTGTGCATCAACTCAATGGTGCAAGCATTAAAAAACAGAGGAAGTATATAGTCGATAAATAAGTGAATCTCTTTTCGTTTTTCTATTTTCAATTAATATCGCACAATAGTGATAGGTGATTCATATTCCGTTGTAAAAATTGAATATACAATAGTATATTTGAGATATGTTGTGTTTAGTTAATCTTGGATATTGACTAAAGAGCCCTTAAATGCTTCCTAGTTTCCTTGAGATGGGCATTGTCGAGCCGACGATCTAACAACAGTTTGGCTCAATTTGGCAAAAGTCTACTAGTCCAGCATGAACCCGCTGGCCTGATGGTGGGTCGTTTATGATTTCCAAAATTTCGCCGCACGAACACGAAGGACAGCCCCGCACTTCTTGACCCGCTTATGTTCAACCAAAACCAAAACATAGAATTTTAAAGGTGGGCCCACTAGCACAACACGACCCCACACCTTGGATGGGTCGTATTTGGGCTACTCTTTTGAATTTCAGCATGAGCCCATTTCGACAAAAAATTATTCTTGGCCCACTCAAGGCACAAGGATTTCCGGCCCGGCCCGTGCATAACTCTTTATCCCACCCAAAGAAAAATAAAAGGGAAGAATCTATCCACATATCCCAAGTCCCAACATCCCTTCATTTCTCCCCCTGTAATGACGCTGCTGTTGCATAGCAGATGTAGTAGCAGCACCAACAGCTATATTACCCAAACTTTAAGGTCCTTAGATTTCAACAGAAGAATAAACCACCAGTATTCCCACACTCTCCCCTCATCTTCAATATGGAAACTCATCAATGTAAATGGAAATGGAAATGGAAATGCATGGAGTTGTCAGGCAATCAGTGGAATGGGAATGCTAGCAGCTGCAGTGATACTGTCGACGCCTCCGCCATCCGAGGAAACACTGTCTAACATACCCTTAGAGCTTTCTGGTAAAACTTGTGATGCCTTGGACAAAGAGTGTGTTCAAGAAAATGGTAAGAAGAGAATCCAACGTCCAAAGTCTAGAAATGCTGAGTCTTGTACTACCAAGTGTGTTGGCACTTGTATTCGTGGTGGCGATGGCTCGCCTGGTGAAGGTCCTCTTAATGTCCGAAGGTATTGTAACTGACAGAGTGGCCTTAATGCTAATACTGCAATCTAAACATTGTTGTTACTGTAGCAAGTAGCAACCGTTTTTGATGCTGGTGTGTTTTATTGCAGACCTATTATTGTTTTCAAGCAAGGATTTCGAAGTCGTCAATATTGGTAAGATGTTCTTTTTTGCCCCATAGTATGAAACATTATGTGTTTCTTTCATAAGTTATGAATTAAGTTTCATAACAGCTATAGATGAGGAGTTCAGCTGCACTTGTTTCTTACTCATGTATGTATGTTTTCATGGATTTACTGGTTGTACACAGCTTGGTAGAATGTTCGGATATATGCAACTTGCTCGACGATGCTGATAAAGGCCGTTAATATAATCTTGATCATTACAGTAAATTCAGTACAAGACATTTATGTATTTTTATTGTAGATTTTACTACCAAATCAGAAGAGGGTTGTGGGTAGTCGTGTAATTATCGATAGTAATTCATGTGATTTGACGGAAGCCATGATATTAGAGGAATTTGACACAGGAAAGGCGGTGTACAGAGTTGCGAAGGTGTTCTGTCTGTCCTGCATTTTTATGCTTCACACTGATTACTGTTGTAGTTACTTGAGAAACAATATATACATCAGATAATTGGAGAAACTAAATCTATTAGTACTGATAGAATTGCGATTACACTGAATATGTATATACATTTGTATGTACTAGATGTCCACATAAAATTTACTCCTTCGGATCAAAAAGAAGCACCCATTGTCCCACCCTATACCCTTCTATTTCTGATTCACATTGCAGGCCTGGGTAGCATTTTAAGCCGCCATTTACTTACGCAGAGCCATGCTAAACTACAGTAAATGAGCACTACAGTTATTGGTATACCAATTCAGGCAAAAACAGGTAGCGAAACCGAGAATCAAAAGGAAGGACTGCACAATTCCGAGAACTGAAAAGTTTGTGTCGCTTTTGAGTTATGTGTTGATCGATAAAAGCAGCCTGCTCCTGAGGTAGATAACGCGATATCCACTGAGCAAGTTTTGAGTCATCTACATGATTTCTGGCAAAGCAGTGCAGCATCTTTGGAACCAGCAACTTCCCTTTGCAACTCACACCAGCTGAAGCCCGAATAAAATCACGCTGTGCTGCTTCAAGTTCATCTCTGACATTCTTTGCTGTGAACACCTGAACCTGCATTTGACAGGTGAAGCAAGAGACTTTAGGTATTCAATCGTATCTACTATTTCAAAAAAACGGTGGGTTGCTGAGAATTGAGATACTTACTGCAGGCGATGAGTACATCCCACAGCTGAGGGCAAATGCAGCATTTGGTTCATAAGAGTCAATTGTGAATTTCTTTTGCTCCTCTGAAACCTTAAGCTTGTTAAGAGGGAGAAGCAGAGCCTAGAGGCAAACCAGATAATTCAGATACTGCACGAAGTGGAAAATCAATCGGAAGAAATAAAAAGAGATTTTCATTGATATCAGACAGTAATTCCTTACGATTTGGGGCCGGTGAATAGGTGGTCTCATCTTCAGGATCACATATTCGATGACAGCAGCGCTGAATAAATGGCCACCAACCGTATAAGCTGCCTGAGAAAGAAGACACTTAAAATAAGTCTGTCGTCTTATCTTCCACACAAAAACCACATGCTACAGGAGACACCAAGAATTTTGAGACCCTCCTTATATTGCCTCCTATCATCAAAGCATGATGTCCAAATGAAGTTCAAAGAAATAGCATCAGTTTTATTGCACAAGAACTCAAAGCTGTTAACTGATTTCTCATGCATTTCCGTGTACTTGTTCTCTGTTATGGAGTATCTCTCCTAGCATTGTATTTCTACTAGATATACTTTTGACCCCAAGTGTTCTCTTATCATCTAGTCTTGATTAAAAGAGTCTCAAGCAATTATTTCTACCAATATCTATCAATGAAGGGCAAGTGGCTTATCGCTAAATTTGCTAAAATAACGTTCAAACCTTTTGCAACAGTGAAAAGAACTTCATCTCACTTCGTGGTACCCCATATGCCAGATAAGCCTGAAATAAGGTCGCAGTATGAATCAGAATATTGGCAACTTTAACATGCCAAATACTCAGTAAGAAGTAGGAAACAGGATGCAAGAAACTGACATGCATAATCAAGGCGTTATATAAGTTGATCCAGAAAGCCAGCTTTTCATCACTGCTTAAGAGGATAGGATTCACTTTGGCCAATTGCTCAACAAGTATCCTGTCATCCAAATATGAAAAATGAAATGCATCAATCACCAATAGCCTTGACATCTTAACCTTAATATGGCTGATGCAAGTTGAAATGGCAATGAATTTTTCGCAATTCTGAGCAATTTGAAACATCATCTTCTGGATAGCATGTGCTACATGATCAGTTTAACATAAAGTAGAACAAAGAAATGAATAGAAGAGGTGTAATATTCATGACAATTGTTCTCTCTTTTATGTCAAATGTATAGGAAAAAAACGGTTATTGCCGATGCCCAAGTAGTTTAAGTGACAGGCCTTAAACAAGACTTTGGAATGGACTGCAATCCCGACTGCATCAGTATCCTATGAGGCTGTATGAACCAAACAAGCAAAGGAACAAATTATTTACCTGAATCTCCGTAGGGATCCTGCAGCATATTCCAGCTGCCTTTTCCCAACTGACATCCAGGAAACTTCGGTTGCCAATCCATATCTCCCAATCTCCATCCAACTTAATTTTCCACTGACTTTATAGGGGTCAAAAGTATTTTCTGTTCCTAGCACCTCAGAATCACGAGGCATATCGATTTGCGGGCTTTTCGCCCACATGGGAACCATCAAGTGTTCGGATAAGGACCATGATGGTGCATTAGAAGGATGAGAATGAGGTAGGCTTGGGGTTTCCACCGCGGTATAACTCGGAGAAGGGGCAGATTCTGCCAAAGAGATGAAAATACTTCTCATGCATCGCACCATCTCCTCTGATAGTCGATTAGGATGATTCCATAGACCCTTAGAAGAAAGCTCCTTTGTGAGCTTCCCAATATTCATAGGCCCACTATGCTTGGAATGTCTTTCTGGAGACGATTGAGAGCTCTGAAAAGCAACATATCATCTATTCAGGTAATACATCATAAATGAAAATTAAGTAGGTGTCTAGGTCATAATGATAATTTAGTACTTTAGTAGTCATGCAGATGATGCTGATGCCATTCATACATTATGACATTAAAAACGATGCCAGGGAAGAGTTATAGGATTCATCTAATGTCAACTTCCTAATCTGAAGGACAAATAAATTTGGTAAACTCTACAGTAAATAATTCCATAATCTCAACAGTCTTGACTCTTCATGGCATTTCAAAGCCAAAATTATGGGGAACAAAGAAGAGCAAGAATTAGATGCATGATAGATCTGAAAAAAAAAACTCCAATATCCTTTAATTACACATATATAAGAGCAAAAAGAAACCCAATTGATGCTTCTGAAGAAGTTGACGTAAAAGGCCTCGTTGAGAAATATACTTTGGCACAATTACGGCCTTGAGAGATCTTTTTATCACAAGGCATGAAGAAGAAACCAAGCAGCAACATTTCAGATGGAATACCAAATCTCACTATTGCATGAAATCTCACATTGTAGACCTCATGAATTATTAAAACTTTAAAAGTACATACAAAAGGATCTATACAACTTTGAGTTTTAATTATTTCAAGATAACATTGTCATCAATTTATTCCTTCTTGATCTTCCTGATTTTTACAGAGTGAACGATTAGGTGTTGAGGATAATGCTAGAAAAAATACAAATAGTAGACTATTCATATTCTAACAGCAAGACAAGAAGGGTGAGGAGATACATATTTTGAAGGACAGATGCAGAGTGCAGACTACAATAAATTGAATGGTTGTGATGTAATAGTAGCAGTACTGCAGTAGTGATACCGGACAAAGAAACAACAGTTTCGAGTGAAAGCTCACAGTCCGACACAGAGTTTAATCCGGCACGGCACGAGGGGCACGGTGGTGGACCATGGGCCACAGAGATCATTTTTAAAATTGACGAGTAGCCCACTTGTCAGCCCGTTAACTTAGATTCTTATGACTGCCGACACAAAAAGTGACCACGCGGGGTGGGCTATGGGCCCCTCTTTTGGAAATTTGGCACAAGCCCGGCAAGACTTTTCCTTTGGCCATTTCAGGTGATCCGACGCGTGAGCTGGCCCGACCCATGCCCAGCTCAAGAACTACTCACTCCAAAGAAATTTGTTTGAGGTTAAAAGGTTTGGAACAAATTTTTAAGGCAGATTACAGGATATGGTGTTGGATTAGGTGTTGAAATCTTTGAGGATCTATATCATAAGAATTTGCATCACTATTGGGCTGCCAAGAGCCACATCACACGTGACCTATTCACTTCACCTTATTTTAACAACTCTGAAATGATTTTCACGGAATTAGAATTATATTGAAAGGAAATTGTACTTATTAAAACTCATATTTACTAATTAAACCTGATTTTTGCTTATCTCTAGTGTATTTCTCTAATGGAGTTTACAAATTTTCATTGGGTAGAACTTATTTCTACTATTCAAAAATTTTATTGATTGAAACTGATTTTTGCTAATTGAACCTGATTTAAATGATGTACTCTTCACTTTAAAAATTAAGATCTAAAGTTCAGATAAGTTCTGATAAGTTCGAAGGTTCTAATAAGTTCTAACACCTTATAAAATGGCCTTCAATAAGTTCACAAAAGTTCCAATAAGAGTTCAATAAGTCCAGATAAAAGTCGATAAGTTCAATTCTGATAAATTCGGGAAAAATTGAGGTGAAAGGAACACACCCTAAAACTTATCTCTAAGGAATTTGTTTCTTTGAAGATGAAGTGAACAAGACCTTAGCCAAAAGGTTTTTTATTCAAAGGAACGTGGTAGCTCATATCAGAGTAACTACAGCTAATGGGAACTTGCCTCCAGGAAATGATGCTAAATACGAGCTTTGAAGTCTTAGGTCATGTAGCTTTTTCAATACCTGATCGATCCTCCAAGAGAAACTAAACTACAAAAGTAAGCTGTTTTGTTTATGAGAATTCAAAGACAATGATGAGAAAAAGATACGTTGGAGCAATCTACATAAGCCTCAATTCTTGATTTAGTTTAGACTTTCTTCCTTTCTTTGATACTCATCTTCCAAATGTTTCGCTTTGTTCACCTCTGTAGGCGCAATGGATCGGTGTACAATATAGTAATGCATCTTCAACAAATTAATGAACATTTGAAAGTCAATAAGAGGCAAAATACCCCCTCCATTCCTTATCATCAATCCAAATAATTTACTCTTCTTATTTCCTATACTTGTCACTTCAAATAAAAATGCAACATTGCTAGTCATTTTAATGTCAATGCATTACTAGTGGTCAAATTTGAAGCATAATTTTTTATTAAAAAAGAAAAGAAAAAGGAAAGCTATCAAGGGAGAACTGTTATTTGAGAAAAAGGGCAGTACAAAAGAAGGTCAGGAGTCCCCTCACCTCTGGGTCCAGAAAAGCATAACAGAGTCACCTAACACTGACCAACTATATTGCAGAACAGATAATAATGATAATAGAAAATATGAAGATATTCCCTTAGATACCTGCCAAGATGATGAAGAGGTCTTTTTGGAAGAAGAACGTTGCAAACGGTATTCAGCAAGTCTCCTTTCATTTCTTTCTTGACTGAGTTGGTAATGGAGAGAAACCATCTCTTCTTCTAGTGCTGAAATAGAGGCCTCTAATGCTGCTATACTGGACAAAAGCTCAACTGTCTACATAGTTATCAGAACAACAAGTCAGCTTTAGTCATTGTGATGCTTTACCATGCAAAAACCATTTTATAACTATAGTGGAGCCGCAAATATTAAAGACACAATAAGTATACCTATCTTTAGGGAGAGCTACAGGATGAATCATGCATATACTAACCACCAGAAGTTCAATTACAGATTATAAAAGGCTTATCGAAGTCTGGATACTTGTAAATATTTTGTCAAGTAATCAAATGTTCCCTCTGTTCCTAAATACTCCCTCCCTCTCATAATAGAAGTCCCCTTTCCTTTTTGGGAGTCAAACTTTAAAAATTTTGACCAAATATTCTTATTACTCCCTCCGTAACGAATTACTTGCAACGATTAGACATTTTCTACTCACACTTTATGTCAAATTGTTGCAAGTAATGCGTTACGGAGGGAGTAATATATACAAGAAAACATACTCATGTGGGATCTTGTTAGATTCGCCTTAATATGTATTTTCACAATATCAACTTTTAATATTTTTTACGAAATTGAAGATATAGAAGGTCAAAGGTGCGTCGTGCAGACTATGGAAAAGAAAACAGGACTTATATTTTGGGGCGGAGGGAGTAATTGTTACACTTTACATTTTCACGCTTGCCAATACAGATATTTGAACATTAATGTCTCTAGTTGTGTATTTGTAAAAATTGTAAGAAATATATATTCTGAAAGTACACATCGAGATGAATCAAACAAAATTCCACATAGATATATTTTTCTTTACCCATACATCACAGATAGTCAAAGTGAAATTTGTTTTTAGTGTCAAATGTCAAAGTATAACCATTAAAAAGAAACAAGGGAGTAACTCCCTTGAGGCCTTGATCCATGTAGTCTTGTCCCCCCCTTGTCCAAATTCTAAATATTCTAGATTATAAATCCGTAAATAAGTTAAGCATTGTAATATATTTCCTACTGTTCCTGGAATGCACATACAAAGATCGTTTTTGATAGATAAGACAGAATGAGCTAAACCAAAAGACGGTAGATGTACAAAACTTCAAACATAACATACGTGCTTAGGGAAGTGTGATGGAGTCGACAATTCCCTGAAATTCTTTTCGGCAGCATGCTCCAGAGTTGCATGCAATTCCTTTTCCTCCAGCAACTGTTGTTGTAAACTTTGAACCTGAATAATGAACTTACATTAGAGTTCTTATATGTCATAACTGATATCAAAACTGTCCACAGCTTCATCTGAGAACTAAAAACATGGAGCTGGGTACCAACAAGGTCCTACTGAGAGTTTCCGGGGTAAAAGTACATTCTTCTCATTGCTAAAGCTAGAGCAGAGTCCATAATGGAGATTTTCCATCTATGTGCGTCTAGATGAAAATTGATAAAGGCAAAACAAGAGTTAAAAATAGGCTAAATTTACAAAGCAAAGAAGCACATGCAATAGTCACAAACCACAAGAGGCATGGATGATTTGACTTCAAGCACAGCCATATCATTGACCTGTAGCAGTGGTAAGAGAGAGAGATTGAGTGATACAAGACTATGCTCTTTTGCACAGCCATGTATATCTTATTCATACCCCAGTTTTCTGTATCTCAGGATCTTAATGTTCTATCTAAGACATAATTCATCGGATCATAATTGTCAGTAATTCATTATTGACAGAAACATCAGTAAGATAAAAGGAGTGACATTGAAATACCACAATGGACATGTCTCCTATAGAAATTACTAGAGTTTTCCAATGCCTATTTTTTCAAGATACCTATTTCATCAAGACACGTGGTTGAAAACTATGAACATTGGATCATGTGTAGTCAGTATAAGTAAAGTTTCTTGATTTTCATCCCTTAATTCTTTATCTTCTTCATGGTTGTTTCAGCAAGTGCAACCTTCCCATAATAATAAATTTTGTTGCATTCCAAAGGCTGATTTGAGAACTCCAGTTGCACCACCGAGACAAGTCCTAGGAGTAACCCTGAAGACTTAATAGCATCAAACCCCTTTAAGCACTAATGGTAGCACCACCCCTTCTTACTCCA
Organism: Patellifolia procumbens; assembly: GCA_947645195.1. Lineage (NCBI taxonomy): Eukaryota > Viridiplantae > Streptophyta > Magnoliopsida > Caryophyllales > Amaranthaceae > Patellifolia > Patellifolia procumbens. The sequence goes on along the minus strand of CANSGD010000102.1, from coordinate 431,311 downwards.
CCGTACCTAATGACACTAAATCCCCCCCCCCCCCCCGCGAAAAGGGGAAAAAACAAAGAGAACACCAATCACAGAAATGATTTTCCTGAAAGAAATAATGACTGGAATGAGGGTGGGAACGACCATAAAATACAAGACAAAAAAACCCACCGATTTCCCCTGCCTGAGATCGAAAAGTGGACTGACAATGGAAATAACCATAGCAATTAGCAAGACCTCAAGTACAAAGGCCACCCTCATATAGTACACTACACAAGCATAACACCCCTAGAAGCCCAACATGAAGGAAGACAGGCCCAGTCTATATAGCAAAACTTATATATAGACCTAGCATGGAAAGCATTAGAAACACTCAACCTTAGTCTTTTGCGAAAAAAAGACTTGATATGTACAATAATTCCCTGACTTTCAAGCACCCTAAAGATGGTATTAATGCTAGCAATTGTAATACTAAAAGTACAAACAAAGTCGTTAGGATACTTTCGATCAACATAGATCATGAGTTCAGCTTTTGAAAACAGAAAGACCAACTCGTTGACTGAAGTACGACGACGGCCATCACTGATATTGGAATGCAATCTCAACCTAGAAACATGCCGATTGAAAATTACAAGGATATCTGCCTTTTTGAAAGTCTGTTTATCAATCAACAGTAACAGATACGATACAGACAGTCCCAAACTCCCAAACAAAGATGTAAGGGTGGGAAACTTTCGCTTCCTTAAGAAGAACCTCTGACTGCTGCATACTTAAGCAGGAGGCACGTAAATCTCTACTTGTTGATGGTAGTATGCAATACAATAACAGAATTTTCCATTCCAGACACAATGACTGGAGCATGGTGCTTCATGAAAAAGACTGCATTTGCAGAGCAAGGCTAAGCAAATCAAAGGGAAGAGACTGAGACTCTGAGAGTAAAAGCTCAGCAATCACTGGTAGGAACTAATATGAAAAAGCTTATCTATAATTCCCTTCTGGCCTTGATCGCTTTCATAATTTAGATGTGACTAAGTACCTTTTAGTGTTTGATATGGTTTGGCCCAGGAAGCAAAAATGGATAGGGTTCATAGAACTGAAGACCCCTTTTTCATTATTCTAGACATGGAACCATAACACTTGGCGATCCTACCCCATGCGAACAGGAAGAGAGAGCCTAACACTTAGAGAGAGAGTAATATTCTCTTTAGGCCCATGTAACGACAAATTCACACTGCTCCCTTCAAATGGGTTTCCTAGGCAAGGTAAGGACCAGATCAATTGCAGAGCTACTCCTAAACATCCAAACTCATAAATGAAACTCAACCAGGGATAAGTGTAGCAATACCAGATAAAATTACCAGTTTCCACCCGAAACTAGCTCTAATCCATTGCTCAGTTGTTTTGCAAGGTGAGGCAAAACTTCAAAGTTGGACCCTAAGTCCCTAATCCTTGAAATTTGAGCCTGATGAGACATGCATGACCTTTGATCCAAGGGTAACTTGAAATCCATAATGACTCATACTATAGACTTCCCACAGGTCAACACCAAGAATCATGAGTGTTATTCCATCCTTGATGTCATAAGTAGATGGAACGACGCTCTTCAGAGATCTAGGCTTGTCTTAGTAACCCTTCATGATCTAGTTCTTTTAGGTAGGGTGTTAACAGATCTTCTGTAGAACCACATTAGAGTATGCCCGTAAGGGAAAGCACTCTTCAATCCCTTAAATCTCTATTAACCTCCAAACTGTTCACTTCAGTCCACAATCAACAGTTTTTTGTACAATACTTGTGGTAGGAGTGCAGGCCCTTAAAGTGAGTTTCCATAGCCAGTTATGTTGGAACTTGGAAAAGGCTACCAAATCCATGTACTTTAACCACTGTGTAATGAATGAGTCCTTTTGTTTGCAGATTGCAAAAATACTATGCTATGCTTGTTCTAATACTTCAATGTAATACAACTACCAATTTTGCGGAGAGAAGCCTGAAGACATGACACGCCATATTGCCAGGTGAAGAAACAGAAGGCCTAATGCCTTATAGTGAAAAGGAAGGTGCTACAGATTTCAAGTCACATTGTTTTATGGACACGGAAATGGCTGTCATACTGTCAGTGAAAGTAACAAATTTGGCGATTGAAGATATAAAGGGAGAAAAGAAACTTGACTCCAAAAGCTAGAACAAGATGCCAAAGATTGTCAAAAATTGCTCAAACCACACATGTTAAAGTCATTTCATCCATATTATATATTTCTGAAGGAGATTTAGTTAACACAAACACTTACGTCTTTTTCAAGCTGAGATTTGTATGTAAAAGCACCATCACCTCTGTCGTAGTATTCCAAATTTCCAGCTTCAATGTGATTGCTTGCCTAGCATAAATATAGTCATATAGATCCTTAGTTCCTTGGTCAACATTCTCAAACTAAATAAAGAATGTTAGAGCAACAACGTGGTAACAGACATGGTTGTTGCTTGTAAATGAGAAAATTTTCATTTATAGACAGATTTTCCTCCATCTTAGCCCAATGTTCAAGGTAAATCCATCATAAACAATCTTTAGTTACAAAATTCTAAAAACATAAGACATAGAGGTGCAGCCATCCTGCCACGGTGCCACCCCATACATTTCAAGTTCCTCCAATTTACCATCTTACCCTCCAACCAAATAGCATAACAGACCTACATTTCAAGTTTTTCTGTGCTTCACATAAGGGCCTACAATGAAAAACATGCATGATTTGAAAACCGAAAGCCAAAAACGTACAGTGATGCCCTTACCCCAATGCTTTAACGGCTCCTGCCTAGGTCAGGGTTGAGGGTCTTAACCGGTTGTTACTCGATAGAAATATGTTTTCACAACAATTCCTGTACGGTGATTTAGGGAGCACTAGTGTCAACTAACAACATCAAGTCAACATAACTAATACAACCAACATTTGCTAAGACACTAGCTTCAAGCATATGATCCAAAGAAAACAAATATACTTTTAGCCATGATAAGAGGAAGAAAGAAATGTTTCTTCAATCTTGCTGTGGAAAAACTAACAGTAATTCGTCGAATTGAACCCGACCTTCAAATTTATGTTCAAAATCCTAAGACATAACTCATTAGATTGTCATAATCTTTCCCTTTTCATCATTTCGTTTTCGAAGTCAAAAGAGCTCACCTTGGAAGACAACCAATGGGTCTGCCCATCATTCAGCCTAGCATTTGAACTCTTATCAACTGAACCAGCAGAAGCATACTCATAACCAGCATCATTTCTACACAAAATCAAAATAAATAAAAAAAGTTCAACTTTCACATAACTAATTCAATCCACAAGAAACATCAATCAAATTCAGCAGCACCCAGTTTCCACCCACATTAAACAAACAAGATATAATCCAAAATGGAGGGAAAATGCTATTTCAAACCACTATCTAGTTCGCTTTTTGAATTCGCAATTCACCCAAAATGGAACAAAAATAACCCAAAACCGACCATAATTCGCTTGTCTCAATTCGCAATTCACAAGAAAAATAGCAAAACAGAAACACTTCAAAACACACCCATTAACTTAAAACTCACATTAAGCAAGAAAGAATTGTGAGAGAAGCACTTACATGTTAAGAGCAGAAGAAGACAGTAAAGCTGAAGTTCCAGCCATGTCTAAATCATGCATAGTTTCTTTAACACACACACACAACCAAAAACTCAAAGCTTTACAACAATGGCGAAATTCTGCAAACCCAATAGAGCTTAGAACCAACAAAACTCAACTGGGTATTTCAAAGATAACAACTTCACAGCAAAACCCTTATAACCCAGAAAAAGAAACAAGACAAAATAAGAAATTGAACTCCTGTAAATGAAAACTACCAAATGTTAAGTCTTGTTCTTTTTTTTTAGAACGACGAAAGCGGGATGAGAATAGATTCCAATATCTTTGGAAATCGGGATTAAAATGTTAAGTACCCTTATAACCCAGAAAAAGAAACATGACAAAATAAGAAACTGAACTCCTGTAAGTGAAATCTACCAAATGTTAAGTCTTGTTCTTTTTAGAGCGACGAAGACGGGATGAGAATCGATTCTAATATTTTTTGAAATCGGGATTAAAATGTTAAGCATTGTGGTATGGAAGGAGAAGACAACAAAAGAGGTAATGGCTCATGTGAACAAAAAGGCCAAAATAAACGACATTAATGACATGAAAGGACTAAAGGAGTGTACAGTTAAGGGTCATTTTCATTTTTCCAACAAATCCACAAAATCTATTATACTACCATTGTTGTTTATCAACCAGCGATTGAGTTCACCAAAACGGGTTAAACGAAAATATGGGCACTCTATGTGGTAAAAGTGTGATTTCCGAGAATACATAGAGCTATGCGATTTTTTAATAATTTAAACGGGTTTATTTATTTAAAAGGGAAATTTAATATGGTGTGGTATCATTAATTTTTTGAGAATTTTATGTGATACCACTGTACTTTAGTCTTATTTTCTGTCGTAACAGTCTAGTAATTAAAATATTAATTAGGGGTTAAGTAGGGTTAGGATTTTGTCCCGATTTGTATTTTATGATATGTATATGGGTAAATTAGCTGGATTAAAGTTTTAAGGGTCATTTTGGTCTAATTTGAGGTCAAAATTAACAAAAATCAATATTGTCAATTTTGATCATAAATTTGACCCTTAAGGGACCAAAATAGCTTTTTTATAGCACGCAAACCAAAACACGTAAAATGTGTAAACCCTCAACCCTATTTGACTCATAAATTAACATTCTATTTAAAAAAGAATGTTATGATATAGAATAAGATCAAATTACAATGGTACCATGTAGAATTCTAAAATATTAGTGATACCACATAAAAAAGCCAAAAATACAGTGGTATTATATGGAATATCCCTAAAATGTTCACTTTATTTGTTTTTTATTGATTGGTCCGTCTTTAACTAGTTCTCTAGTGTATGAAGTTTACATGTTATTGCGTAAATGAGATGAAACTAATTTTTATTGATTAAAACTATTTTTATTATTTAAACTAATAGTTTAAAAGCTGGAAAAAAAATTTGCTCAAGTTACTTCACTTTCATTTTAATGGTAAACCTAAATCCTCACGATTTATAAGTTTAATTTTTTGAGTCGAGTATATAAATTAGTAAGATAGTACTTACACCCAAGTATTCTATTAGTGATCAGAAATTCTCAATATTCTAAGGCACTAGACTGCATCCAACACTGAGATATACATCCATTATCCAATAATAAGTCACGAAAATAAGACGAGAATTGATCCCGAAATTTTATAGAACAGGGAGGAATGCTCTAAACAAGTGAGTTATCCCTCGGGAAAAACTTGTTTGACCTAGTGGGTCAACTACCCGCTACTAATAGACAAATAAAATATTATTATTGTTGGTGAGTTGGATTCCACTATTCATTAATATTATTAGTAGTGGGTTGTTTACCCAATGATAAATGTAGTCATGTCCCTAGTTTAAGCTCAATTATGGGCTAGTCATGTGCCTATTACTAATTAATTTAATAGAAAGTTACCATTGTTATCATAACTCTACCTCCAAGTTCCAACCCCCAACAAAGTTCACATCAAATTTTACAAAAAGATAAAGACATACCATGACTCCATAAGTATGTATTGCTATACTATTAATACAATATAAATTTGAAAAAGACTTGTCTTTTTAATTATCTTCTACAATTATCCATCGACATAAGTTGTTGTCAACAATTTCTTACAATGTTGTCGTTTACAATTTTTGACATATGTTGATATGTCCCTTGTATCTAGAAGGAAAACATACTAAAACAAAGGTACCTATTTTTGTACTTCTATTAGATGTATCTATTGTTAATATACGTGTATAGACATAAATTTTCCATAAGTGCGAAACTGCTAAATATTAACTTTCTACTTTACCCCCACTCTTAAACCCCAAATAATTCTACATTTTTTCAATATTACAAAATAAGAGTTGTTAAATAAATTTCTCTTTTTTCATGAACAGTTACTAACTCATAATAAGCATACCAATCTTTGAAAAAAAACATGGTTAACAAGATTGTGTTGTATAGTATGTTTATGTTATTGCTTAGACAACTGATACCAACTACTTCAGTATAAAAACATTGACTAGTGCATTAAGTATCAGATTTCAAACAGATTGCATTATTGTCATATAAACTACTTCCTTTTTTCTTTCTTTTTTATGTACAGTAGGATTTAAAAAATATGTTATTACCAAACTTAACCCTGAAAAAAGTAGGTTTAACAAGAACTCTATATACTCTATGCTGCTTATATTATTGCTTTGATTAATGACACCAAGAGAATAGACAAGTGTGTTAAGTATCAAAGTTCAAACACAAAAATGTTTACATTACCATTGTTATTTATTCCGTGTTACAGTTGAAAAAACGTCTATTTTTCTATTATGGTTCATAAATAGTCAAATATAATCTGAGGGTGTTTTTGGAGTCGGATAAAGGGAGAGGCCGATATAGATATAAGACCAACATATATAAGGAGAAAGACCCTATTAAACCAGCACAAGTAAGTTAGCCATAGTCAGATCGTTATCCCTTTGAACATAAGGAGGGAAAGTATAGTGTGATCCCCATCCTAAATATAGGATTTCATAAGTTCTGGTAAATTTCAACAAGTTCTAATAAGTTCAGATAAGTAAAAATCAATTGTAGAAGCTCGGAGAAAAGGCATGATAAAAGACCATCATAACTAGGTGAATGAACAGAAAGCATATTGAATTCTTGCTACTTGCTGCCATATACATTTATGAAATGAACAACCAAGATCCCTGCCAAATTGAATACAAAGCAACTAATTATTTCTATGAACCAACAACTAATCTTGTACTCGCCTTTGCGTGTGAAATGAGACTAATATACTTATGCAGTAACTACTAACTAGCCACAACTCTAAGAGACTATATTTACAGGAATTGAAAAGAACAGACAGGTAGAAGTCCGAGATACCACTCAATCATGGAGACTTGCTTACGGTTGCTGGTTCATTAGGCTTTGCTTCATCTTCAAGGCGAGGCTTTTTCTGGCATGGTTGCTGCTCAAAGTCCTCGTTTGAGTGCTTTGATGGAAAAGTAGATGAAGAACCGGTTTTAGATTCAGCAGGCTTAAGTGGTGATTCAGGACTGGCAGAGGGTGATTCAGGACCACGCTCCAACCCTGGCTCTTCACTAGTAACTGATGACGTGGACTGTGATGACACCAAGGCATTTTGAGCCTTCTGTTGTTCTTCTAAGATCTTCTGCAGATAGCGTGCATGTTCTTCTATGCGCACCTGAAGTGCTCTTTGTACCTGTGTGCAGAACAAAGTCAAACCAGAATACCTTGGGTACTATCACAACAGAAGTTACACTAGATATATCAGACTTCGTTTTCTTACGATTATTCTAACAGTAGTAAAATAAAACCTTAACAGGCCATCTGGTACATAGGTGGTAATGATAATGTATATGTAGGGAAATTTGTGAAAAAATTGGAGTGCCAATATCCATGGTAATTCTTGTCTATCTTCAAATATCTCTTTTCGTCAATTTCCATTACCACTTAAGAGGTGAGTGGTATTGAGTGGTAATGGAATTTGTGAAGCGCAACATATGTTTCGTAATATTGCTAGCAGTGCTGAGTTTTAGTATGATAAACTAGACCAACCTCAAGTTGTTCATGCAGCTGTTTCTGCACTTCCATTTGCATTCGGAGGGCTTCGGTAATACTCCTGTATTGGTGAAAAGAAGAATATGGTTAAATTAAACTAGTATAGCAAACTGTTGGAAGCAACCACAAGAAGTTAGATTACACACCCTTTCTTCGAAGCATCAGATTCTTTGGTGCTCGAATGCATTTTTTTCTCTTCTGAACTAGAAGTCTTCTTCTCTACAGCAAACATCAGAAGAAAATAGAATCAAACTCTTGACTTCAGAGGATAAATAAAAACTATTTTCGCTCATGAGCACAAAATTTTACATACTGTAGCAAGAGGTAGCGGAAGGGATCAAACAACTAATGCCTTTGCAGCCAGCCAAACATGGCCATTAACTTTCAAGCCCCTATGTTTATTATACGTGATTTTGTGATGTGTTGCTATTATGCAATACTAGCATCAAATCTACAGTATAAGACAACACGCTTTACTGATGAGTGAAATTTGAAGGAGAAAGTGGAGCAACATATAATTGGTTAATTTTGAGACAAGATGAACAGCTGACTCAATAAGAAACAATAATGCATAGAAGACGATGATGATCAGAACTAAACAGAACAACAATTCAAGACAGGACTGCAATTTGGTTTGAAGGGAATGCCTAATAAAAGAAATTTGAGATCTCATGCTTTTGATTTCTGATTGCCACAGTAACGTCAAACATAAAACTTGTCTAGTATTGTCTCACCTTCCTTTCTCTCTGGCGTGTACTTTGCAAATCGGTATTTCTGCAGAATATGAAGAAAGAACACACTCATGAGCCAACAACAAGCAGATGCAACAACATAAACGTAGAGTCTTAACCAACATTCTCGACTTACCTGCAAGTGGCTTTTCACATGATAGATCGTGATCCCTTCAACATTCATAAGCTTTAATACACCTTTAGGAGTTGCTTCTGCAATTTAAAGTACGATAAGCAAACCTCACACAACTCAACAAAGATTCGTCGTTTAATTACTTCCTACAAGCCAAACACAGTCCCAGTTTCAAAAGGCATAGGCTTTGAGAATATACGAGAAAGAAGGGTGATATGAAAATAGCTTTTAACAAAGTCATCGTACGTTCAAAACATCCAAAATGAACCACTAATTTCTATGAAAAATCACAATTTCCTAGAAACCGCTGTGACAGAAACGTACTTTCAGGACCATCTAGTTTGTTGACAGCTTCTATAAAACGTTCATGCAGCTCAGGTGTCCACCTCATCCTTGGCTTATGAGAAGCAACAGTATCAGGTGCCTTGTTACCAGTTAAAGCACTTAGGGATGGTAGAACAGGCTGAGGTTTGTTCTGCACAATTGATGGGATGCCTGGCTCCGACGCCACTGGAGATGCTTCATATATTTCCTAATAGATCAGAAAGGTAAAAAATCAGTTCACAGGCGAAATTTGCAAGAAAACTACCACACAGTTTATTACAAGAGGGGCTAAGACGGTCCAAATTTGCACAATCACTCTTTTAAGGTAGTATACAAGATAGAATATAATGGAAAGACTGCGTTCGTGTCAGCATTAAAAGACCCTTAACACTTGCCCTCCACTGACTAGCATGAGAGAAGAGCTACTGACTAGCTAACCCACAATGTAATTGAGGACATTAGCATCTAAAAGTTGCTCTGTAAGTTCTAATGAGGGCAAGTGAAGTCAATAGCGTTTTTTTAAGAGATTCTTGCACATATGCAGGTTTAAATTAAGATATAATATCAGCATAATCCCTCCGTTTCTTTTTGTTTAACCTACTTTGACTAATTATGTGAGAGTTTTTTGGTCATAGTAGGACAAACAAAAAGAAAGATAGGGAGTACTTGCTAGGATGTTATAAATAAGCTCTTAAGTGCTTCACATAACATGTACAAGGCTAAGCCTTGTCGAAGTACAAGTAGCATCTGGCATGCCATCAACATAGCTATGATCAGCTAACTCTTCAAGACCATCACTATCTATTACGGCACTTACATCGATTCCAGGCATTTCTCCGTTGTCAGTTATAGCCAAGTGTAGTTCATCAGACAATAGCTGTAGCTCCAATTGATCCGAAAATGCCATAGAGTCACTTCCACAAGTAACATCATCAAAGTCACCATCAGACATGCTTCCAGAATAATTAAGAAAATCTCTAAATGAATCTCCTGAGTGCTTTTGATCACATAGACTATCTAAATCATCACTTAAAAGCAACTGAGTCTTTGTTAATCGAGGTGTAGAGGGGCTTGGAAGAAACGGTAGATTCCCAAGGGGCCTTTTTGCTTCTGAACTCGTTGAAGATGATAAGTACAAATTCGTGCAGAACATAGATGATCGAGAAGCACTCAAGTGATGGCTGTCCGAGCTAGATGAGAATATGTTACTTGGTCCAGGTGGGGGTCTCAGTTTTCCTGACTGCTTCAAAAACGGATATGAAGATTCACTTGACACAGAACCTTCGGATGTTTCAACACATGAGAAATCGAGAGGGGGAAGAGCATGACAACTAGTGGTGATCCCTTTACTAGGGTCACTTGGAATCAAGGATGTCCTACCAGAGTGATTCATCATACAGATTCTGTTTATCCACCAGATTCAGCAGATGCTAATTATTCTACAGAGTACTACTAATCTATGCTGCAACTTTACAGTGCAAAAAAAGTTGGCAAGCACCGAACAATGGGCTTGGCAGACAGAAAGGCAGGAGTGAGCAGTGTAGAACCCCAGAACTGTTAGCTACATATGATAGTCAAATAGACAAAGGCATGAAAATGGAAAAGTCTCAAGAAGAACCGTAAACATAATCAGAGATCAATCACTGAAACAATAATCAACAACATGGGAGAAGCCAAGAATCGTATCCATTCCATACGGTTTCTGAATCATTGTTCTTCTCAGATTATGCACAATGCTAATATGAGATCACTCTTCCTCTTGTACTCAAATCCATAAGTCTAGGATGCAACCTTGTTCCAAAACCTCAGCACCGGTATATCATCATCAATCCTGCAAACAACAAAAAGATAAAGAAATAAGTACTAAAACTATAAGGAAAGTTATAGGTCCTTCAATTCACTTCTCTCGTGAGCTTGAAAGTTAGAGCAAGAAAAATCTACACATTCTACACTAAAGAATAACATGCCTCAAGTAAAAATTTCTAATTACCGGTTTGCTAGATGTGTGATAAATGTAGGTTTTGTTAATGTGATTATAGGTAGATTTGTGAAGAAAGTCCCATCCTGATGCCCATGGTAAGCTTGTCCATCCTCAACTACCTCTTTATCTTTATATATTTCCTTCATCATCGGAAATTTGTCAAGAAAAATACATGTTCTGATATGAAGTTCCATTACCATTGGCATGGTATGTGACTTTCTTTACAAAAGTTTATATCAATTCAATACCATTACCACCATTTATTACTCAATACCAAACGAGCAGTAAGGAGAAACACAAAAAATGCCAACAATAAACACTGAAATTACAACAAAAGAATGTAGACAAGTAATTGATGAAAACCCAACAAATAAGAAGATAACTGAATTTGGAAACATATCCTCTAGATTCTAGAATAAAGCATAAAGCTAAAAAATGTTCCCTTCTCAAAATTATAAAAAATGAGACATCACTACACAACTCTGCAATTCCACTTTTTTCCCCAAACAAGAGGCAAATACAATTCTGTTATTTAAAAGTTCAAACATACAGAATAGGTTTCTGATTCTCCAACCACATTATCTCCTGTCATAGAAATACAGTACTTACAGAATGATCCCATAAAAAAATGTTCTTGTTTACTTTCTTCTTTTAAAAGTTCATTGTTCTTTGGCCTATAAATTTCTCCTCTACAATCTAGTGTCATGACTCCTGACTCCTAGTGGGTAGACGACTCACGACTAATAGATGAGTGCGATAGTGGATTCCAACTCAGCTACTGTTTATTAGTAACGGATCATCTACCCACCTCGTAGACCTATCAATACAAGTTTCACAACTATTCTTGTACCACCAAGTAAGTGTTGGTCCAGTGGTAATGGGGACTGAATTTGGCAGGACGGACCCGTGTTCGAATTCCCGCAACACCCTTGGGAAAGGAATAGAACCTAACCACCCCGAACTTGACCTCGATCCGGATGTAGCCCGAAGGGTGAACTGGGTGCAAATATAAAAAAAACAACTATTCTTGTACCAAAATTGTTATAGGACAATAGAAATGCACTTCCCAAAAGCTAGCTCAAGAGGAGGAGAGTTCATTGTCCTATATAAACCACACACCAACCTTCCATACGGCGATGTGGGATCCTTTTCCCTAGGATCAGTCCATAACAAAAACACCATATTCACAATGATACTCAAACAATTCATTTCTACTCCAAATCATTTCTAACATAACTCCATTTTGCAACTACTTAAGTACTCACACATACAAGAACCAAATAAAGGAACAAACTTTGAATGTAAAAGAGGACAAATGAGCAAAAAACAAGAAACCCATATAAGATTAAAGCACATACCTGAAAACCCACAAAAAAAATCAGATGAAAATGGTGAATTTGAACTTCAAAAGTGACAAAATAACAGATCAGAAAAAAAGGGAAAGAATTTAAGAGGGTGAGGATTCAGATGAAATCAGCAGAGAAAGAAAGAAAGGGCCATAGAGGTGAAGAGAGAGAAATCATAGACACACACATAAAAGGCATAAGATGGGTGGAAATAATTTGGGAGATTAGTGATTGTGAATGGGGACAAATTTGCAGTCATAATCATCATCATTGTCATATTACTTTGAGTCGTCAAATTGCTAATGTTGGGGTTATACTCTTTCTCTTTGCAAGTAGTAATATTATTCAAATAATCAATCATCAACTACGTGTTTGATAGCCGATACTAAATAATGGTAATGGTAATGGTAATGGTAATGGTAAATTGGTAATGAAAGGATGGTGTTTGATAGCCGATACTAAATAAGGATAATGGTAATGAAAAGATGCAATTTTTAAGCAAGATCAGAAGATCTCATTACGCTAATATAAAAAGTAAAAGTCTAGCTTTAAACATGCGATTTTCTTTATATATTTTCACTTACACTCAAATATCATTCATGGACGAGTATCATTGTAGACATTGATATACCCCTCCGTTTCTCAAAGATTGTTACACTTATACTTTTCACGCATGTCAAAGCAAAACTTTGAGCATTTATATCTCTAATTACGTATCTAAAATTAAATAAAAACTAGATATTAATATTCTACATATCAAGAGGAATCTAACAAGATTCCACATGAGTATATTTTTTCTTATGTATAAATCACAAACGATGGTCAAAGTGAAATATGTAAAAAGTGTAAAATGTCAAAGTGAAACAATTTTAGGATACAGAGGTAGTATCATTTTTATTAATAAATTATATATGAACTTATAGTTGTTACTATCATTTAAATTAGGAAAAATTGCGAGAAACCACATTTTAAAACCATGATTTTGCGAGAAACCACATTTTAAAACAGTTTTTGCAAAATTGTGGTTTTAAAAGGTAGTTTCTGACAATTATTTGTTTTAGGTTTCTTTTCGCAAACTGTTTTAAAATGTGATTTTTCTCAAAATCGTGATTTTAAAATGTGGTTTCTGACAATTTGTCCTTTGAATTATAATTATCTATCAAACAAGTTGCAATTGATTCTTAGTTTCTTATTTTCTCTGCCCTCTTTTCTTGGATTTTAGGCTTTTAGACAACTTTCCAGCTTCTAAGGTTTTCCACTTGCAAGTTTACAAATTGCAACAAGTCAGATAGAGTAATTGCTGAATTGCTGCTATAGTGCTATAATACTTCTATATTTTGGTGCTTCAGTCAGAATTATCCAAAAAAAATTACCTGCCCAATTTGTTATTCACTGAAATAGTAGGATGATGATATGATCTACAGAAGATGTGTTAGTTGATTGGGTACAATACAATTAGCCAATGGCAAAAAAAAGAAGGGATCTAGATGTTGAATTAGACAAATTAGTGCAGTTGTCCTTTCACACACAAAAAAAAGTACTCCAATCATTCTCACTAAGAAGTAAGAACCGTTGTAGTACTACGGAGGGCGGTGCGTAAAATTGTTTGGTAGACAAAAAAAAAATTATATGTGTCGGGAAGGCTGGAAGTTGTATTTGAAACTCGACTTCTAATTAAAGGAATTGTTAGAATTAGAGCCGAGAATGGGTTGAAAACTGGAAGGGATATCAATATTAGATCGATAACACTATTTATCACTATTATTGTTGGATTCGATAATATATTTAGGAGATAAAAATAGAACATCATCTACTAACGATCACCAATGTTACTACTTTATCATAATTTAATTCGTAATAAAATCGTTGACTCCCTCTATCTGCAATTAGAATGAACAATCACCGGTAAGAAAATATAAATTGTTGAGTGGTTATTAATTGTTTTTACATTAAAAGATATGTGTAAAAAGATATAATGGAAGAGTGTTTAGGTTGTGTAAATTGTATTGAATTGAAAGTTACTTCTCTTAATTCAGTTCAAAAGAACATGGCTTAGTATGGTGCGCCAGAGGATAGGAGAGAAGTGTTATAGCAAAATATTAGTGAGATTATTCTCAAAATAGAAGTTTGTCATACTATTCTAAGACAAATGGAAAAAAAAAAGGATAGATGGTCTATCTTTTTCAAAATTAAAAAGTTGACTTATTACATATTTTAAGATGTTAGGATATAGAAAAGGGGGGAAATATAAAGAGAAAATGGTTGTCGGATTGGTTATTAGTTATCTTAGTTGCATTGCCAATATCTAAATTTTTTGCTTGTGTATACAAATGTTAATAAATCGGTTCTATTATCCTATCTTTTAGATCGTTATTTCAGATGCTTGAATAATTTTGCTATTTAGGAGCTCATAAGTAAGCACAACTTCTTATAACTCGCCTAATCAACCAAACAAATTTTATTACTTCCTCCGTTTTTATTTAAATGTGACACTTTTAAATTCACGGACTCCTAGACAATTTTTGGAAGGAAAGAGATAGAGAGAAAAAATAAGGGGACCCATGTGAGAGGAGAGAGATAGAGAGAGTTTATTGACCAAAAAGAAAGTGTCACATTTAATTTAAAACTTTCTAAAATAGAAAGTGTCACATTTAAAAAAAACGGAGGAAGTATATTTAAGTACATACACATAGAATAGCTCAATAGGTTAGAAGACTGTTGAATAAACCATACACGTTTCTTAGGAGTTATCCAGATAACATTTTAGGAGGACTTACGTAATCCTTATTTGCATAATTCATTAGAATCATAATTCATAAGGATGAACATTATAAGAGAAACAAGACATCATCTAGAACAAGTAATAGAATAACCTCGAGAAGTACCACTCAAGGTTATTTAATCACCATTAAATACATATAATTCAAACTCATAAAACATAGTATACTACAATTAAAGTGATTTTTTTACTATCAAAGTACAATTGTCATAGTATTTAGAAATATTATTTGGCTTGTAAAATAATACTACTCCCTGTGTTTTTAGTTAATAGAGACATTTTGACTAATGTTACTATCTATTTTTTCACTATGTTATATAATTTATACGTGAGGAAAAATATAGTCATATGCGATCCTGTTTGATTCATCTTAATGAGTAGTTTAATAATATCAACTTTTTATAATTTTTGCTCATGTGCAATTTGAGATATTTGTGGTCAAAGATATGCATTAACAAAAGTAAAAAGTACAATTGTCCCTCTTAAATAAAAACAGAGGGAGTAATTGACATTGCCTTAATTTTTTCATAGTTAATAAAGGGAAAAGTAAAAAAAAAATGTTGTAATTTGAAATTTTAATAGATCTTATTCTTTTGGATTGAATTAAATTTAAACTATATTCAACTAAACTGAAATTATTTAGAGAAAAACTATAAGAGAAGGATATCATAACTGAAACGAACATAACTAAATTGAATTTTAAATCTACAGTATTAAGTTAGTCCAAAAAAAACAGGACCTACCACCTGTATGCTGACCTCATCCTTCTTTTATTTCTATTTATTAAAATGCATTATTATGGGACTTATATATGGTTTGTATCGTTTTATCAGTACTGTCTTTGTCCCCACCCTACAATCAGTTGCCAGTCGCCACACTTCCACGAGTGAAAGTGTGCAAATGCCCTACAAGCACAAGCTAATTAGACAAATGCTAATATACTCTAGAATATTCCTTCCTTAACAAAAAGTGCTAGGAATAACCCACCGCAAGCATGAATTTGCGAGAAATTATCTTTTAAAAACGTTACTGCAATAAAAAAAACAAAATAAAAAATTATTTGCGAACATAAACTTTATGGTAAAATACGACGTTGACCAACTTTGACCATGTATAATTTGTTAACTTGAACCATATAGTGATTAAACTCTCATGCTGTTAGAAATTTGAGTATTATATATTTGATGATAATTTTTTCCCGGTTTTATACTAGATGAAGTTAAGGTATTCAATGCATATAGTGTCGCACGCTTGTTCCACGATATTAATACACATGAAATTGCGAAATATAACAAAAGGTGGTCACGTGTTTATAATTTATAATTTGTAATTTTTATCATAATCATATGTTTTTCTTTAAATTCATTTAGCCAAAAATATCCCCGTGCATTTTACACGGGTGTAAAACTAGTTTCCCTAAGAAAGAATAAAGAAAATCCCTACCTGTGGACTATGTTACATCGACGAGACCAAGTAAATCTTTTTGTTTTTGCTTATTTTTTTTATTGTCGTTTTCTCAGTAATATTTTATTATCTATTCCATACTATTTTGGTTTATTTCATAACAAATAGAATTTAAAAAGGAGAAATAGAGAATTTGTTATGAGATAGATGCTCCACAAAACCATAAAAGATGGAAAACCAATTTCAGAAAGTTTTTGTATTTTGGTCTATCCATCACATGACTCCATGTCTCCATTGGGCTTCTCCACGTACGTTCTTGAATAGTTTAGGCAAAACAAAACAAGGTCCATGACTTCAAGGCCTTGTTCTACAAATATTAGAGGTTTCCAAAAACAGTGGTTGTAATATTTTTGATGGCTCACAATAGTAGATACCCAAAGATTGGTGTTGTGTAAAAATTTTATATAGACTTTTTTTTAAATCAAAGGTATTCAACGTCGAAGTAATGACTATTTATTTCGCTTAGGGCGCTCTACTTAAGGACAAAGAGCTGACTAAATATCTCTTTTCATTCCTAAAGGGAAGGATTCGAATCTCTGACCAATTGTTTTGCTCCTGCGTCCTTAATACAACACAAGTACAAAGAAATTACTATTATAGATTCAAATTCTGCATGCATTAAATCAATCGAATTTAGCATATAATGCCTTTTAGGAGTAAAGGAATCTCACCCTCAAAGTTACTCGTAGTGAGGTTCGATCCTAAATTCCAGAGTTTGAGATGCAAACATTACTAATAGATCAACTACATATTATTTGATACTACCATCCTAAATCTGAAATGGATTTTCTTTTAAACCCCTCATCATATATGAAGCATGCGCATTTTACAATAATATACATGAATAATAAGTACATAAAAGTTACATAAATTACATACCTTGAAGCCCTTATTAAAAAATACACATATTTTACAGTAATATACACGACTTGATCCTTAAATGTGAATGTTGAAATAACACAATTTCTTTCAGACAAAAGGAGCATATAATACAAGTGTTTTAGCTCAAGAAGGAACAATAAACAACAAATCAATATGTAAATGAAGATAGTAACAATTAAAGATTTTATACGCATATCATCAAATATGATCATCATCCATGAAGCCTGCTGGTATTCCTTCATCAACTGGTGCATCTCTTGATCCTCTATAACGATAAAAACATAGCACCAAAAGAAAGATAACAAGATTTATAGCAGCTGATGCAGCAAGGACCCAGTAATAGTTGTCTAAACGGCTCATATTCAAGGTGCTTAGAAACCAATTTCTATGTGTTCTTCCTTCACTAATCTTCCCCACAACGTACACTACAAGAACACTTCCCATCACTCCAATTCCGAAGAATCCCCTGGCGAAAAGATTGAAGTACTTAGTCATCGATTTAGGGGCTTGATCCACTGAAAACCCGTAAGCACACAATCGGTGTATGCCATCATGGCAACCAAGTAACACAAACTGTGGCAATACCCAAAAGACCGTCATAGGTACTCGTTCGTTTGGCTTGTCAAATAAGCCATGACTCGAGACAACTCCGAGCCTTCTTGTCTCGATCTTTGCTGCTGCAATGCAAGTAAGTGTACCGTACATCATAGCAGCAGCAAGTCCAATTCGAGGTAGATGACGTCTATATTTAGAGAATAATGGGGAAAAGCCAGTAGTGAAACTTTTCCTGAAGTGATCATAAAACCAAAAGAATAGTATAAGAGGAGCTTTGGCTGATCCAACTCTACGATCTAGGCTATTCGCTTGCTCAAGATAGAAGGTTGCACCTAAAGAGGAGACAACACCACAAACAATGAATGTCATCCATATAGGAATTGTGCGTATGAATATCTTTGTTTCCTCTACTTCAGTTACTTTGCATAGACTCCATCTGTTTCTCTCTTGTTGCTCCAATGCAATATCTGGTTTGATAATTGCAGCCTTGTCGAGAATCCTGGAATAAGTTAAGCTTCTATGAGTATTAACTTTCTATAAGTTTAAGTGATCGTTTACATTAACAACAAGTAATAATTTTTCCTTCTTTTCTTTCCTTTTACCAACCCTCTACACCTATAATCACAATCACCACCACCCCTCGATCCCAAACACCACCCCAAAACCTGATCTAACTCATTGAAAGTTAATACTCATACAAGGTTAACTTATTCCAGAATAATCCAAAGGTGAACTTAATTTTAGAAGATCGCATAAAGGTTGACTTATTAAAAACAACTTTTCCTTTTATAATTGGTTAAATATTGATTTTACACAAAATGTCAAAACTATGGAAATGGACTCCAATATAAGTTAAGTCATATTCTCATCCCACTTTTGTCTACCATAAATTTATAATGCTCCAAGTTTTGTTATACACATGTAACCATCTACTCCCTCCGTTCCAAAATGTTATATCATAGGAGAATCTTATGTTTATTTTAATAATTTTCATGTACTTTATTTTGTCCTTATTAGGAAAAGTAAGAGAGAGAGATTCAAATGTGGGGACCATTAAAGTATAAATGAGTAAAAGGTAGGTAAATGTTTAGATATTGAAGGGTAATATGGAGAGAAAAAATATATATAAATAGAAAAAATTCTATATGGGTATATCTTTTTGAAACGGCCTAAAACGGAAAATGGATATAACATTTTGGAACGGAGGGAGAACTTGTCTTAGCTTCTATGCCAATTTCTAGGAATTCCATCTAGTTTAAGAGCTGTTATATCCAAATGCTTTACATGTTGAATCACTTCAACCAACTTTCGAACCAAAACCTTCTAATTTTTCAACCCTCTTTCTGATATTTTACTGTTTTAGATATATTTTTTTGCAAAATTAAACATCATGAATTAAATGTGTAATATTAAGGGTGCATTTTCTTCAACTTTTGTTTCTTAAACCTATTTGAACTGAAGTTATTAAAACTTATTGAAATTTATTAAAAAATTGAAACTTGTTAAAACTGATGCTAACATAATTATATGAATTTTTTATATCTAAATTTTTTAAGGTGAAGAGAACGCACTTTGAGTATTATTATCTTGAGATAGATATGGTACTATTGATTAAGTTAGAATTTCATTTTACCCGAGGCTCTTTGTATAAGGCAATAATTCTTCTTGGAGAGAGTCAGGTTTATCATAGAGCTCACTCATATCTTGTGGACGATGGCAGAAGCTCTTGGAGAAAGCAGCAAAAATAACCCGAAAAATCGTAGTTAAGGAACTCCCTTGTGGCTTTGATACACGGTTATTTCGACCAAGCGTAATCCTTATAATCACACAAAGAAGGAAAGAAATTAGACCAAGTAAGGCGCAAAGTCCAAATAGTATAGCCCATGGCTTAACGAAGGTGGCTATTAGGAGCGCGACAAAAGCAACTAAGTGAGTGCGACACGACCCTACGGTACGCTTAGGGATATTATCATTAGACTCGTGACTCTCATCGACGTGCTCTTGAGCCAAGGGCGCATAACAAGCAGAGAGAGCGGCCATTCCCAATGCAGTAAAAACAAGTCCGGAATAAAAGAGTTGTTTATGCTCCTCGCCAATGCATTCGGGCTTGTATTGCTTGCAATTTCCATTGGACTTGCCTAGCACAGGTGGTGTTGACATCCATATTAGACCAAGTCCCTACAATTATCAACTTTTGGTGTAAGATATATGACTTAAAAAACTCATAAACATAGAAGATCCATGGACTCATTGGCGACTTGATAAAAAAGATATACTTTCGCTATTTCTAAACAAATACTACAAGAGTTTAACTTTCACGATTGCCAAGGCATAAATTTGTCTATTAGTATAAATTTGCTAACGCACAGGTGACATCCATATTAGAACAAGCCCTGCAATTATCAACAACAGTGGCGAATCTAAAGTTTAAATTAAGTGGGTTCAAGTTAAAGATACGTCAAAAATAAGGTCAAAGTCAAACTCATAAATTAAGAAAATCAATGTATAATAACTAAAAAATGAAATCACTACATTAAAGTTTACAAAACCCGTAACAATGGACTTATTGGCGGCTTGACAAAAAAAGTACTTCCGCAATTTCGAAATAATCGCAACAGTTTGAATTTCACGTTTGTTAACTTCAGAGGCAAGGAAATACGACGACTTACAATCATGGAGGAAAAGCTACTAAAGAGGACGACGAAAGAGTTGCCGAGGAAAGCATCGGCGAGATAAGCGAAAACAATGGGCAAAACTTTGATCAAACCCATCCATATGTTGATAATTGCAGCTGCATGAACTATATTGAGCTCCCATACATCAGTTAAGTACACCATTAGCAGCCATAGTATATAGCCAGCAAACAAGTTGACCCATTTCTGCAAATGTACTGCATTCAAAACAAAAGGAGTTATTGAAAAATGTCATGGACAACAAATTCATCTAATAAATTTAGTGTCTTAATAGATAATTTCGGCAAAAATAGTAGTTTCTCATAAAATACATATTTTAATGGTATTTTGGAAAGCATATTCAATATAAAGATAAAGAAGTATATGATCGAACATGAGCTCACAACCAAGTTAGACTCGTTATCATCCCTATAATCCTTATGACACTTGCTTAATTAGTATGTATGAATACTTTATGACAAATTCGATGCATAAATGCCATGATATGGAAAGTACCTTAATAAAGTACCTAAAGCTATGCTATGGCTATAGAGTTAGGCCCTATTCATTTAGACTAAATAGAGGAAAATTGATTTCAGTTTAATTTTAAGTTCAGCTCAGTTCACTTTAGTAATTCAGTGCAATCGAAAAGAACAAGGCTTTAATATCTACAGAATTTGAAACTATATGCACATACACAATTTGCCGATATACTCCATCTTTTAGCTCCTTTGTAGTTTTGCCAAGGTAATTTGGCCTTAACAATGAGTTAGCTCAATTTTCGCCTTTTCACCTGAAAATTAGAGAATTATAAACATGTAAGATGTAACTATTAAGTATCTAAACAATTTTTGAATATGCAAAAAAGAAAAGGTATCTAAAATGAACTATAGAATGCTCATACATAGTAAGAACAAAAAAACCAAAAATAGAAGATAAATTAAAAGATTACCAAAAAAATTAAGAAAATGATTAGACAAAGAAGATGATAAGCACTAAACAGATAGCTAATTACCTTATTGGTATTTTGTACGAAAAACATAGTAAAGGAGGGTATTATATAAGAACCTTAATTCAGTTTGACATTATTTTTCCTAATCACAAGAGGCGGCTAACCCACTCCAAAAAAAAAAAAAGATGCTTGCAATTTTATTTTTTTTGGCAAATAGATGCTTGCAAGTTGCATGTGCTTTCATGTGCATATAAAAATATGTATTTAGCTAACTAACCTTTCGACACTATGTAAAAATATAAAATTTTCCTAATTCTTTTCAATATATAAGAAAAAATATAGGTATGTGGGTATTATTTGATTTATATATCAAAATATTAAATTTTTACTAATGATCGAGTAATTAAATATATTGATGATAAAATGTATTCTCTCCATTTCTTTTTGTTTGTCTAGTTTATTGTACCTCCAACTATCAAGGAGAATGATGAAAAGATAATGTAATTGTCATGTGGGGTAAAGAATAAGTAGAGAAAAAGAAATGTTGAAAAAGATGTGGAACCGATGAGTGGAAAAATAAGGTCAAACTGGAAAGATATATATGTATATATATATATAAAATTTCGAGTAGGACAAAGAAAAGAAACGTAGTGAGTATTTGTAAACATACAATTTACTATTATTATTTTTTAACTAGAAGATACATGTCGAGTTTTAGGGCACCATTCTCTCAAAGCTGAAGCCTAATTAACTATCTACAAATATTAGTTTTTGAAGTTTAGGTTCCATCTAAACATCGATAAAACGGCTGAATTAATTGATTTATAAACATGCAAATTAGTCAAGAACTTTAAAAAAAGAGTGGGAGTACTAAATTCCGGTTGGCAATTGGAATGTAGCATACATCTACTAGACAAATTGCATTATATTATAGTACGTCATAGACTCATAGTGAGAACTTGAGAAGCATGAATTGATTCGAATTTATTTCTTGACCAACATTGTCAATTTGTGATATAGTATACTACCTCCGTTCCAAAAGTATTGCAACCTTTGACATTTTGCACTATTCATACGCTCTCTTTTGACCTTCTTTTGTGATTTATACATAAGGATAAATATAGTCATGTTGGATCTTGTTAGATTCGTCTCGATGTGTGCTTAATTAATATCAAATTTTTATAATTTTTACTTAAATAAAATTAGAGATATTAGCGTTTAAAGTAGTGCGTTGGGAGGCGTAAAACTCCCTATGTTGTAATACATATGGAACGGAGGTAGTATGTTTATTTAAAAAAATTGAATTTGTGTTGTTGTCTGTTACGTACATATTGATGGCGCCAGTTTGTGTTATTGTACATTCGTACAACACGTTTTAAAGATACATGCGAAGAGATTCGAACTAGTAAACAATAGTGACGACTTTACCATTAAACTACATCATTTATTGCTATCAATTTTATTTTCGTTTCTAACTTCACATTTTCATAATCATCTACCTATCTTATTCCATATTTTCTCATAAATGAATAAGAAAAAATAGAGTCAAGTAAAATTTTATATGAATTTTTCATAATATCAACTGTTTATAATATTACTTATACATAATCAAAGATATTGAAGATCAAAATAGAGTATTGAATAGCGTGAATAATTTTTTTTTTGCAGATGTTAAAAAATATAGGAAATATGATTACTTCTTTTGCTATTTGTGATAAAATCCTATGTTAGTTGCCACCTTATTAGTAGAAAAATCCGGTTGGCACTTGGAGTGTAGTAGTAGTATATCATTATATTCATTATCAACTAGACAAATTGCATTATAGTATTGTACTTCCTTCATAATCATAGGGAGAAGCATGAATTGACCCTAATTAATTTCTTGACCGAAATGGTCATTTGATATCCAAAACTATTACTTCTATACAATATGTCTCCGTCACTCCGTGTCGGATTAGTTTTGACACTTATCACGACTTAGGTTGTTAAGTATACCTTATTTTTATCAGCAATTGATAATTTTTTTAAAAGATAGATGTATAGGGAGATAATGAAATATTTTTTATTGTGTAGGAAGAAGTGGCTCGAATCCCGTTTGTATCCTAATAGGGCAGAAACTTGAGAGTAGTGGGGAAGGGGAAGGGAAATTTCCACTCTCAAAGCGCCCTTAATGGGCATTGAACCCCCAAGCTTGATGTTGGAAGAGTGCTTTCTTTACCACTAGACCAAGTACTACTTGGTATATTGTGACAGTGTCAATTCTTATATGGTGTTTCTGACATACTTAAGGTGAAATTAGTTTTTTTTTTCACAAACAACATAGAAGTGTTTTTTGTAAAATAGGAAATGTTGTCAAAAAACACCTAATTTGTTATTATAAGTTTAGCGAAAAAATACTTTTTAATTTTTTTTTATGAGAAAATACCTTATATATCATCATTCATCAAATTACACATCTTATTATCATATTTAAGCCAAAAGGTCAATCTTTGGTCTATTTTTTCTCCTTTTATGTGTATGAAAGTCACGTCTATCAACCCAAAATGTTAGAACAAATTCCGATGCACAAGAAGGGAGGGAAAAAGATTGTCAATGACCTAAAAGTTGACCTTTTAAGCTCAAAAACGTGACAATAAAGTTTGTAATTTGATATATAATGTCATATAAAGTGTTTACTCGCAAATGAAATTATATAAGTTGTTTTTTCACAAAATTTGGAACTTATAACATCTTTTTTGACAAAATTTCCTTTAAAATATGATTAAGTCGTTTCTAACATGTTGATTTTGAGTATACTTTGAAAATTTTCGAACTCGAAGATTTGAGTCCAAGTCTAATCCAAACAGTTTCCAATATAGTCTCAAAGGACTAGTACCACAAAATTGGAGTGGATTAGGCTGGATTCCAAACTTTTCTCTTCTACTTATATCATGGTTATATTCCTAATCCAAATAGTGATAATTGTCAATTTGGGATTTATATTAGAGTGACGAGGGATATGCGATTTGTTTTCTTTGACGTAGGAGGAGTTTTTTTTCATAAAATATTTTTTTGACAGGGAGTTCCTTCAAGTCTTCCAAAAGGCTACAACAAGAATGAGCTCGACTAGCAAGTAGCAACCATAGCTGTGTTTTTTAGGGCGAATATTATAGCATGTATGAATTATTTATGTTTACTTTTATTTATTAGGATCTAAATTAATTAATTAAATAGTTTAACGTTGTTTGTCTAGTCATAGGACTTTATTGATTAATTAATTAAGCTACACAAAGTTTACGAATAGGAGCTACAAATATAGGATGATGTTGTGACGGATTGGGGGATAAAGATTAATAAGAACGTTAAAGCAATAAACATACACAGATTTAACGTTATTTGTTAGCAATGTGCTAGCTACGTCCACCAGACTAGAGGAAGAGTGTTTTATTTAGGAGAGAACCACAATACAGATTAGTGTTAGGCGACACTAAGATTATCAGATTGTGAATAATACAACTAAAAGTTTAACCTAATGGTTTATATAAGCACCGTTAGAGTTAACCTAAGCAGAATGAGCCTAAAACCCAAAATAGAATATAAGGTTTAACTAAACCTTATAATACCCGGAACCGTGCTTGGTTATTCGAACCAACAGATAATTTAAGACACATCCAACAGATGCATATAGATCAAAAGACCTCTTGGAACCGGAAGAGATCCCCTAATTGTTAAAACGAAAGCTTTTAATCAAACAAACCGCTCAACACTCGAGCAGACAATGAAGTACACATAAATTTAATGAGGTTCACTATCAATATTATAACTACTTCCTCCGGCGAATGAATAATGTATTAGTATGAACTTGAGACGATTACAAATTACAATAGATTATTGCCTTTCTTAATCTCTCTCTTGTGGTGGTGGTAACGATAACTAAGCCCTACAATAATAAATGAAGAAGCGCTCAAAAACGAACAAAAAACAGCCTGCGAAGACTGCACATCAATGCAGCCACTACCACAGCCCGGAGTCGCTACCAGATGCCCACCAGCTTTGCCGAAGAAATTTATGGCCCACCCGCTACAAGCAGCCCTAGACGCGCTACCAACGAAATTTGACGAGTGAACTTCTCTCTTTGCCAAACGAGCTCAAATCCAACCTCGCTTCAAATACTTTCAGTTTAGTTGTCTAATTTCCTCTCAAAAGATTTGTAAATATAATCGGAACCAATATAATTTCACTCCAATTCAAACAATTTCTCTTTATTTGAGTTTTAGTCATTTGAGTCAAACTAAACATGGTCTTCGATGCTCATCCTAAACTCCTAATTTTTTTTTTTTTTTTTGCTTACTATTCATTTTAAAAAAACTCCAAATAAAAGTTCAAAATAAGAACATAGATAAAAATACTATTCCGAGTGACGAGTGTAGCATATATCCGGATCCGATTATATACAACATATAACCGGGTGTAGGATGAATAAGCCGAGTCCAATCTTTACGGATATACTCCTACTAGAATAGAACCGATCCAGTCTTAGCGTTGAATTCTCGAATAGCGTTTTGATAATATTTTGAATTTTCAATCCGCCATGTGCAAACTGCAAATCCGATGAATTACACTGTAGCATTACTTATTTGACAAATAAATCTCTTTTAATAAAACAAAAAAGTCAACATGTGTCGTTCAATTTCTCAAGTTACTATCTTCATCTTCAATCCAGAGTCACAGGAGAGAGAAAAATTCCGCCATTGTTGCTTCAAAGTGTGCAAAGAAACAAAAGTTGAATGCTTTTCTAACATTTTGGAACAGATTTCTACCTTACCCACCTTTGATTTCCGTTTTTAATTTGCGAATTGAGCCCACAAATTCAGGTTTGTTTGATTTCTTACTATTGATTTGAGTAATTTGATTAGATTTGATTGGAAATGGTGATAGATGAGGTGGGTCATTTTCAGATAGTTAAAGATCTAATTTTTATGTAATTGTTAGCTACCATTGTATTATCCAATTTGATGGTATATTGAAAGAATGTTTTTGGTTTTTGCACCCGGTTCACCCTTCGGGCTACATCCGGAACAAGGCCAAGTTCGGGGTGGTTAGGTTCCAGGTGTTGCGGGAATTCGAACACTGATCCGTCCTACCAAAGCCAGTCCCATCACCACTGGACCAACACTTACTTGGTGTATATTGAAAGAATGTGAGAGTATGTAAATCAAAGAAATTAAATCTTGATCTATGTTACTCGGACTCGGGTATGCGGACATGTGTCCAAGTGTGTGGCTTGTCCATAATAAAAGGTTCCTTGGTCTAAAATGAAGTGTGTGCATACCCATGTCTAAGTGTCGAGGATGTGACACGGGTAGTTGAGATAATTATTGTTGGTTCACTTGCCAATTTGTTTGTTCCACCTTTTTGCTTATTATTGGGTTTGGTTTTGTAGAACGTAGTAGTAGTAAAAAAGTAAACTCTCTGCTAATTGATGCAATTGGTCTGTTTTGAGTTAGTCAGTAATCAGTTTATCTAGTTACTATATGGTGTGATGAACATTGTCAATTAAGTAGGATTTAGGGCTTCTAGTTCTAGGGACTGTTAACCGGGTTAGGGATCCGAGACCCCGCCTCTATAACCAGGTGGAGAAGTGTTGCTACATGGTGTTCTTGATACCAGTTTGAACAATGGATGTTTTTAATTTGATGGTATTTTCCAAGAATGTGAGAGAATGAAAATCACAAAAGATTAAGGCTTGATTGTTGGTTCTACTTGCAAATCTGTCTGTTCCACCTTTTTGCTTATTGGGTTTGGTTTAGTAGATAGTAATACAAACATCTCTCTGCTAACGAATGCTGATCTTTTTTGAGTTTGTCATTGATCAGTTTATTTAGTTACTATATGGTCTGATGGACATTGTCAACTAAGTAGGATTTAGGGCTTTAAGGGACTGTCAACTGGGTTAGGGATCTGAGACCAGTGCTGAACAATGGATGTTAAAGAATTAGGGAAAGGCGGGGGGAGATCTTGCTATCACCAAGGAGGGTTTAGGTGTTTGAACCTACTTCTGTGTATGTTATATGTGTGGGTGTGTGTATGTGCTTGGTGGAACCGCTGCAATAAATTGGAGACTATTATCTTGACTTAAGTTGCACAAAAGTGCTTTTGTAAAGTCGTTTACATTATTTGAGCTAACAATTTCCCTAAAGCATGTCGTAATCATCATGAAAATGTTTTTGAGTAAGATATGGACGTTAGTTTGATGTATTTTTCCTTGGGAACACTGGCTAGTGGTATGTGCAAAATTTAGCTAAACAACTAATTCTAAGTTTAAGGAGTGAATTTTTCACATATGTCAAATTACTGCGTCATTCAATCATTGGTTTCAATGCAACTATGTTATTGGCATTTTGACATGCTAATGGATTGGGCTATGCGTTGTCTTGGAAAGTTTCTACTGTTATGCTGGAAGCGATATGTTGTGAATTAAACTTGGTTAAAAAGATATCTATCGTTTTGCTTTGGCAGATGGGAGATGATACGGAAACTTTCACGGTTGATGATGCCCTCGTTGCCATAGGCTTTGGGAAATTTCAATATTATCTCCTTGTTTATGCTGGAATGGGCTGGATTTCAGAAGCAATGGAGATGATGCTTCTCTCCTTCGTTGGACCAGCTGTTCAGGCTGAGTGGGGCCTTTCTTCAAATAAAGAAAGTATGATAACTAGTGTGGTATTTGGGGGCATGCTGATTGGAGCATATTCATGGGGCGTTGTTTCAGATAAGTTTGGGCGGAGGTGAGCTCTCTAGATTTTTTCCCTATCAGTTGCTCCCAAGCCTCCCATTGTCTAGGAAGCTGTCGTAAAGATAAAGTTGTTTGCTTTTAATTTATATTCACTTACTTATCTCTATTATTGCATCTATCTTACATTCCAGGAATGGATTCTTCATAACTGCTATTTTCACTTCAACGGCTGGATTTTGTAGCGCTTTTGCTCCTAACTATACAGCTCTGATTATCTTTCGTTTCTTTGTTGGTCTTGGTTTGGGAGGAGGGCCTGTGCTGTCATCCTGGCTTTTGGAATTCATTCCTGCTCCTACAAGAGGTACCTGGATGTCTGTCTTTTCAGCCTTTTGGACTGTTGGGACGTTGTTGGAGGCTTCACTAGCTTGGGTATACTCTATAAAACATCAAATATCTATACGTTTGAATCTTTATGAAGGTGTTCTGATAGTTTTATTACCCGAGGGAGGGGATGAGTTGAGGATGGAGAATTGGAGATTCATTTTTGGGCGTTAGCCAATAATATTGACTACTTCTTTTTAAATATAAAAGGTGGAGCTTTTTGTGAGAGTGTTTTAGTAAATTCATAAACGTTCCTATTACTGACTAAATAAGTGAATGTTAATGTGTAGATACATTTTCAACCAACAATCCCCACACTTTAACTACCAGAAGTGTACTCGATTCCTGCTTACTAGACGCCTTTTTAAGGTTGAGGATGAGACTTTCAATATCTTCCTCGCTGGCTAGCACCTTATTCATCGTATGCTAACAATTTACAGACGGGAGGGAGTATTAGGACACACTTTCGCTCATTCATATGGTATTAAGCTATCATTATTCCAATATAGTTAGGACTGCAGTAGTACGAGGAGCACACTTCTCTCTATTGTGGAAATAAAATGGGGATTTAGGGCCTTTATTGTTAAGCCTTTTTTATTGATCTATCAACTGTGCATTTTGATAGCTAGTAAAATCAATGTGTTTGAGTCTATAACTCAGATTGCATTGCGTGTAGGTGGAATGAGTATATTCAAATTCATGCAAATTCCAAACGTTGCAAGTCTTTATACATGTCAACTTAGCTGTATAAATAGCTGTATAAATGGAAAGATGTGATGAGGACTTATGATGGGAAACATTTGATCATCTGCTGCATCCTCTAGTGCAGCTTGAAGGCTGTGCTATGTAATATGCAATAAGTATTTACTTGGGCTATTTGAGTACTGTTCATACAAACTTCGATGTCTTTGACTAGTTAAGTGATGAGACTTTCTTGCTCTCTGCACACATGCTGGAGTGGCTTTTATGATTTCCTTAATTTTCTGACTTGCAATGACTCCCTCAAGAACTGAAACTGGGAACAAGAGAGTCGTGACTAAATTTCTTCTTCTAGACTTGTTAGACATAGCTACTTCAATGACAGCTGGTGAAATGGCTTCCTTTTGCAGTTAGTTATGCCTTTGCTAGGTTGGCGGTGGTTACTTGCATTCTCTGCCGTACCTTCTGCAGTTCTTCTAATATTCTACACCACTGCACCGGAGTCACCCAGATATTTGTGCAGGAGAGGTAGGACAGATGAAGCACTAGCAATTTTGGAGAGGATAGCAAGATTGAACCACGCAGAACTTCCATCTGGTACTCTTGTTTCTGATCACCAAGTTGCCAAAGTAACTGACCTTCCATCAGAAGATGCACATTTGCTGTCAGCAAGCAAAGCTGAAAATGGAATTCATGATAATATGGATTCTGATATACAAAAAGGAGCCTCGGTCTTTACTCTGTTTTCACCACAACTACTAAGGTCAACCCTGCTCTTATGGGTAGTGTTCATTGGAAATGCATTTTCATATTACGGCCTTGTGCTGTTGACAACTGAACTGAGCAACAAGGATAACACGTGTACTCCAACTCATACTCTGTCAGAGTCCGGAAAATCTGTGGATGTAAACTATAGAGATGTTTTCATTACCAGTTTTGCAGGTATCACTTTTATACTTCGGATAGCAGTGACCCTTTTACTCCTTGTGAGGGAACTAATTAATATCAGTTGATATGATTTCCTCCAGAGTTTCCTGGCCTGCTTATATCTGCAGCATTGGTGGACAAAGTTGGTCGCAAGGTTTCTATGGCATCTATGTTCTTCCTATGCTGCCTGTTTCTGTTGCCATTGGCCTTCAATCAGTCTGGAAGCTTAGTAACTCCTCTTCTATTTGGTGCTCGTATATGCATCACAGCAACATTCACAATTGTGTATATATATGCCCCAGAGGTAACTTGCAGAAATCTTGTCCCTTTATCTTCCTCTATGCATTGCATTTCTATTTCGGGTTTGTGCTGCAAGAAACATGTCCAAAACTGGACATCTTCCACCATCAGTAATTTTGTGGTTCTACTCCTCCTTTAAGACGACGAGTCCTTGATTTTTGGGTCTGTGGTGTTTTGTAATTAATAATTGCTGCACCATTCAATCATTCAGTGTTTGCTTTGGTGACATTAGTTGCCTACGGAATTAAGATATTCTGGAACAATTCATAGAAGCTAGTTGAATACGTTCCTCTTTTAGTTAGTAGTCCCGAAATAATTATGGTCAAAGTATAGTCACTTTCTCCCTTTTGTTCTTCCCCGAAACCCCCTTATGTTCTAAAATTTCAATGTGTCACGAGTGAGAACCTGTCATTGTGAGAATCTGTTGCATATTCCTGGACTGAATTCCTCGGGCGATTTGGGAGATGAGAAGTTGAAACTTAATAAACTGATAGGGAACCTACTTCTCCTTTTATTGCCTTAATGTCCCACTTCATGTAATAAAATGAGTTCACTTTATTATGCAATGTTTCTTAAAGCTAAACATATATGAGTACTAACATATGGACACAAGGTCATAAATTAAGGCAATGCCGATGATTATATACGTGTACTAGTATATGGAATATTCCATATGAATTCCATGATAATACTTAACTGCCAAATGAGCTCTTATCTTCCTTGATCATCATTACCTTTTTTTATACCCATATCCTTAGCCAGTAGCCTAGAACTCATTGGTAAAGAAAAACAATCATGGTAATGGATATGCATTACCGGGAACCATAAAATGGGATAATCCGTGTAATATTATTATTATGTACAATCTTCTGTAGTTTCTTTGATATGCCTTTCCACTAAACGAGTAGGCTATGAGAAGAGTATCTTAGAGAATCCAAATGCTCATTGCATCACTGCTTAAACAGAATAGGATTTATCACATTTCATTATATTACCACGTATTATGGTTCTCCGGATGTGGGGTAATTCTCTTCAATTGCTCCATCTTAGCCATGGATGATGTTTAGCCTAGTTTTGAGATATTATTCCACATTTGGTGTTATACTTCTCTAGTTCCTCGGTGCCTTTTGCAAAGCATTTATAAGATAAGAATTATAATTAGGCATGTTTGGCATTTGTGAGAAGTAGAACCAATTGAATCTCGATTCTTGGCTCTAATCTTTCCATGTGAAGCTTCTTGATTCCCGACGTATATACGTGGTGATTTCTTCAGCTTGATTGAGCAGTATTGATGTAATGAGCCACATATGGAAGATTCTGTTGCAACTTGTTCTGCACCATTTAGCTTGTTCTGTTATCACGCGCATATTGTCCTTATATTTTCTTTGCACTTGTGAATATAATGTCTTTACATTTTCTTCTCATGACTAGATATACCCCACTTCAGTTCGGACAACTGGTGTAGGAGTTGCAAGTTCTATGGGAAGAATCGGTGGAATGACCTGCCCCCTCGTGGCAGTGAGTCTGGTTCATGGTTGTCACCGAACTGCAGCCATTCTTCTGTTTGAGATTGTCATCTTTGTTTCTGGCGTATGTGTCATGCTTTTCCCTCTTGAAACATCAGGCCGCGAGTTAAGTGATGATATATCTGACTCGAATCAGGAAGTTGAACTAACCTGAACTCCCACATCAATTTACTATTGTTATTTGGGCATGTAAACACTTCTCTTGCATGCTGCCAGTTGACTCCAATGTAATATTAGAACCGCGACTATACTTGTGGATTTGACATGCTGTGAATTCGAGCATCTCTTGCAGATATAGGCAAATATAATCTAAAGGATACGTATCTACAGCAGGAAATAGCAGTTCGTTAGTTGTAAAGAATCAGAGCTAGCTTAGCTAGATTGGTCGGCATGCGTATTCGCTTTGGAGGTTAGCATTGGGGATGTTGAGCCCAAGGAGTTCTTGTATTTAGGTTGTTTTCAATGCTCAATGGACCTGAGATGTAACATTCAGATTCATTCATTCTGAAAATTTTGCATATTTGGTTAGAGATACATATACCTGTACTTAAATCTGAATCACGAGGGAGCTGTCCAATTTTACAATTTATCTTATTGTATGAATGCTAATTTGATACCAAAAGTAATTCCATTGCTAAACAGTTTCCAACCTCTCAACTTATCTGAACTTATCATAACTTAGTCAAAATTTGTTGATATTGGTGGAACTTTTGTATGAATCTATTACATTTGGGACTTATTCTTGTAAGTTGAAGAAAACACACCTTGAACTAATGGTGATGGTTAAGCTACCACTAATTCTATTAGCATTACTTTGACAATCGATTGATAATTATCTTTCATTTAGTGATCTAATTATTATTGGATGGAGCATTATTTTAGGAAAAAAAATCACCAAATTAGGAATAAAAAAGAAGAAAGAATTTTGAAGAACAGATGAAAACGAAAAGCAAGAGGGAGTAAGATAGCATCATGCCAAACTTTAAGCAACCAAAATTGAATAATTTTCAGGCCAAAAAATGGTTTCTTTGCTAATCATGCTAATTTCAAATAAGAAGTATAGAAAAACTTGTTAATGGATCTAAGTTGATTTTTAGCCAAATAACATGAGAATTACATCATGATTTAGTTTAACAAAAACAACTAAACTGCATTAAAATACATTATAGATTGTTCCAAATCATAGGGACTGTTCTCCCCAATTTATCTTTAGTTTAGTTTAGTTCAGCTGTTTTATGCCGAAGAGAACATACCCTTAACATAATTGTTTGAACAATTCGATTGACAGAATAAGTATGTTAAATAATCATAATTGATAGAATTTTCCTAAAATTACATTCAACCCTAGAATTAAAGAGAACCACTATTATTACATTTTGTTTTTCAAGAAAAGATAGCCACATATATAAATTTCTTTGAATATACTCTATGATTCTTGGGTGAGAAAATTCAAGATCCATATAAGTCTTTATCCTTTATCCATAATCCATAATTCCATATCATATCAAATATCATATTATATCATATTATAAATTCATATCCATGTAAAAATGTGGGTCCAACATATTGGTGTGTACTTAAATTCCTCATTAGTCATTATTCCTTCCTTTCTTCTTTATCTCTTTTCTCACCTTTAAAATTCGCAAGCTCACAACAATGGCGAATCACCATAAATCTAACATAAACCTCTCAAATTCAATATGATATGATATTATTTAGGGTTTTTAGTTACGAAAATGGCGGAAATGTTGATTTCATCATCATCAACAGATATTGTTGTAGAATTATGGAAGGAAAATAAAGCTGGTGGTTGGACTGCAATTGCTGCTATCTCTCTCATCTTTTTATGGCAACTTTTTAAGTACTTTTTTCCAGTTGTTCGATTTTCGATTGCTCGATTTCGACGCAGTTCATCTCCTATTGATTTCTCCTCTAATGAAGTTTCTCTCTCCTCTCCTCGGTAATAGTTTTGTTGATTAGTTTTGAATTTGGTGGAAATCTGGATCAATTTGTGATTTTAGTTGAAGTTTTTCCAGTTTTGATGAATAAGTGTGTGTGTGAAGTTTTAATTGTTGTTTTAGTTGAATTTGGTGGAAATCTGGATCAATTTGTGGTAATAATTTTGTTGATTAGTTTAGAATAAGGCTTAGTTATTGTTGTTGTTGGTGTGAAGTTTTAATTGTGTGTTTAGATAGTTCGTTTAATTGTATTGTTTATTATGCTAGAGGTGTATGATTTGCACTAACTTGTTATCGATTTCGTGTTTGGTGCTTAGCGGATGGCTGATTATACTAAGTGATTTGACTAGCTGATTGTATTAGTTGCTTATTGTTTATCATGCTAGACTATTATAATTTGTACTAACTTGTTATTGATTTTGTGTTTGGTGCTTAGCGGTAGGGGATTATACTAAGTGATTCGACTAGCTGATTGTATTAGTTGCTTATCCTTATATAATTTGTACTAACTTGTTATCGATTTCGTGTTTGGTGCTTAGTGGATGGCTGATTATATTGACTAACTTGTCTAGCTGATTGAACTAGTTGCTTTGGCTATTAACCGCTAGTATTGAAGTGTTTGGTGGATTAGCTTATAGGTGATAGCTGCTTTGTTTTTTGAACTACAAAAAATGAGATCATGCGTTGAGTTCTAATCCTCTCGTTGAAATGCTCTTATTTTGAGCTTTTTCAGAATTAGTTTATTATGCCCGATTTGCTAATGAAATTCACTAGTTACCAAACACGAAAACTGACTTTTTGGATTGTCAAATCTCTAATATGCTCTACATCCGCTAAAAGCTAACAATAAACTAACTACTGAACAGGGCTGACCTACCAAAAGAGATAAGAAAAATAGAAAAGAAGAGCTCAAAATTGAAAGCTCAATGAGCCTTGAACCTTTTGGTTTTATGTTGGGTTTTTGAAACCTAGAAGTGAAGAAAAGTGCTGGAGTTAGAGTAGGAGCTCGGCCTTTAGAATTTAATCCACTATCTAATGTCCGAGGTTAACTCACTACCTTTGGTAGGAAGAGGTTGTCGTATTGTCCTGATTCCTAAACCCTCGTTACTATGGATTTGACATGGTTTTGCTAAAATGCTCCCTAGGAGGGCAACCTTGCGTTCGTCCTTCAATCATCTTAACTACGTATCGGGAAATTTAGTTACGAAGAATTCATATGGAGGACTATAAGGTTTGTATCTCACAATCTCAAGGTTATGGGATCATAGACTACGTGTATGTGATGTCTCTTAATTTTAGATCAGTATGTGCAAATACTCTTGTAAAATTAGCTCCTAGACCATGGAAATACAAGGCCTTGTACTTGTTGCAAACTGGACTAAGCTTAGATCTGAAAATCTAGTATAACTTCTCTATTATAATCTGAACACTACGTTTTTTTTTTCTGAAAAGAAGTTCCATGAGTATATATACCTGGGCATAGGGAATACAGCATAGAAGTCCGAGACTTCCTCTGTGTGTTGATGCGGATTGATCTATTATTTTACAAAAATATCTGGAAACAACAATACTTCTGCTCTATTTTACTTTCTCTTGATTTATTTTTCCCTGTTTATTTTTCTTTCTTTTTGCTCAACCCCAAATAGCATAAATTGTTTTCGCAGATGTATGAGCTGGTTGTGTACTATTAACTTGTATTTTATTAGTAGATTTATACTTCTCATATCAATAATTCTGCACTCCAATTGCAGAATATCAGACCTTATACCAGATGGTGATTTGAAAAGCTTGATTGACAATTTGGATGAGAAAGCCAATGAGATTGAAACTGGAAAGTGGGAAAATGTCATTGAGAAAAGCAAAACCTCTCTGTCCTACAAGGCAAAATGCTGTAGACCAAAGGTGATTGCTAACATTGAACCGTGTTTGCTTACTTGAAAGGCATAAATCCTAGGAGGATTTTCACTACTTAGGTTATTCTTTATTCAAGATCTTTTAGCCTCTCTTTTGGGGGGTAGTGGCATCTAATCTGACCAAGTGATGCAGTTTCTTGCATACTTTGGGGTTTTTCTATTTTATGAATGAGGAGCTTTAAATTTTTTGCAGTCAGTTTTCACACTGCCATTCTATGCTTGTTGACAGATGTCCACTACTGCTAAACTTATGAGTGACCATCCTTGTTGAAGTGTCGACATAGTTCATATAAGTATAGAGTTTAATAATAAGGTGTTCCACAGTATTGGATCTTTCATTAGTCTATTCCGTTTCTAAATATCTTCCAAAATTACTCCTTAAAGTGATTTTTTTATGCCCTTTCGTTGTGATCATGATATTCAGGATTAATTCCATTTTTTGGGTGGTGAGAAATAAAGTTTTGCTGTTTGAGAGGGAACAATGATAAAGTTCTGTTGTTTGCTAACTAAAGCTGAATGCTAAAGATAACATAATGCGAATGTGATAACTTTCCTTCCTTCGTTCCTAATATTTTGGTGGATGCTAAAATTCTTATATGTTATGAATAGCCCTTTTTTGTGTCTTCTGCTCGATTCCTTAGCTCCATTGCTCTTGCGCAACTAAAGCCTCTTTTTTTTCCCCTTCTTTTCATTTTCCTGTTTTCTGGGTTTTTAGCGAAGGTTTTGGTTCTCTTGGTAAACTGTGATGATGTTACTCATGTGTGCTTCCTTATCCATGTAGGATGGTCCTCCCAAATACTGGAGTGTAACTGTGTTTGAAAACTGCTCCCCTGAAACCTTACGAGACTTCTATATGGACTGCGATTATAGGAAGCAGTGGGACAAGACAGTGGTTGCTCATGAGCAATTGCAGATTGATGAAGGAAGTGGAACAGAAATTGGGAAGACCATAAAGAAATTTCCACTTTTGACGCCCAGGGAATATGTTTTGGCATGGAAAATTTGGGAAGGCAGCAATAAGACATACTACTGCTTTACAAAGGTGAGCTTGAACCACTCTTTGTAATCTGCTAGATTACTGGAGCTTCTATACAAGTTTTTTAGGGTTTGAGGATGTGTGAACTGTAGAGGCTCTTGTCATTGTTAGTACGAAAAATTGCTTTTCGGATCATCCGTTCTCGATATTGTCCCTGTAGCTTTCCATCCTCTTCCTCCCTTCATATTCTGGTAGAGGAAAGAAGAGCACCCAGAGAACATGCATTATATGTAAACCCTACATTCAATATATGTAACATCGCAACCTCCGGCAGTGGCGGATTCAGGATTTTTCATATGGTGGTTCACCACCAATTACCAATCACATATTACCGATCACCATCAACTAATGACTTCTTCCTTTTAGAAGTCAGATCACTCTCATTCTTGCAATACTTCAATTATTGAGTTCTTTTTTGCTCTCACTAGATTAGTTTCAATAAATAGGCAATCTCATAAAAGGCAACAGCAAAAACTAATTCGTCAGACTGAGAGTCCGAGAGATACTTATTGCTTACTGTGTTACAAAAACCTAATTTGTCGGACATTTTCCATCCTGACTCTTTTTGGTTGGATCAAAAATCATTCTCTAAGAACCCAAAGGTAGATTTTCAATGTAAGGGAGATAAATATTTCCTCTTCCACAAAAACTTATCTTCAATCATTCGAAGAACCATATTCCAACATTTATAAACCAAAAAAGGAAAAATGAATTAGTATTATGGAAAAACATTTTCATTCCAATTATCAAACGGAGCTTAACTACTTCGCAAAATCAAAACTTGAAAATCAAACACCCTAAACCTCAAATCCCAAAATTCGCTCTCACTCAATGAGCCAACTTCCACCCGTAATCAAACATGAACATAAAAATCAAATTTCTAAATTACAAAAAATTCCAACAAATATGTGTTAACACACAAGTATCCCCTGTTGATATGTATTTCCTTTCCGGCTTTCCCCACATCAGCACATCACCCACTCTGCCATTCATCTCTCCAATTTCCCCCCATTCTCTCTCTTCCTACATTTTCTCTCTTTATAGATCAAATTAGAGCAATAATGTTGGAAATTATTGTTGAGTGACAGAGTCACCAAATATTGATGATCACAAATTGATTATTAATGAAACCTAACTCATTGACAGTGATATGCCTGGGTTTGTATTGTGAGAAAAGAGGAAAAAAAGTTCGAGTTTTTATTTTTTATGGTGGTGCACGTGTACCGGGGTGGCGTGAAACTACATCCGCCCCTGACCCCAGGGTGCGACGTGTGACCGAATGCACATCACAAACCAGCACGTCCATCCAACCCATTTTGTCCACCTTTCTACGTATGCTACGAAACTTTACGGCAGGCATTCAATCCAAGACTGTTCTCAAGTGTTGGATATCTTAGCATAAGAGTTATCTAAAAGGAAGATACACTATAGAACAAACAGTACACTTAAATTCTCTTAAAATCGGCGTTACAAAAACGGATGTTGCATTACCCATGGAGTCCAACAATAGTGTCGGTAAATTTTATTGAAAAGGATAAGACACTTCCTTGTTTCTTAACAAAAAGGTGGTACACATTCACCCGGTGTAACCTAATATTTTCTATTTTTTAATTCTGACTTTGCTTTTATATCTCAAATTTTTATTTTTTAAGGCTTTCAGGGGTTTACATTTCCGATTTCATTTTTAGGCTGTTCATTTTTAACTTACATAACTGAATTTTTAAAACTTGGCAATTCACTTTTGATATAAGTGTGTACCAGTACCCAAGCCCTGACAAATAGTGGTGACGTGATTTATGATTCAATCAACACCGTACAATTCAAAATAGAGGTTTACTGTTGGTACAACAATTCTGAAGAGTAAAAAGATCAATCATTTTTCCTGAATATCTGTAGAAAGGAGGAGTGTTCTTTTTTAGGTATCATCATCTGTATATGTTGATTGGACTGTTGCGCACCATAATAGATAGTTTTCATGAATCCTTTCTGTAGAATTCTTCGCGTGACAATGAACACTGTCAAAATCTATTTCTTTGTGATAATTATGTGCAACTGAAGATATCTTGGTCCTCACGAACAATGCAGAAAATCACTATTAAGTGCATCTAGTTTATTTTAGAATATGTGCAGTTTTGCAGGAAATAACACTAGATTTTAATGATTTATTTGGTGCAGGTGGGCTTTGCAATTCCCCCCTCCCCCAATCCATAAAGAAGTTCTTTATCACTTATTTTAGAATATGTTCTTATCTTGGGTGTGACCAGCCCACAATATAACAAGTAACGGCTTAATTCTGTAACAAGGTACCTTTTGAAAATGCAACAACTAAGCCCTTAAGGCCTCAATAATATAACGAGTTACCCTTCAGCATATTAGTTGCCCCTAAACAATATAGGAAAACTCACCCTTTAATGTATGACATATAACTAGTTTTCACTTAGTTTGTATGTCATGAACAACACAAGTCACCTCTAAAGCCCTCAAATTTGTGCTGCACCACTTGTTATCAAGCAAATGTTGCATACACGGCTTCCTGATCAATGTAATATCAAATCTTATACTTCAAAAATCTTGCTGAGGCTGCATTCTGGAGGCAAGAGGCTATCAGGACTTAGGAGGGATTTTGAGATTATGTACATTATTTAAGATATATGGTCCCTGTTTTTCCTAGATTTCTTAAATTTTGAGTAGTAGACTGGTGCTTGACTTGGACTTCTTACTTTCTTCTTAGAAAAGAGAAATTGAATTCTATATTTGCGCCTTTGCGGGGATATAGGGTGGCACATTTTGAGATTTTTGAGTAATATTGCAAAGTTTTCCAAATCGTTCCTTCTAGAGATACACTTCAGCCTTTGGCTTTTTTTCTGTTTAGTTTTTCTTCGAGTCATCATTAGCGATTCTAATGATTGGATATGTTGCATGTGTCATTACAGAGTAAATCACAGAAATGCTTTGCCTGTGATTGCAATTATCTTTCTCTGCCCCAAGTTTCTTGAGCTTCAGATTGTAGCTTAATTGTCATGCTATTGTTCTTTTCCTGATTTTTTTTGCTTAATGCTGATGGCCTTTATTAGGAATGTGAGCATCCTTTGGCACCCATACAGAAGAAGTATGTACGCGTATCATTTTTCAGATCTGGGTGGAGAATACGACAAGGCAAGTGCACATTGTTTTTTTTGTGCTCGAGTGCTTTCATAACTAATTGATGGAGGTTTTCATTTTTTTTGATGGTGAGCTCTGGTTTTCTCTTGTTTAAAATTGGGGATGTAAGACTGCAATTATAAATTTATAATGAAGTAACTAGGGTATAGTTGTATATCACAAATGTGATGATGGTGTTTGTATTGCTGTAGTACCCGGAAGAAATGCCTCTGAGATCAAAATGGTGCACCAAGAAGATGCTGGTTTGAATGTGGACGTTGCAAAGTTGGCATTTTCAAGAGGGATATGGAGTTATGTGTGTAAAATGGACGATGCTCTGCGCAAGTATTCTTCAATCCGTTGTCTGCAGTCAAGCTCAACAGTGACTGCTGTTTCTCTCATTCAGAAGGTTAGGCGCAAAAGTGATCTATAAATTAGTTTTGGTTTTAAAATCGAACATAGAATGACTGATAGGGAGGCCGAGAGTGATATCGTCAGATCACATCCTTTTAAAGGGTCGGGTCAAATTAAAAGTATTCCGAACAGAGGGAGTAGTAGTTAACTTTGTGGTGATTGTTACTAAGTAAATGACATTGTAAAGCCATACAATAACTGTTTAAAAGGCTACGGGAGCCTGGGAGTAATATAATCATGAATCACTTACCAAAAACTCTTCACTAAAAGTGGCATAGAGAACATTTAATATCCAGAAACACAAAATTGAACAAAGAAGAATTTGGAAAACCCCCAATTTCGTTGTCTAGGAAAAACAAAGAATTGCCTTAAAGTTGAATTTAAAGCCTTGATATTAAACCAGTTGCATTTTGGTCTGAAGAGCAGTGACATGCGAAACCACTAAATGAGTTTATCCCGTCTGCTAACATTGTAATCTCGTATTTATCCTGAAGTGTTGATTCTCGCACCTTCCTATAGTCCTTGAGTGATGAAATTTTAAGATCTGACTTCTGGGTTCTCAGGAAGTAGACTTTATTCTTCATCTCATCGTCAATGGAAGCATTTTCTTCCCAGATTTTGGATTGAATTTTCTCTCTCTTTGGAAGGTCTCCAAAGATATCTATGCAAATTAAAGCAGCAAATCATGGACATGTTCTACCCGTTTATTTCTTTATTAACTATAAATCAGTTCCATTCATCTTATGTTATTATAGGGTATTACGTGCTCAATTTTTCTTACTATAGGCTGTGAGCCATTCTTTAATTATTTAATATATCCTCTAACTTATGTGTCAAATCGTGATAGAGAACACTTGAATGAATATAAGATGTAATGGATAAAAAATAAAAATTGCAAGGACAATGACTCCATTTTGAGCATATAAATTAAGAAAACAGGAGTGAGAGGGAGTGTGAAAGAAACAAAGGGTGAGGAAGTTTTGATCTTATACCTTGTTCAATAACTAAAACAAAGAAGGGACTTGGGTCTGTTGCAAAATAGCTTCACTGTAATTTTACTCACCAGGTAGCATGTGAGATGAGACCAACCCTAGAAGGGTGGGGATAAGATACCTTGGGATTCATGACAAATAAATGAAAAAACAGGGATTAATGGTGCAAGACACCAACTAGGGATTTATGGTGTCAATTTTTCCTTGATTATATAAGGTTAGTATCTTTGCAAATGGCAAAGATGTGTTATAAAAAGCAATTTAAGCTGTCAATTTGGAAGGTCTACTTTTTGTGGGCTTGTGGAGTATGATTGACTTAATTCAAAGGGCTAATATGCTTAGATGGTCGCTGGATATCTAGGTCTAGCTTCAATTTGGAACTGCCTTTCTGTTATCGCAGAGCCAACCCCTGCATATACTAGGTCTCTGCTAACCCCAACCCCTGCATATACTAGGTCTCTTTAGAGGCATTATGATGAAGTGATGGTAACAAATAGGAAGCATTGTTTTCTCCCCTCTGGGTGGAGACCTCTTTAGTTACTGTGGTGAAGTGGGTGTTACAAATGGGAAGTACTGTTCTCTATATATGGTGGTGGGGCTGTTGAGAACTGGTTCTTGGCTCTTCTGGTAGTTGACTACATCTCCTTGAATTCTGAGAATAATGGTACTCGGAGAGGTTTTGACTTTAGGAAACAAATCCTGAAATATCCTTTTGAACCTGTAGTTATGCTAGCTGATTTGATGTGAAAGATGATACAGATGTTATAGAGTTATTTTCCATTTATATCCCAGCATGATTGTAGTGGTCATCTATCTTGAATGTAGGTCCCACGTGAGCTCGAGGCCATAGTCAGAGCATCATTGACGGATCTAGCTTCTAGTTCCGGTTCCGGTACTAGCAATGGCATCAATGGTACAATAAATAGAGCTAACTCACAGAACCTCAAGAAGAAACCTTCAAAGAAAATGATAGCTAATGGTTTGCTGCTTCTTGGCGGCTTAGTCTGTTTATCCCATGGAAGTGCGGGTTTAGGTGCCAAAGTTGCCATTGCATTTGTTCTGAAGAAGTTAAGTAAGCGTGGCTCATCAGCATGTCAGAACCGGCAAAGCTAAGTATCAAGTTTATACATCATACAACCTGTCGGGCTGCCATAAGTTCACCCATGGGTCTCCTGAGTTGGTTTCTCTACGCAGTTTTACAGAGAAGTGAAAGAAAAACAGAGATAGAATGTCGATAGAATGTCTAATGTGTTCTTACCAAGCTTGAAATTGTATATAACACACAACACTATTTTGGGTTCAAGCATATTTATACTTCATTTCTATTTATACATCACGTCCACTGACTAAGCATTGCTTGGTGTAACAGGAAG
Source organism: Patellifolia procumbens (assembly GCA_947645195.1). Lineage (NCBI taxonomy): Eukaryota > Viridiplantae > Streptophyta > Magnoliopsida > Caryophyllales > Amaranthaceae > Patellifolia > Patellifolia procumbens. The sequence goes on along the minus strand of CANSGD010000102.1, from coordinate 388,432 downwards.
GTTTGTATCACGTATGTAATATGTTGATAATCTATGAAAAGTTTTACGTGAACTGTTCTGTATTGAAGAAGAGAAGGGAATAAACCTGTGTAAGGTTCATAGATGCTTTTCCTATTGCCCATTTATTTTAGAGGCGAAAGCCGCACAACCTTCTATGAGATTTTGAAGGTGGACCAAACTCTCTGGTCTTTGCCATCAAATTGTGGAGCAAAAACCCATTTGAGGATTCATAAATTTAACATCACACCTTGAACGTTTTTCCTATATATGCTAAATAACCTCAACGCATAATTGCTGTTGCTAGTCTCGTTCACCATCAAGGTTGTACTCACAAGGAAGTTATGGTTACAAGATATCATGTCATTCATCTCGAAAGACGACTTGTACTTGTTCATCTTGTATGTAGGATTGACATAAGCATGTAACAAGTTCGTGGATTTAGGATGAACCATGAATACTTGCGTCTTGGTTTTTGTATAGGTTCTTATTCAACAAATGTACTTTGTACTCAATGGATAGATGAAGGAATTGATTCATGAAACTTCCTGTCGTTCATTTAACGTGATCCTATTTTATAATGGTATGTGTCTTATGTTTGGACATTCGTTCAAAAATTTCTCTTGCACAACGACAATGACGATACCCTTCTTCACTTGCGTTGAAGCCATGTTGCGAATAAGTGCCTGACCACCAAAGACTAAGGATAAGATGATGGCACTCTTAGTATACTATGTATCCATGGCTATGCATGTAGGGACTTATTTCGTAATTTGAAACAATTTTGCATCAAGTCCCATCTTCATAACATACTACCTTTATGCACCTTAGGCTTGGTGTTTTTGAAAAACGCGTCTTATAAATCTCTCCCTTTTCTCAGAGATCTTTCAGTGAGAGTGCATCTCATATAAATAGTTGACCAAACATCTTTATAAGGTCTACGTGAAGATGACATTGCGTTACCAACACAAATCCTATTTTTATGTTCCAGTTTTGCAAATATCTTCAATTAGATAAACGATCTCTATAACTTTTACTCTCACTACCTTAATCCGTTGATAACACTATGACATGTTAATAAATTATTTATTAATCTAATTAATTTCCTGCCCACAATCTTTATAGAAGATTATCTAACACATTAATAAACCCTAAAAAGGTACCTAAATTCATTCAATTTTACTAAATAGTGGTCTTATATTAATTCAACAAATTACTAACCAAACTAGAGACTAATCTTGTATTACTAAACAAGTTTCATAAAATTACTTGATATTTTTACCAACAAAATTGTTAACGAGATCACTGACGAGTTACTACTTACAAAATCTTTATAAATTACCGACAAGTCACTAACAAAATGAAACACTAATCAAGATTGATCCGACTTTAAGCAAAGATCACTATGACTATTGCAAACTTTAACGTAAATAGATTAAAAATAACCTAAAACAAAGAATGAATTCGAAAGACTCAACACTCAGCCAACAAGAAGAGATTTCAGCAATGAAAATCACTCAAAATGTCCCGATACAAACCCCCAATTGGCACCACACTCTTCTTTTAAGTTTACTCGTGAGACCTTGAACGAAATGTTATATACCACGGAGTACAGTAAGGATTATGCTTCGCGTAAATATGCTTTTTTTCACATGGTAGTCACTACTAGTAGGAAAGAAGAGGGCGGGAACAAAACAATGTGTGCTCTCCAAAAGATGGGGCGAACACAACGGTTTATCTTTCAATGGTTTCAATTCCCCTGTTTTCTCGATAGAGCAAAAATGATCCCAAAACAAACCAAAAATAGAAACATAGATTTTCAGGGGAATTCTGGGAAAATCACCATTTTTTCAATTTCTTTTCTAGCTTCATCATCTATGGTGTTTTTGCTTCACATTTCATCTTCAAATTCCCTTCTTTTTCTTGCTGAATTTGCTTTGATTTGTATGCCTGTCTTTGATTTCTTAACTTTTTGGGGATTGGGTTTTCAGCAATGTCCCCCAGTTTTCTAGGGTTATGGTTCTTCATTTTTGGGATTTTAACCTTAGTGCACTCTAAAACTGACTCTAAAGATGGTAACTTTTTGTTATTATTTCTTGTTTCTTCCTTTTGTGATGTGGGTTTTTGCTATTTTATTAAAATATATGATATGTTGATCAGTGGACGACCTACATTGAGGCAAAAGGTGTTACCTTTTTCGTTATCGGATAGCTAAAAAGTTAAAATATTGTCTTAAATTCGATCTTGCAACCCTAATATAATGGACACCCCGATATTAAAATCCTGGGTCCGCCACTATTGTTGATAGATTCTTGTTCTTTGATACAGTTACTGCCCTTAATGTAATGTTTACAAGCTTGAATTCTCCTAAAAAATTGAAGTATTGGGAATCAAATGGTGGTGATCCTTGTGGTGATGGATGGAAAGGGATTGAATGTTCTGGATCTTCTATCACTGAAATGTAATTTCTGTTTTTTTTCATATTTTTTTCGCCACGATTTTTACCTATGATGTTTGTGTTGATTTTAGTTTTATCCCATTTCATCAACTTTGTAGAAATTTGTCTGGCCTTAAACTGTCAGGATCACTGGGCTATCAGTTATCAAGCCTTTCATCAGTTACCTATTTGTGAGCTTACTAACACTTGCATATACTTTGCTCAAGTTTGGTTTTATCTAGTTAAGGCTCTTTTAATATTGAGGATGGTGATGTATGTTTTCGTTATGAAACAGTGATGTGAGCGACAACAAACTCAGCGGTGACATACCTTATCAACTTCCTCCTAATGTAAAGCACCTGTGAGTGTCAGGATTGTTTTAGCCTGTTATTTTGTATATGTGTTGTTTGAGCTGTTTATGGGGGTAGTTTCTAACTGCATCATGTGAATGGTACTAGATATCTTTTGGGTGAAGTACCCATAGCGAGGTTATGAATATGTGTTACCAATTAACATTGTCTAAAAAGAAATTAGCTCTTTTTGCATACTTAAACATATGCTAGTTTTTCTCTATAAGTACATTTTTCTTTGGCTTCTTAGGAACTAGCTTGTTTGTTCAACATATTTGGTCTTGATTTGCATAATTAGTAATTTATCACCATGGCCAATGGTTATCTTGCTATATGTGTCATTACTTGTGGCTGTGCATTTTGTACGAGTTCTAATTCTATTAGTCGATTACTGACTTTGTTATCCTGTGGTTATTATCAGTGATCTTTCCAGCAATGGCTTTTCCGGTACTGTTCCTTACTCTATTTCACAAATGAAAAGCCTCAAGGACCTGTAAGAGATATTTCGCTTGTTGTGTTAGCTTATCAGTGTCATCTCTGTGGCCCTGTTGCACCAACTGCTGATTTATAATTTTGAGTTTTTATTGGTGGACTGCAGTGATCTAAGTCATAATAAGCTGAATGGTCAGATAACTGACATGTTCAGTTCACTTTCGAATCTCGATTTCATGTAAGTGCTTTACTTGGACTTACAAACTTTATTGGTTCATTCTATCACTCTGAGCTTCCTGACCTCTGTTTTATCTGATGAGTTTTAATTTAACCTGAAGTCCAAATTTTTCGAAAATCAAACTGAATTAGGAAATAACAATCTGAATTGTTAACTTGGTCTGTTCTGTTTGGATTTTGTTCTTAATCCAAATTTTGTACACCTTAAGTTACATGTTAGGTGCAGTTTTGCTTGATAAAAGATGGACAGTCATATATGCATCTAATTCAAGTTAATAGAGAATTGTTTATCATGCATTGTTCTCAGATAGATATTCAGTCACTCTGCAAAAAATACGTATGGCAATGCTCAAAGTGCTGATGATTTTTGACTTTATGCAGGGATCTTTCATACAACAAACTATCAGGCAGTTTGCCCCAGAGTTTTGGATCTCTTTCAGGCCTATCTTCTCTGTAAGAAATAAATGCATATACCTTTGTGTCTTAAAAGTTCTTGTATCTGACTCGGGTTCATAACACAGGTATCTTCAGAACAATCAGCTTAGCGGCCAAATAAATGTGCTTGCCAAATTAAAACTTGATGAGCTGTAAGTTGATCACACGTATTATATTATTGATCAGCAAAATATTCTCTGATGGAGTAACATTGTTGATTTTACCTTATTCTACTTTCTATCCTACATAACATGCTAGGAATGGTGCTGCACAGTTTGCTACATATTCACCTTATTAGTTCATTAATTATGGAAAATTTTCTTGTCAAGATCAAATTTGGTGCTCCTTCTATGCATCAAATTATAGAAGTGAGCGTTTAATTGTCTCGGTTGCTAGATGTTTTCATGGTGCTCCTTAAATATTTGGTTTAGAAGCAAAATATTTCCTTAAAGACATAATCTTTGATGGAGTACACAATATTTTTCTCATCTCTATTCTGCTTATATTGACATGCATATGTTGATATTGAAGATTGGCATGCATACTTGTTTCTGGAGATCTTTGACTAGAAGTTTATATCTTGCTTGCAGCAATTTAGCGAACAACAAATTCAGTGGGTGGATCCCTAATGAGTTGACAAAAGTGAAAAAGATAGAGTAAGTTTCCAAACAGACATCAACTCTTGTCCTTTTTTGTTCTTGTTACTTTAAATCATTAGACCCCCCCTTATCGACCTCATCCCTCCTAGATGGGACCTCTATAGAGTCAAGGGGTTAACTTTGATGTTACAAGATTGTGAGTATATCATAGTAACATATAATGACTTTTTTGAAGCATTGAAGGAAATTCTTGGTCTTCTGGGCCACCTCCCCCTGGAATGACTTCGAGCAAGGATGTTAAGTCTACCCATATGAGCAAAGATGGATTAAGTGGAGCAATGATTGCTGTGATTATTATGGGGATTTTGGTGGTAATTGCAATTGTTCTTGCAATTATTTCGAAAAAGAGATCTTCTTTTTCCTCAAATTTGCTTGATGAACAAGAAAATCAAGGTCATCGCAGATCATTCAATTACTTTGGGTCCAAGAGGTATTCAACCGACCTTGGCAAAGATAACAAAGCCTTCAAAGGTAATGAGTTTTTACGCAATCTTTATCGTCAGAACTTTTCATGATTAATATGGAACCCGTTTGCTGGTTTTGTCAATCAACGATTCTAATCAGTATGATGTTTTTATATGATGATTTTTGGAACAGTCAATTTCTTGATATCTACATAGCAATTGTAGGAAAATCTAAGAAGGGTTATAGCTGGAAATGGAATACCTTGTGTTTCGTGATACATTAGCAACATAAAACAGTGCTGGGTTATTCCCACTATTTGTATAAGACTATTGTTCTTTTGTTTCCTCTAATAACGCTGATATTGCATACTGGCTCGTTCTTGAAACGATTTTAAGCACATCTATTCTAATGGAGGTCGAGTTTTTTCTTTATTATTCCCATTGGTCATGAGTTAAATCTTTAACTAGAAGTTGTTGTTACCTGTATTACCTTCTCCCCAAGTTAGGCAGTGAAATTAAGAATATATCATCTGAAACTAGCAACTTTAATTTTGTAATGCAACCTTTTTAGCACTTTACAACTTTAAACTAAAATAGGTAAGAGTCCTTTATCTTCGCACTTCTTATCATTTGCTTTAACCTTGGCAGACCGTAAGTCTGTTGATTCCACGAGAAGCTCACTTGACGTCAAAGCTTTACAATCTTCTGGTCCACTTGGTCTTAAGCCTTCACTATCATCCCGCCTTAAGTCATTTAGAAGTAATGAGCCTGGAAATAATGCAGCTTCCCAGAGGAAGGTGTCCTTTGAAATTACCGCTTATACATTGGCCGAGTTGCAGACTGCTACTAGCAACTTCGCTACAAATCGACTAATTGGAGAAGGATCTATTGGACGTGTTTATAAGGCCAAACGTCCAGATGGCAAGGTATTTGTAGCTTAATCACTTCTTTTCACTCAACTTATAGCTGTAAAATGTCTCGTGTGCTTTTAAAGGTCTTCAATCTGATTGGCTGGGATTCTTCATTGTGTTATAGATCAACTTTTGGTAAATTGTTCTCATAATGTTGGTCAATGTTTGATGCTATGCTGATTTTCTTTCATACTACTATGCGTTAATTGTTGACATTGGACACTTTTTTAACTAATCTGTAGTATTTCTGTGAGTACCTTAGCTTTTAGCATGATATGATCCTGACAAACTGCATTGCAGATGTAGTAATGGAAATCTGTCGATTTTTGGGGGTAAGTAAGTACAGTAGAATACTGATAGAGGTTGTCTTAACTCGTTTGCCAGGTATTAGCTGTGAAAAAAATTAGTTCCTCATTCTTTCAAGATGGACAAGGTGACAAGTTTTCAGAGATTGTTACAAGTATTTCCAAGATTTACCATCCCAATGTTGCCGAGCTTGCCGGTCATTGCTCAGAGCAGAGGCATAACATGCTAGTGTATGAGTATTTTAGAAATGGTTCGATTCATGAGTACCTTCACTTGTCTGATGAATTCAGCAAACCTTTAACTTGGAACACTAGGGTAAGGATTGCGCTAGGAACTGCACGAGCTGTTGAGTAAGTTACTTTCTCTACATGGTTCTTTGATTTTATATTTTAGCTAGGAATATATTGTTCATGCAATCATGTATTGATTTATATATGCTTGAATATTGATAGAGGTGCTTTGATTAAAAAAATAAAATTTGTGAATAGTGAATGTAAAATTTTTCATCTGTATATTTTTTATAAAGTTGCATGTACTAATTGTTTCTATAAGAAATATGATATTTCAAATATTGGCATTCGGCACCCTTTTAAAGGAGATTTATTTCATTGTTGGCATGTACCGAACGTTATACAAATGTCCAAGTTCTTTTCACACATTGTTCACAGGTACCTGCATGAGAGTTGTTCCCAGGTTCACAGGAGTATCAAGTCTTCCAACATATTACTCGATATGGAGTTAAACCCTCGTTTAACGGAGTGTGGTTTGGAGATATTTTATCAGGTTAGAAGCAGTAGATGTTTGACAGTTTCTATTTGATTGAAAAGCCATTGATCCTTTCTATTTCATAATATTGTAGGAAGCAAGTGAAAACCTTGGAGGTGGCTGGTGTGCTCCAGAGTGCACAAATGGTGCAGCCTATACATTTAAGAGCGATGTTTATAGCTTCGGAGTTGTGATGCTTGAGCTACTGACTGGTCGCATGCCTTTTGATAGGTTTGCTGTTTGTATTCTTGCACAATGAAACAATGCCGCCTTCAATCCCACCGGCTGTACTTGATCCGTTGCTTATCAATCACCTTTTTTTTCAGTACGAAGCCAAAAGCAGAGCAGTATCTTGTTCAATGGGCCACATCACAGCTCCATGATATTGATGCTCTTGAGAGAATGGTTGATCCTTCACTGCGTGGACTCTACCCACCTAAGTCAATCTCTCAGTTTGCTGATATCGTAGCGCTTTGTGTGCAGGTGAGCTCTAAGACAACTTACGTAGAATAAAGAATGGGGCAAGGTGGGTGGGTATGAACTCAATACAATCTCGAATTCTTACCTGTCCTACTATCGATGATGGGTACAACTTTTATCCCCATACCTGCCCTACAAACCAAAGGTCTAACCTGTACACTCTTGGAAACCCAATTGAATGCTTTATCACCTAGGAAGTTTGGCTCCATTTGGCTGGAATGAAAACATTTCCAGTGGTTAATGATGATTGGTGAAAGAACATTTTCCGAGATAAAAAACAATCTCGATTAGTTTTCCTTTGTTTGGTTCCTTGCATGGAGGAGTTAAGAGAAATGGAAGAATGGAAATAGAATGAGGATAGATAGGACATTGAAGGAAGGAGGTGAAGAATAGGGTGGAAAATGCGGCTTTCCTTCATTTGAAAAGGAAAATATTTTTCACCCTTAAGCATATTAGTTTCCACTATAACTTCTAAAGCACACCCAATACAATTATTTACTCATTTAGAGCCGTGCAAATGAGCAAACAACAGACCAGGAGAGCTCCAAATGAGCGAAAAAATAGCCTCTGCAATACCTTGCTCTAGGTACACCTGAGTGTACGATATATATTTTGATTTTCCACCATTTGAAAAACAGTTTACCACCCTTTACAAATCACACAAAGGAAAATAGGACCTTATTTCGGGAAAATATTGTTCGCCCACCAAACCTCTCTTAGTCTTACCACTTGGAAGTTGTACCGATACACCCAACTTCTCATCTGGAGTGACTGTTATGTAGAGAGAGGACGGTAATGAGGACCACCCTATAGTGTAATTCCAAACTTTCCTCTCTCTTGTTATCCACAGAAGATGTTCTTTATATATAACCCAATTTTAACTGTCAATTGAAGAAAACTACAATTAGAAACAAAATGTATTCTCTGTGTAACATAGGGGAATTATCTAAAATGCAGTGAAAACAACTTTGTTTTTTTAAACAATGTACTAGTAATATTATGTTCTCGAGAGTGAAATAATGACCATTTATAACTTCATACTCCCTCCTTATCATTATGCAGGTAGAACCAGAATTCCGGCCACCGATATCGGAGGTGGTGCAGTCATTACTCCGGTTGATTCAACGTCCCAGCTTGAGCAAACGAGGATCGGATGACTATGATTACTAAAGAACAGTTTAGATAAGTGTACAAAATATGCTCTTGTATTTTAGCTTGGTTTTGTTTTCCTAGTCTTTTGTTTTGCGCTTGCATATGATTTAAGTTGCTAGCGCGTGTTTTCAAAATTATAGTCTTCACACGATTGAATAGCTCAAAATATGCTATAAAATGAGATGTGCTAAAAAAGAATAGGCTCGTAGAACAAATATCAATTAGATTGAGAATATATTATTTTAAAAAGAAACTTTTGCGAAAAACTACTTTTGAGTCACTTTGCAAAGGACTATCCTATGATTTTTTTGTATCAATATTTACCTTTCAAGATCATTTCCGGTGTGCTTACTTAAGTTTCCAGCATTCACTTAGCATGTGAAATCTGTGTTTTTGCTTTCCCTTCAACTTTTCTTCCTTCTTCCTCCCTTGTTTTTCACTGTTCCCTCCCTATTTTCAATTTTTAAAACTTATGCCGATAGTTTCTTGTTTATTTTCTTTACTTTCATTGTACTTAGTTAAGTAATAGAATATTATATACTTATTGTACGGGTTAAAAGACGAATGATTATTACTACCTCCGTTCCATATGTATTGCGACATAGGGAGTTTTACGCCTCCCAACGCACTACTTTAGACGCTAATATCTCTAATTTTATTTAAGTAAAAATTATAAAAATTAGATATTAATTAAGCATATATCGAGACGAATCTAACAAGATCCCACATGACTATATTTATCCTTGTGTATAAATCACAAAAGAGGGTCAAAGGGTAGTGTATGAACAGTGCAAAATGTCAAAGGTTGCAATGCCTATGGAACGGAGGTAGTATATAACAATAACGTAATAGTTCTAGAAGTGCAAAAAAAGGTTCTTTTTATTTTATTTTTTATTGCGTCCACGTAATTTGCTCTATAATATTCCCTCCATTTTACCATTATTTACTAGGGACAAAGCTTCAAGAATATGCAATCTACATTCTGTATAGAATAAAAGACGACTTTCTTCGTAAACATACTAAAATTTCCTCGTGAGTTATGTAAGCCTTCAAAATCAAATTATTAAATAAATACAACCTTTTGCACTTACGATTAAGAAAATTCCTTGACGAATGATAACATTATTTTTTTTCAAAGTTAGTAAAAGTGCCTTGATTTGAACATTTTCGATCTTAAAAATGCCTACTTGAACTAAATTCTATCCACGAGTTATTTCTGCTTAACCGATGTGTGATTGTTTGATTCTCTTTTGAAACAATCATATTAACTTTTTACATAAATTCATTAAAATAGGACGAGTTCCTCGGGTTAGCTAACCCTCACGGATCACGACACTTTACCCTGACCGTTGTCGCACGTGTGTCGTCCAAGCCGTAAGGGGCATTATGACTTGATGCGATCCTCACTTTCCTCCGACAGTCTGGTCAAGGTTCCGAACTCAATGTAATCAAGCATTGATTGGATATTAAGTAACTAATTACATAATCTATTGAAGAAAGATGTGAAAGAGCATGTTTGGATATTATACAAGTAATCCTTTTTGTTGACGTACGGGTCATGTGTGATGCACAATGGAAGCCCATCACAGCACAGGCATCATGAAGTCGGCACACCCAATTATATGACTCGACCCATAGCTCGTAGGGACTGAGAAAGTGAGGTGCGAGAGTAATTTGTGGGTGCAACCCATTAATAGGAAATGGATTGGTCTAAATATGGTGAGGTGGTTTGTCCTAAAGCAAACAACATCAAGTCACCTCAGGAAACGTTCGATTCATGTCAAAATGTCTAATATTGGTCCATACACCGACACATTGTTTTATGTGTCTCGAGTCCGTATCTGTATCCGTATCCGTATTTAATACTATATTAGGCATGGTATGCCCGTTAATAAAATATGTTACCTCCGTTACAGTTACTATTTGCGAGTAATAATGACCATAGCCCATAGGAGAGAGGTAAAGCTTTTTTCGGGAGGTAAAGGTAGGAAAAGGTTAACTACTATAGTCTATAGAGAAGTAGATCAGATAGTGACGATTTTTAAAGGAAAAGAAAGGAAAAGGTTTATTCAGTATTAAAATTTTCCTATATCAGTGTGAGATAAAGTATAATCAATATTAAAAAAGAGACTAAAAATAAAAGGCGTAACTAACATTAAAGAATGAAGTGAGTAGAAGTTTTCTAAAACGTACTACAACGGTTAAATGTTGCGTTTTAGGAAGATTTTGGATCATGGAGTGTTAGTAAACTTTCAAAGTGTATCACACATACAGGTCTGTATACATATATAACATCGTCTCAAAGATTTTGGAGTTCAAGCTCCTGTGAGTGTTTGTCAGAGAGTCTCTAGGTCACAAGTGTTTGTAGCCCACGAGCTTGCTAATCGAGCCTTTCGGGACTTGTCATAATTTGTCACAAAAAAAAGCATAATTTAGGGTTCCATCCAAACAATAAATTGACCTTGAATGACAGAAAATTATTTTCAATGAGTCAATAATATCCCACGACAATGCGACTTTCTCGCAAAACAACACGACATTTTGGCCTAAGTTTATACATATCGTTCATGTTGTTTTGTGTACCCATCACATAGAATTTGTGCTGTGCACCCATCACAATATTGGTTTGTGTTGTTTTGTGCACCAATTACATAAAGTTTGTGCTGTTTTGTGCACCAAACGAATAGTTCATGCTGTTGGCGCCAAATTTTCTATTTTTGCTTCCATTTATATAATATATTAGTATTTTTGCTTCCATTTTTCTTACTTTATATTGTACAACACTACCTCTCTCATCACTTATGCTTGCTTGTAATAGTTGTAACCAAAAGAATTGAGGAGTAGGATTGAGTTTTAATTAAAAGAAGGGACGATCAGTTTAGATGCTTACACTTTGTTTGGATAACAATTATAAGGGAGAGAAGGAGAGGAGAGGGAAGGGCAAGGAAAGAAAGAGAGGGAAGAGTGTCGTTGCATTTCCTTTCAAAATTTTCAAACATTTTGAGAATTTGGTTTATTTTAAGTTAGGGAAAAAGGAAAATAATCCTTCATCTAATTCCCTTCCTCTATGTTGCCCCCCCCCCCCAAAAAAATAACTATTAGTCTAGGGTAGCACCACATCAAACCCCCTACCCCCTAAAAACAAAATACTATTCTAAGGTAGCACCACATCACCCCAATCTATAATAGTTAAGAAATTTGTACATTGCCAACTGTTGTGACATATTTAATCAATAATAAAGATAAAGAACGAAATAAAAAAAGAACGATACACATAGATTTGACATGGTTTATTAGCAATGTGCTATGTGTTAGGTCCAGCAGACAGAAGGAGAATAATTTATTATGGAGAGAGTACAAATTCACTAGCAATCTCTTCTTTTGGTCAAGTTTTTGTTTAATTGTTTTTATTCACTTGCGTTCTTGCTTTCATCAAGATCATACAACTAACATGCATTCGGTGAAATTCACGCTAAAAAATATAAACTTTATGTGATACAATTATTATGTTTATACTTACTAATATGGATTTTGGGATGGAATTGAGATACTTTTTCTGTTTTTTTTTTGTTTGTCCTGCTTTGATAAAAAAAACTCTCATATAATTGATCAAAATAGGATAAACAAAAAGAAACATACATCTTAATTAAAAAAATTTAAAAGTAAAATATTTTCCTTGACTTTAGTGGTTGCAATTTAGAGCTAACTAACTTGTGGCTTGGGACTTTGGGAGCTAGATGGCCGTAAGTTGATTGTGTCATTTTTGTTTTTATGGAAAGAGTCTTGACTTTTGGGGATGTATTTATTGTTAACTTTGGAAGGAGTACTCCAATTACCAACTATGTGACCTTTTTTGTACATTTTGTTAATATTTTGATGTGTGAACTTACTCTTAAGCATTTTTTTTGGTAAGGAGAAGTGGTCAGGACTCCGCTCGGGTCCTATTGGGCCAGGCACTTGAGAGTAGGGGGGAAAGGTAAGGGAAATCCCTACCCTCGAAGTGCCCCTAGAGGGGATTGAACCCCTAACCTTGAGATTGGAAGGGTACAGTCTTTTCCACTAGACCAAGTACTACTTGATTACTCTTAAGCATATGAATAGGATCCCAACTACTATAACTTTCAGACTCAATGTTTAAAACCTGGATATTGCATTCATTGTTACGTTCATTCAGTTGAACAGTGCAACATGAGTGAGAGGAAGTAAATGATAAGACAAACAAATAAACACAATACTAGTGGCGAGGGTTTCTTTTAGGATTATTTGTTCATTGTTAAGGTGCTAATTAGTGTGATATATCCTAAAATATGTTGTATCTAATATTGTATTTGTGGTAGTTTCATATTTCCAAATATTAATAGTGAAGTTTTGTCACGTTCGTGGTTTTATCATATAGTTACATGTGATTTTTTACGTAAAAGTTGTTTTGTGTTTATATATGTTATTTCGTACTATATCTTTCTTCCCTTTATTTTTCGCATTTGTTGCTTTTTCATAAGAAAAGTTATACGTGAAAAATGACAGCAAACACCTTTCATAGCTCACTGCTTTTCAAAAAGTTATTAAAAAAAGAACTTACATGTAAAGAATTTTATCACGGAAGATAATGGCTTTATATGCCGGAGTAATCCTTCCAATAATCTTTAGTTAAATATCCTTTTTTTGTTTTCTTCCCTCGGACTATTCCCCTCTTTTTACTACAAAAATTAATCATGTATCTATAATATTGTTTAAGCAACCATCTACTAACAAGGACCACGCAAACTATCTTGAAATCAAACTCAAATTTGATAATAAAATTAGGCCTAATCACATGTACGTATGGAATTCATATTTAAAATCTATGATTACAAAATGGCTAATCGTCATTGATTTCACTTATAATTTGTGCTTAAATCATTGATCATAAGAGAAGATCGAGAAACTTGAAAAAAATAACAAACACAAGATGGTGTTAAGTAAAAGTTCTTTGAAAGGAAGAACTGAGGGGAGACGATGGGTATCGACTCTTCCACCGTAAACAAGTGAACTAAACTAAATTAAATTGAATCGAATTGAACAAAACCAAACTGAATAGAACTAGATCGAACTGAACTGAAATGAGTAGTGAAATCTAAGAGTAAAAATATTGTGCTTAGGTGAACTTAACTGATCAACAAAACTGCAATGAACTGAACTAGCTGACGAGCTAAAGTGAACTCAACATAACTGAACAGAATTGAAATTAAGCTGGATCGTACAGACCCACTGTGAATATTGGCAAGAAAAAGAGGAGAGCATTCACCGTATACCCTCTCGCAGTTCTCTCTCCTCATGTGTTCTGCACAGGAGAAATAGGGGAGAGAATGTGAAAGGGTATACGGTGCACCCGTGTATAGAAAAAATTGTAGAAAAAGAGTGGCCATGAGAAATAGTTAATGCCTCCATTGTTCTCTTATTTTTGTTTGGTGAATTTGAAAGAAAGTACTACAAACCCAACATTAAATTCTGCAGCCCCCCACCTATACCGGTACGTACAAGCAAGAGGTAACCTGAAAGGAATAGTTCTTTCATAAACTGAAGCATCACTATCTATTCTTGGCCATTCAATTCACTCTCTGCCACTGCAGATGAGGCTTCAATGGATCAGCCATTATCGACCATTACTACAAAAGCTACCATCGGATATATAATGCACCCTTGTACGTACGTAATGTTGCCAGCTAATGATTTTTTCGTAAAGAGTCCAAATCTTCTGTCCCACAATTTTAATATCACTTCTGTCTCATTTCTCCCTTATTGATTAATTTCATTATTTTTACCAATAAAATAAGTATGTGGTGGCCTGGTGGGACTTAAATACAAGTACATATATTTTTACAAGAATCAGGAACAAAAAATATGTACTAGTATTAGTTTTACATGCAACCTCTATTATATCCTTATTACTTAAGAAAACTCACACAATCTTCTGTTGTAGACGAAGAAGAAAACCAAACTCAGCTCATAACCTCAAAGCACACCCTAATAGAAGTTTGATCAGCGCGGCGAAAGAAAATATATAGTCATGTGGAGGTTGAAGATAAGAGAGGGAGCAAACGGGCCATACTTAAACAGCACAAACAATTTTGTAGGACGTCAAACTTGGGAATTTGATCCAAATTATGGTACTTCTGAGGCTATTGAAGAGGTTGAAGAAGCTCGTCGTAACTTCTACAATAATCGGTTTCAATCTAAAGTTTCTGGCGATCTCATATGGCGTCTTCAGGTTATTTCTATCTTTTTATCTATTTCTAGTTTCAGCAGGATAGTTATATCTAAAGCATGCTATTTTAAGTATTTAGTACTTACTATTTTAGAAAACATCATATCATATTAGAATAGATAAGACTACATTTGATAAGAAAATTTTGTAGTTTAATATAGACCGGGTCTACACTAAATTTATTGTAGACCTAGTACAAGCCCAAAAGTTAAGATTTTGTAACTAATAGTTAAGGTTTAACAATCAAAAGTTAAGCGCCTGTTCGTTATCGTTTTATGTTTTCAGTTTTCAGTTTTTTTGAAAACTAAAAACAAAAAAATAAGAAACTACAAAAAAGTGATTTTCACTTTTTAGTTGTCAGTTTTCTAAATCATCATGTTTCTAATAAGTTTTACTAATCTTTGATTTTTTATAGGACATATATCCTATGATTTTCAAATACAAAAAACCAAAAAACTGAAAACCACAGTGATACCGAACGGGCCCTAAGGTTTTGTAATCAAAGTTAAGTGTTATAAATGAAAAGTTAAGGTTTGTTTCAAAAGTTAAGATTTTGTAATTAAAAGTTATGGTTTAGCAACCAAAAGTTCGGTGGTCTACACTATTTTTAGTGTGGACCAGGTCCACCTAAGAGTTTCTCTTTTTTAAAATCCAACTACTCCGGTAGGTTTAGATTAGTAAAATTAATTTTAATAATTCAATAGGTTTAGATTAGTAAAAATAATTTCAATAATTCAGTAGGTTTAGATTAGTAAACATAATTTCAATAATTCAGAAAAAAATAAGTTCAATTCAATGTAGTATATCTAGTTCAGTAAAAATCAGTGTGCCAAGAAAAAAAGAACACATAAATCGGTTAAAATAAATCCAGTTAAGCTAATTTATGTTCATTTCAAATGTTCAATTCAGTATTAATAAATAAGTTCTATTAAAAAAAATTAAGGTGAAGTGGGCCTTAATCATCTGTACACGCATTTAGAATTCTGAAGTACACTTCATTAGTTGTTTAACATGGTAACACTAAAACTTTACGTTATATACATACTTTAGTTTGACTTATCAATTAATACTAGCTCCGTTTTTTTTAATATGTACATTTGCTTTTACGTGCAAATCAAGGAAAAAGTGTAAACATAAGAGAAAACGATAGTAAAAGTATGGAAAAAGTGAAAAATGTAGGAGAGAAGTGTAATAATTTCAACGTACTGTTTGTTAACATACAACTTTTATTTGACCATCAATATTTTGCTAACTTTTAATAAAAAAAGAGTAGTTTTGAAATATATATACACCAAAACAAATTCTTATTACATTTGTTTTTATATACTAGTAATGGTCAATGTAGATTATGCAAATAATGGATAAAGTCAAAACTCAAAAGTGAAACAACTAGCTAGCAATATGAGGGGCGTATTGGATTTGTCTTAGTTTATAATTTTCAAAATATTCTATCATAATTTTTTTCCAATAAATAGTAAAAGATAGTGATGGTGATATCTTTGCATTCTTGACAATCATAAGTGTCAAAATATTGTAAGTTAGAAGACCTGAGAAAGTATACATATTATACCACGAAGAAATAATATCATATACCACGAAGAAATAATATCATACTATATGAATTAAACATAGCCTTACATTTGAGGGAAAAAAGAGCATAAGACTGGTTTTTATTTCAAAATTAATTGAACTCGATTTGTTGCTAATTATTAATTTTTAATTTTTGGTTAAATTTTTTTTGAATTCATATAATATAGGTGGTTTAATCGTGAAAAACGACAACAAATGTTTTTAAAAATAGTGTACTTGGTTTTTATATTTCATATTTAGTTGTCAAAATGGAGTACTTAATTAAAATGGAATTAATAAGTTGTGAATTTGACAATATTACACGTCGATCGACATAATTAATAATTAATTAATGGTTATTCTTTTCGCTTTTAGCGTCTATATACCGATTATTAAGGCTACATGTATCATTTTTCAATAACTTATGGTTACGTTATATGTTACTGTAAGTGTTATATATTTATATATAAATAAAAAATATATTAACTAGAATAATACTCCCCCATCTCATATGTAGTGCTCACTTGTTACTTCTTATGTATTATGAGAATTAATAAGGAGAATGAAGGGAGTAACAAGATTCCCCAAAAAACATTAATGAAATACTCCCTCTACTTTAGAGGTTTGGGCACTTTTCACATGCAATTTTGACCCAATTATTATCATTAGTAAATATAATCAAATGTATATTATATGTTCTTAGATTTGCCTCAATGCATATTTTCTAATAATTATTTCTTTATATAATTTTTAGTTGTATATAACGAAGGATATTAATGATCAAAGTTGTGTACGGTATTTGCATAAATCCTAAAATAGCAAATAAAAAGAGATGGAAGGAGTAGTTTTTAGTGGTACTTTTGTCTTAAAACTATTTATTAAATTTCTTTTTCCTCAAATTAGATAAAAATAAATAAAGTTCCTAGAAATGGTGCAAAACAATAATTAGGGGCACATGTTCTGATACAAAATATGACATTTGAAAATTAAAGTTTGTGTAAAATTGAGGATAATTTAGTCCAAACAAATTGATAAAAAGGATTTACGTGCAATATTTTGGAACGCCCAAAGTGAAATATAAGCACTATTATGCGATGAAAATAGTATCTAATGGTCAATATTTTTCTTAGTTTTTTATACATAATTCGACTACATATAGGAATATAGTAAGAAATAAGTCGATAACTTATCTCATACGATATATATAGAACTTGAAGTGCCACGAAAAACCCCCGCCTTTAGTTAGAAATTCATGCATCATTCAAATTCTTAGTGCATTATTGTGAATTTTCTCCCTATTCTGGTCTTTCTATGTATAATTCTTATTTGTTTATTGTCACTATTACGGATCTGTTAATTTCATGCATGTTAAAACTTTGTACGATTACATATGCTCTATGACACACATCTAGCTACTTATTTATGCTATTAATACAACCATTATCGAACAATGATCAACATAATTTTTTCCCTATTCGATCAACACATTGGCTTCATCAAGTCAAGATGTTGCCTAGTTCAATTATCTCTGTTAAAAACTGATTACTTAATGGATCATTTATTATTCCAGTTTTTAAGGGAGAAGAACTTTGAACAGACAATACCTCAAGTGAAAGTAGATGATGGCGAAGAAATTACATATGAAACCCTAACCACCACGTTGAAGAGAGCCGTCAATTTCTTCATAGCATTGCAAGCGGAAGACGGCCACTGGCCAGCTGAAATTACTGGCCCTCAATTTTACCTTGCTCCCTTGGTTAGTCCATTAAGACGAGTGCAAATCTTATGTTCCTCAAATTTATGTGAAAAACATTAAAATATTACTCCCTTACTTTGTTAACTTTTTAAAAACCACATCACTTTCTATCACATCAACTTTTACAATAAATTCATATAATTGTACCTACACCTACTTTATTAACTTCCTAAAACTATGTGCACAAGCTATTGTTATGATTAATATGAGATGGGATGAGTATTTCCTTTTTAAATTAATGCAACATTTGTATTTTTACGATTTGTAATGCACTACTTTAACCATTAATAAATTTAAATTATTAAAAATATATATATAAAACTACACATTGATATCATAATATGAATCTAACAAGTCCTGTACAATTCTATTTTCTCGTCCTACGTACTACTAGTAATTCATAGTCAAAGTTTGTAAATGAAAAGTGAATTGTCACATAGATTTTTAAAGGAAGAAAGTGTGAATCAATAAAAAATAAGTGTTATACAAGTGGTATAAGCTTAAAGGAATTTTGTGATAGAAGATTTTGATTCTATTATTAAAACGACTCATCTTGTCATTTTACTCTATCTGTTTGTTATTCGTTGTTTCATTTTGAAAATCTTTTTTCTTGTCTTATACAATTTTACTACTACATGCGTCCCAATTTGTATGTAATAATTTGACTGATTTACTTGGCAACATACAATGATCAGTAGTATATGGCCAAAGTGAAGCATGTAAACAACGGAAAAGTCAAATTGTTGCCTCTAAATTAGGATGAATATACTCACTCCGTCCCATATTAGATAATACACTTTTATAAAAGGCATGACCCTACAATAGAAATATATATATTTTTTATTATGAATGGGTCCGACCCAACCATCCACCCCAACCCCTTTACATTACCCCACCATGTACTTTTTTTTCTTAAACAAATACCGGCAACCAACTACTTACAATAAAATAAAGAAGTCAAATAACACTCCTAAAACATCATGCTAGTCAAGCTGTATCATCTAATATGGGACGGAGGAAGTACAAACAATTGTTATTTGATTTGTCTCTATCTAAATGATTTTTTGTAATAGTTAGACAGGTAAAAGTGTTAATGTTCAACGTCTTACTTTGTTAGTAAATGTAAAAGTCAAATGAGAACAATGAAAAACAATTTGAGGAAATATTTCTTAACTAATTTTCAAGTGTACGTGATTTACATAGTTGTTATTATGCAGGTTTTTTGCCTATGTATCACTGGACATCTAAATTCTACTTTTTCAGAAGAACACCGCAAGGAAATTTTTCGCAACTTGTACTATCATCAGGTCGATTTCAATTTACAATTATGCCGGACAAAACTATTATGTCGTTGTGAATAACTTTCCATTTATGGTATACACTATCTTATAAACTAGAAACAACTAATTCTTAAAAAGTATAACTTCCTCACTATATATCTAACATGTAATATTTCCCAAACACAATATTCTCAAAATAATATTAGGATTAACGTGTTCTTATGCACCAAAAAAGAGAGAATAAGTATATTTCTTTTATAATGTCTCTTATTTGTTGACCTACTACCTTTTTGTGCATTTTTTTTTGCGTATAAAGAGCCACACTAGCGAATACTCTTATACTTCCTCCGTTTCGAAATACTCGCAACGTTTCTTGTTTGCACACTATCTAATGCAATACTTTGAACCTTAATATCTCTAATTATTGATAAGTAAAAATTATAAAAAGTTGATATTATGATAGTATGCATTAAGACGAATCAAATAAGATCCCACTTGACTATGTTTTTTCTTATACACTTGTAAAAAAATATAACGTAAGATTGATTCATGAATAGTGGCTACTATTCTTATGTTGCGAGTATTGCGAAACGGAGGAAGTATAAAAGGAACTATGAGCACTGACAAGCACATTTGTTTTAAATGGTCTGATTTTGTTATAGAATGAAGATGGAGGTTGGGGTTCGCATGTTGAAGGACATAGTACTATGTTCTGCACCGCCATAAACTACATCTGTTTGAGAATTCTTGGAGTTGGACCTGAAGAAGGTGATGACAGCGCGTGCCCGAGAGCTCGTAAATGGATTTTAGACCATGGTAGCGTTACTCATATCCCTTCTTGGGGAAAATTTTGGCTTTGTGTAAGTCATATATTATGTTGCTTATGAACTAAGCGCTACATCTCTAATTAATATCCAATAGGCTACAAGTTGTGGGAAAATATTCACAAGAATAATCACGGTATAGCGTATATTCACGCAAAACAATTATCAACTACTCCTAAAAAAATCTATTTTTTCAATATTTTCCTTGCCTTCTCTCGTCGCATTTCCTACTCAGCGCCACTTTCAACATCGTTCACCTTTCTAAATCGGTTTTTTCAAGTCACTAGATCAATATTCACATGATTGATTTGAAACTCATTATGACGCCAAACACAAACAAAGATAAACAATTGTTTTTTCTTGTATGATTTACTTAATATATGAACTATATATGTTTTTTAGATACTTGGTGTGTTTGATTGGTCTGGAATAAATCCATTGCCGCCCGAGTTATGGATACTTCCATCTTTTCTACCTATGCATCCAGGTAACTAAAACAACTATTATAACAAACATGATGTAGTATTGAATTAGTGATATATTATTCTGGCTAATCATTTTTGCAAATTTTGTACTACCATGTGAATTGTGATGCTGCGCAGGTAACATGCTATGCTATACTCGTTTGGTTTATATGCCAATGTCATACTTGTATGGAAAGAGGTTTGTAGGTCCTATTACACCTGTGATCAAACAACTTAGACAAGAACTCTACAAGGAACCCTTTGAGCAGATTAGGTGGAGTAAAGTTCGTCATTTGTGTGCCGCTGTACGTAAGATATTATTCATGCTTTTCACTAAGTAACATTGTGATTATCATATACAAGACTAATAGCAAGCGGCCTCGAAATTTTGGGGCTCAAAGATTTGAGAGCTTGCTCTTTTGAATGAAAACAAATGCTTCCTTTGTTTTCTTAAAATTGTATCAATTTACCTTATACACTTCTCAACATGCAACTATGCTTGAACTAATCTACTAAACTATGATGGGTACACAACTAGGAGGATCTATACTACCCACATCCATTCATTCAAGATTTCCTTTGGGATAGTCTTTACATTTTCGCGGAGCCATTGCTTACTCGTTGGCCCTTAAATAAGTTGATAAGAAAGAAGGCTCTGGAAGTCACTATGAAGCACATACACTATGAAGATGAGAGCAGTCAATATATAACAGTTGGATGTGTTGAAAAGGTAATACTATCTATGTTTTGTTTTTACAATTATTGGCACGAAAAGTGCCCTACCAGACCGAAACCTCTCGCATATTAGCCCGACCCATAGTTGAATAAGGAAGCTCCTTTGGCAGGGTTGGGCGGGGTTTGATTCCATAACCTCAAGGGTAAGTGTGACATACAAACCTTACCAAACTAAGTACTTCTTGATACATATGCACACATGTATGTGTTTTTTTTTATAAATATAATCTCATTTATAAGTATGAGATTATATTAAGGTAAGAAGAATAATCCTCTGGGCTGCTCATTTATAAGTATGCACACATGTATGTGTTATGTGCATGTTTGTGATTCTATATACACATATTAATGTAATAATTTAGATTCTTTATTGAATTCCATTTTTATAGGCATTGTGTATGTTGGCCTGTTGGGTGGAAGACCCAAATGGAAATTGTTTCCAGAAACACCTTGCTAGACTCCCTGATTACATTTGGATTGCTGAGGATGGCTTGAAAATTCAGGTAATCAATTAAAGTTGCCAATATTCTTGTAAGAATTTTGATAATCTAAATTTAACAAAAAAAAGATGCAGAGTATTGGAAGTCAGCTTTGGGACTGCACATTTTCCCTCCAAGCACTACTAGCTTCAAATCTTAGTCTTGATGAACTTGGAGATGCTCTCAACAAAGCCCACTATTATATTAAAGAGTCACAGGTATTGGATCGGGTTGAGATCCTTGTTTGTTACGTTCATGTGAGCAGTTCCACATTGGAATAGATGAAAGATTATATCCGAGTTATAAACTTAAGGAGCTACTGGAGCTTGTAAGTGGTCTAGATTTTCCTTTTTTCTCGGCCGGTAACCTTCGCCTATTTCATTTTCTCTAAAATTTAACATGCTCTTAAAAAAGGTTCTTTTCTTGGAACAAATTTTAAAGTAGCCAAAGAGAGTACTATTTGATTGGACGGAAAATATTTTTCTTAGAATAGTGGTTTTCCTATTTTATTTTATTTGATTTGTAAATGGTGGAATGTTATATCAAGGCGTGTAACATTTTAATTTCTTCTTTCGGAATGTCACATTTTTTTTGAGTTTCTCTCGAGTTTCGACTAACAGCTGGTTTAAAATTTAGGTAAAGGATAATCCACCAGGGGACTTCAAAAATATGTATCGTCATATCTCAAAGGGAGCATGGACTTTCTCTGATCAAGATCATGGTTTGCAAGTCTCTGATTGCACTGCTGAAGGCCTCAAGGTAAGACATAGATCAAGGCTTAACATGTACTTACATTGTTTCTTTTTCTATTGCAACATACATTTCCCATTTATGGAAGTTCAATATTAATTACAACCTCAACAAATTCGGGTGAAAGTTCTCACTATCTTTTTCCTATCATATAAGTCATTTTTTATATCTATTTCTTCCTCTTTATATTCACATAACCTCTTTAATATGTCTGTTAAGGATAGATGTTGCAATGCATAGAAACAGACGAAGTAATAGCCTGCATCCAAGGAGTCTAATACAATGCAAGGAATTTTTCTGATACTTAGAAAATTATTATAATGCAACATATACTTATATCATTAATACTTAGAAAATTATTGGTAGTAATATATTTTTAAGGTACTCATAAAACATTTAGATCATATTGAAAAAATCTAATTAGTAAGTGTTCTAGTAGTTCTTAATTACCTTCTGGTGATATTATAAATGTATATATAATTGACAATACATATGACCATTACACATGTCCATTATGTAAAATTCCTATAGTTTAGGTTTTACCCTTGGGAGAAGCCGAGATAGGTCACTTACTGGTTACTGCTTTTCCTCGTATCCATTCAAAAAACAATTATGTAAAATTTCTAAACTACCCTTTGCTAACATTGGCGATATTAATGTGGTCTCCGTCTCCCTAAGCATTTTGAATATCAAGTGGTTATAGTTTTGTAATGAATGTAATATTCATCATATGGTGCTTGATAACGATTAACTTTGGTTTAATTTCTTCTGTGTTTTTAAGTGTTGCTTAATCTTGTCAACAATGCCACCGGAGATTGTTGGAGAAAAGATGGACTCAGTTCGCCTTTTTGATTCTGTCAATATCTTGCTTTCTCTTCAGGTAAATACTTCGTATATATTACTTTAGAACTATTCTTTTTTTTCATTGTGTCTCGACTCCAACAAATACTACCTCTGTTTCACAATACATGCAACATGTTGACTTGCACACATGCCAATGCACTACTTTGACCATTAATAACTCTAATTATTAATTAGAAAAAATTATAAAAATTTTATAATTTGAATTTACATATCGAGACTAATCCAACAATATATCATATGGTAACATTTCTTTTTATATATTGGTAAAATAATATGGTCAAAGTTAGTTTATGAATAGTGCAAATTTTCCAATGTTGCATGTATTGCGAAACGGAGGTAGTACATTTTACCATTGATGTATTTAATTATGCAGTACTTCATTCATTCTTTTTCATGCATTTTTTTAACTTCATAAATTACCGAGGTGAGTCTATTGATAAGTCAATCACTAATCTAATATATATTAAAACGCGTAAGCAATGGTTGCAGCTTGCCATTTGTCACTCCATGTCAGCATCACCATTGTACTTGATAATTTGCAATATGCAAATGGGTTTTGACCTTGCGACCTATTAGTTGTAATGTCATAGGCTCTACCACCAAGTTATATCCTTTTTTGTTGTCATCTTGTAGTTAAGAATTCATTTTACATTGATTATTAAGCTTTGGGAAAAAGTAAAGAGACCTTATTCATTATACCATCAAAATTTTAATATCAAAAAAATTAAATCTATAAGGAATAGTATTCTAACTCAATTAAAAAAATGAACCCTGGGCATCGTCGGGGACCACACATTAGTTTTTTTTAAAATTATAATAAGGGAGATTATTCTATTATTACTATTATCCAATCGTACCTTTAGGCAGTTGGTTCCTGTTAAGCCGTTGTTAAATGAGTTCATGTTTATTTCAGACGGTGAATTTGATTGGATGTTGGTGATTTTTGTTCGTTATTAATATGATCGATATCTTATAATTTACTTACCTACCGATTGTGTTGAGCGGTTAGTAAAGACGCGGAATCTTGTAGGGGTGAAGAATAGGGGTGAGCAGAAAAGTTGGGTACCCGGTTCCAGACCCAGAACCGGTTGGAACAGACGGTTCCGGAACTGGAATTGGAACTGTCGGGACTGGGTCTGGGTATCAAATATTAGGAACCGGTTGGAAGTGGGTCCAATTTCGGGTAGTGAAATTATATACCCGGTACCCACTGGGTACCCGGTTCAACCGTTTCCAAGAGCGAATTTTTTTTGACATGAATGCATATGTAACGTATGCTTAAGACTTGAAGGTTTTTAAAACTAACTTGTCAATGAAAGTATCAAATTATGTTATGTATGATGCTTATATTTAGCTAAACATGAAAAATATAGCTTTTGAATGCAATTGGGTAGCGGGTACCCGGTATTGGAACCGGCCAAATTGACCAAATAACAATCACTTTTGTGGGACTGGGTACCCGATCAAGGAACCGGTCCCGGTTGGTTCCGGTTCCAATTCCAAAAATTAAGGAACCGGTCCAACCGGTTCCGGTTCCAAGTTCTGGGTACCCGGTCCAACCGGTTCCGGTACCGGTTCCGAACAATATGACCGGGTATCCGGTTGTGCTCACCCCTAGTGAAGAACATGATCTTCTTTAATCTTTTTTTCATTAGAAAAGTTACTTCACTACTCTTAACAATTAGCATTTATACCTTTAAAAACAACTTATCACCAAAATTTGTGCATGAAAAATGTTGAGACTATTACGAGATGGAGGTAATAGTAAAAAAGTAATAGTAAAATGCAGAAACAAATTCCTCCTTTTTCTTTGCCTTACACAATCTCATTTCATCTTCTACTCCTTGCTTTTTTTTGGCATTACATATATTGCTTCAATACTTCCGTGAACTATAATATGGATTATCAATTTTCAGGGTAAAAAGGGAGGGATGCCTGCTTGGGAGCCACCAATTGCTCAAGAATGGTTGGAGGTGAGTAAGCAAATTATTAATGCGACTAATGACTACGTGGACATAAACAAATACGAGAAACAGATACAAAACAGACACTAAAATGGGAAGCGAAAGTTTATAATGATTTTCAGCCCATGTAGATGTTTCCATGTTGTATCTATCTGAACTGCAGAAATGTGTTGTATCCCAAACGTACACATGTCTTCTTCAAAGTTACCGTACAACATAGACTACATTTTTCATTGAACGATCATATTAATTAAATTTGATTACTAAATATGATTGTGATATATATTTCCTTATACAATTTTCAGCTTCTCAACCCAACAGAATTCATTGCAGACCTTGTTGTTGAGCATGAGTGAGTATGGAGTATTGATTAACTTATTAAAAAAATTCCCAATGAATTATTTCTTTTTTTTGTAAAAGTTGACAAATAACTATAGTTATGCATACAATTACAGGCATGTAGAGTGTACTAGTGCAGCCGTTCAAGCTTTAGTATTGTTCAAGAAGTTACACCCTCAACACCGGAAACAAGAGATCGAAAATTCCATCAAAAAAGCAGTCAAGTTTATTGAGAACGTTCAACATCCTAATGGAGGATGGTATGTGTTATATTACTCTAACTATAACTTTGTAATAGCTATTAGGGTAATTTGGTTAACCTGTTTAGGTTGCCTGACACTATTATATATATAAAGATATAAAAACCGTCTTTACAGACTAAGAGTCTAATTAACCAAATTACCCTAATAATAACAATTTCTGCATTTTATTGAATGATTATCTAATCAATGACATGTTTTGCATATTTTGATGTATGTGTAGGTATGCATTTTGGGGAATTTGCTTCATATATGGGACATGGTTTGCGCTTGGAGGACTAGCAGCAGTTGGTAAAACTTACGATAATTGTGATGCTATTAGGAAGGGTGTTGAATTTTTGCTCACAACGCAAAAGGAAGATGGTGGTTGGGGAGAGAGCTACATTTCATGTCCTAAGAAGGTAATTAATCTTATATTATTACCTATGTGAAACAAACTATAATTAGTCACGTTGGTTTTGGCATATTAGTGACTAAATTTTCCTTAACCAATTGTCCGGGGTTTGATTCTTGGTCTTGGAAGATGAAAAGATATACTTGGCCAACTTTTTATCCGTAAGTGAAGCACCTGAACGAAGGGAATAGTCACTGCTTAAGTGCTAATGGTGATGGATACCCTTAACTTCAAAAAAAAAGACTTTAATTGATAGTTAGATTATCCAACTGATAACAACACGCTATTAATAACCTATTTAAATGGTTTCATGTATAGAAATTGTAGATACAAGTCATGTAACTAATTATGTCACCTTCTTATTGAATTACTAGGCGTCTAGTTAAATAGCTTTAATAATAAATTATTTTAAGAGTGAATAACAAATTATTTTATTTTTATGGAAAACATCACCTTAAGGCAAATAATGCAAAAAATTAAGAGTGAAAATAACAGGGTGATACAACTTACACCAATTATTCTGATGGAAGGGAATACTATGTAACGTTTTTTATGGGCCGGTGAATCACAGGAATTTGTACCATTAGAAGGGAAGTCTAATCTTGTTCAAACTGGATGGGCTTTGATGGGTCTACTTTATGCTGGGCAGGTATTTCTCTAACTCTAGGTTATGATGCTTGTATTTGAAGATTAAATTTATATACTACCTCCGTTCCATATGTATTGCAATATAGGGAGTTTTACGCCTCCAACCGCACTACTTTAGACGCTAATATCTCTAATTTTATTTAAGTAAAAATTATAAAAATTAGATATTAATTAAGCATATATCGAGACGAATCTAACAAGATCCCACATGACTATATTTATCCTTGTATATAAATCATAAAAGAGGGTCAAAAGGTAGTGTATGAATAGTGCAAAATGTCAAAGATTGCAATACCTATGGAACAGAGGTAGTATTATTCTCATCAAATTCAAACTTTAGAATCTAACTTTTTTTAATGGGTAAGTAAACAATTAAGATTTTATTGCTTTCAACGACTTAATATAGTCTAAAAACGTGTTGAAGTGAACAAACTTTTTAGGAAGGATCCTTTCACATACAAAAGATTTAAGCAAAACAAACAAGACTAAAAGCCTAATTATAACCTAAATTTGAATCTGGATTGCTTAATTATGCTTATAACCATCTAATTAAATCATGATTAGGAGAAGAGAGATCCTACTCCTCTACACCGAGCAGCAAAGCTTTTGATCAATTCACAGCTAGAAAATGGTGATTTTCCTCAGCAGGTAATTTCACTATATACTCTCCAACATTCAACATTATTCTCAATCAATTCCAATGTTATTGATTTTGAAAGAAAATTAATAGTCACACTTATTAGTTTATGTTGAAGTATATAGTTGTTGGCATATGTTAGGGACTAATTAGTTGGTTAAGTGTTTCCTTAATCTTAGGATTAGTTACTTATTGAGTTTGTTAGAGTGTATTAGATATAAATAATTTACTTTGTGCATATTTTCATTCAAGACAACTCTAACACAATGTAGTCTTGCTTACTCTTTACTACTGCAAGTTCATCGGGGAGTTCAACTCTATTCATGAAATCTGACAGTTTATTTATTTGTACCCTGATGGTAAAAACAGGAACTCACGGGCGCTTTTATGAGGAACTGCATGTTGCATTATGCAATGTATAGGAATATTTTCCCAATGTGGGCGCTTGCTGAATATAGGAAGCATGTTCCATTACCTTCAATTAACTCTGCCTAAACAAAGCCTAAGGGCGGGCAGTTCGCCATTTTGCGTGCATAGCTTATATAATTATATTATGATAATTTTGGCTCAAAAATTTTGTGTCGGTTTTTGTTATTGGGGTTTTAATTATGTATTGGTTCACTTTGGAATGAAATTCATAAATGCAAATACCTTAATTCTGAATAAGTTTAGAGGCTTATAGCTTGAAGCAAGGTGTTTATTATGTGCATGTTTTTATCTAAGACTAATAGGACTAATATAAGATTAAATTACACTATATAAGTATGTATGTTAAAGCATCGCTAACCGGCAGACAATAGAGTCCGCCGATAGGCGCAAAAACTGCTAATAAGAATCCTTTTTCTTTTGTCTTACGACCTTCCATGCCAAGAAGGCTATTGGGATCGATCCCAATAGCCAAAAAAGGAAAAAACTCTGTCAAAGGACCGACACATTTTTCCAGTGCTTCAGCAGGGTTTGCCCCGAGGGCTAAGTTCAAGGGCTAGTCAAGCTATTTCATAACCTCATAAAGTACTTTTTTTTAGTAGTAGTCAGACTACCTTTAAAGAGAAAACGTCATGTTGGGGACAAATAGCATTAAAAAAAATTTCAGCTAAGTCAACCATGTGGTTGTCAGTTTGTCACATAACTCTTCCTTTCATTGTCCAGAATGGGACTACCATCAGATATGAAACATGGATGTTAGCCAAAAAACAAAATCTTCTTGCGGCAAATGTTGCATAGTGGTGTGTAACCTGTTGATTAGGCAAATTTCTACTACTACTGAATGTCCTCTATGAAGAAAGGAAATGAAAATTATAGACCACTTATTTCTTAAACGCACAACAATAATGTTTTTTAGAAATATTAAAGTATTGTCTAATTTATTGGCCACGTAAACTTGTCTAATTATATATAGACTTTTTAAACCGAGAATAGGAAGACTAATGCTCAAAATACTCCAAAAGAAAAGAAACATCTGGATTATCTTGAAAGAAAAGAACATAGTAGTGTTCCAAAATGATTCTTATAATACTTAGAGATTATGGTTACGTACTAAACATTCGGGCAATAAATAAAATCCTTTTTACATGACATTCAAAGCATATTTTTTCCGACCTTGCCTCCTCCCCTTGCAGGAGGACGCTTGCTCCCTAAACAACATCAAGTTAAACTACATCAAGTGAAAAAGAAATGTACGTTAAAGAAGAGAGAAATTGTCATGTTTTTTTAATAAGGTATAAGAAACGTTTAAGGCAAAATGATTATGATAATACTTAGAGATTATGGTTACGTACTAAACATGCGGGAAATAAATAAAATCCTTTTCACATGACATTCAAAGCACATTTTTTCCGACCTCGCCTCCTCCCCTTGCAGGAGGACGCTTGCTCCCTAAACAACATCAACTTAAACTACATCAAGTGAAAAAGAAATGTACGTTAAAGAAGAGAGAAATTGTCATGTTTTTTTTTAATAAGGTATAATAAACGTTTAAGGCACCCTTTTCTCAATAATGAACCCTAAACTAAAGAAACTGTCTATGTTAACATGCTACACAGTTGGTACAAAGTTTTGCAGTGCAATTTTCACATGTGAGGTGGAGTGTTGAACTCCATTGTTGAACACATGCGAGTGTCCCCCAGGTTAAGAATAGAGGAGATATATGATTGTATTATTTGTGCTTGTTCTAATTCATTCTCATTACATCAATATATAGGCTAGAAAGATAACATAACTAGAATAACCTGATAGGCCTTAGACCTATGGTCCAATACCCTCTAACACTACATAATCCAAAGATCTCTTCTTTCAGTCGATTTCTTATTTTCTTTTGATTCATGTGGAGGAACGTTAGGGTTCATAAACTCCAAGTGTTTTGCTTAAAAAGAATAAAAATCTAAAGGTCACATTGAAAAAACTAGAAGCTTTTTAATTCCCTCTTTAAATATGTAATTTCTCGGGCAAGCTTTATTGGAAGACTATATAGAGACCCCGATTGTTGCTAGTGAATACCGGTAGAGGAAATTTAATTTGTTCTTGTTCTGTAATAAGTTGATTCAGTTTTGTTTTTATGGAAAGAGTCTATTTGGGGATGTATTTATTGCTTATTTTGGCCTAGGAGTACTCCAACCACGTGACCTTTTTTTTTTGCATTTTGGTAACATTTTGACGTGTGGGCTTGTATTATACTCCACTTATCAAGGAAAGCATGAAAGACATTGGACAAGAACTGAAGTGCTTTTGTGTGCATTCATTTGAAGAGTGCATTCAGTTAAGGAGTGCATAAACAAACATAAGTGAGAGGAAGTAAATGATGAGACACATAACGCAAGATTAGACTATTAGTGGAGACAATTAAACGCAATACTAGTGGTGAGGTTTTTTAGGATTAATTAATAAAAACTACTCCAATGTGCTATATATGTCATTTCATATGATATCTTTCTTTCTGTTATTTTGCGTATTTGTTGCTTATTTCGTATGAAAAATTCTAAGTGAATATTGATAGCAAACACCTTTCTTATCTCTTGAATCGTAAACGCCTCCTTTCGAAAAATTACTAAAAAAGACTAACATATGTAAAGAATTTTACGAAAGATAACGCGTTTTTATATATTGGAGTAATTTACCAATAATCTTTAGTTAATTATACTATTTGTTTTCTTCCCTCGGACTATTCTCCCTCTTTTACTATAAAAATATAAGAATATAGTTATAAAATTGTTTAAGCAACCATCTACTAAGTACTAACAAGCATCATGCAGACTATCTTGAAATCAAACTCAAATTTGATAATAAAATTATGCCTAATCTCATGTACTTAATGGAATTGGTATCTAAAACCTATAATAAAAAACAAATCTTCAATGATTTCACTTATAAATTGTGCTCAAATCATTGATCATAAAGAGAAGAGAAAAATAAAAAAATAACAAACTCAAGATGATGGTGTATGTTAAGTAAAAGTTTTTCGAAGGAAGAAATAAGAAGAGATATGAGTATGTTCCATTCGGCTTAAAACAGTTGAACAACATATTATTTAACTGAATTAAACTAAACTGAATTAAATTCGACGGAACTCATCTAAAATGAATAGTGAAATATAAGAGTAAAAGTATTGTGCAAAGTTGTACTATTAACTAAGGTGAATTGAACTAGCTGAATTGAACATAACTAAAGTGAAGTGAATTGAAAATAAGTTGGATGTAAGAGACGGCCCATAGTTAATGCCTCCATTGTTGGCTTACCTTTGTTTGGGGCAACTGAAAGAAAGTACCACAAAACCAAGTACCCAACATTAAATGCTGCAGCCCCCCACCTACGTACAAGCTATAGATGAGACGTGAATAGTTCTTTCATAAACTGAAGCATCACTATCTTAGCCATTGAATTCACTCTCTGGCAGATGAGGCTTCAACGGTTCATCCATTATCAACCACTTCTACCGTTCTACGAAAGCTACCATAAGATATAAGTATAATGCACCCACGTACGTACAAACGTTGCCAGCTAATGATTTTTTCGTAAAGATACCAAATCTTCTGTCCCATAATTTTAATATCACTTGTGTGTCATTTCTTCTTATTGATTGAAAAAAAGTACGTGTTTCAAAAAAATTTATCGATAAATAATGAGTCATAATCATAATAATAACCAATGTAAATAAGTGCCTGAGACATAACAACTAACATGAGTAGTACTAGTACGAGAATCATAAACAGAAAATATGTATTCTTTTTACGTACACCCTCTTTATTATAATCCTTATATATTGCTCTAAAAACCTCAAACACTTTTCTGTTGTAAAACCAAACCAAACTCAGAGAAGCTTGATCAGCGCACCTTTCAACGTTCTGCAAGCTTGATCGCGCGCGGCGAAAGAAAATATATAGTCATGTGGAGGTTGAAGATAGGAGAAGGGGTAGAAGGGCCATACTTAAACAGCACAAACAACTTTGTAGGACGTCAAACTTGGGAATTTGATCCAAATTATGGTACTCTTGAGGCCATTGAAGAGGTTGAAGAAGCTCGTCGTAACTTCTACAACAATCGGTTTCAATTTAAAGCTTGTGGCGATCTCATATGGCGTC
Organism: Patellifolia procumbens; assembly: GCA_947645195.1. NCBI lineage: Eukaryota > Viridiplantae > Streptophyta > Magnoliopsida > Caryophyllales > Amaranthaceae > Patellifolia > Patellifolia procumbens. Next base: position 356,086 of record CANSGD010000102.1, on the reverse strand, counting down.
TTCAGGTTGTTTTTTCTCACTCTTTTTCTATTTCTAGTTTTAGCAGGACAAATCTAAAGGATTGCTATTTTAAGTATTTAGTACTTACTATTTTGGAACATCATATCATATTAGAATAGATAACACTACATTTCATAAGAAAATTATGTACGGACCATGTTATAAATTTTCATTTTATCTTTAAATATTAAGGGCTTGTTCGTTAATTGTACTTCGTTTTCTATTTTAAATTTTTTTGAAAACAAAAAACAAGAAACCACAAAAAGTGAATTTCACTTTTTAGTTGACATTTTCAAAATTATCATGTTTTTAATAAATTAGACTAATTTTTTTATTTATTATAGGACAAATATCATATGATTTTCAAATATAAAAAACTGAAAAACTGAAAACTACGGTGGTACCGAAGGAGTTTTTGGTGTGTGATTATTTCTAATCAAGTGTGAACAAAATCTCACATACATTTGATAAATTCAATTCAAATATATTCAGGAAATGCACCTTTAGCCCTGATACAATATTAATTTACCTTAAAATAATAATATTCTTAGTAAAGATAAGTTCGATATTTCAGATTAAGTAAGTTCAATTCAGTAAACATAAGTGCTGTTTAGTAAAAATCAATAGTGCAAAAAATAAAAACAACATGAATCAGTTAAAATAAGTTCATTTCACTAATATTGAGGTGAAGTGGGCCTTATAGTCATCTGTATAACGTATAGGTGTACACTTCCTTAGTTGTTTAAAATGGTAACTCTAAACATTTACGCAACATACATACTTTAGTTTGACATTTTTTAACTCTTATATAAACATTATTATTATATAAATTATTATTTCAACTCTTTCTTTAGTTGGTCCACTTTGAGTTCTTATGTTTGTCAGCATACAACTTTATTTGATCATAAATATATTGATTATTTTTAGTCCATATAAAAAAGGACTTTCAACACCAAGAGAATCTGATAATATTAGTACATTTGTTTTTATATACGAGAAATGGTCAACGTAGATATATTATGTAAATAGTAGCCGGGTACAATAAACGTGAAACAACTAGAAATATGAGGGGCGTATTGGATTTGTCTCAGTTTATAATTTTCCAAATATTATGTTATAATTTTTTTTCCAATAAATAAATAAAGAGAAATCTCTGCATTGACGAGCATAGGGGTCAAAGATTGTAATTTAGAGGACCTGAGAAAGTATATAGTATATTACATCATTAAGAAATCATATCATACAATACGAATTAAACACAACCTTACATTTGAGGGAAAAAATAAGCAGCAGACTAGTTTTTATTTCAAAATTAATTGTTATCAATTCGTTGATGATTACTAATTTTCAATTTATGGTTTTAAAATTTTAAAAGTCATATATTGTAGGTGGTATAATCTTGAAAACCGATAAAAAATAATTAAAAAATAGTATATTTGGTTTTTTATATTTCATATTCTAGTTGTCAAAATGCTTACTTAAAATGAAATTAAGTTGTGGCTTTACGAAATATTACATGTCGGTCAGTATAATTATTAATTAATCAATGGTTATTCGTTTCATCTTTAGCGTCTTATATGCAGTTATTGGCGGTTCATATATCATTTTCCAATAATTTATATGGCTTAGGATATATATATATTGAATACATTAACCAAAATGATACTGCCCCGTCTCATAATATAGTGCTTACTTCTCATGGTTTAAAGACCTCCCCCCAAAGAAAAAGAATAATTAATGAAATAATCCCTATACTTTAGGGTTTTGGATGCTATTCATATGCAATTTTGATCCAATTATCATCATCATCATTATTATTATTATGTTAAATCAAATGTTAAAATATTATATGTTGTTAGATTTGCCTCAATGCATGTTTTCTATAAATTATTTCTTTTATATAAATTTTATATATAAATGAATGATATTTGTGGTAAAAATTGTGCATGATAAGTGCATAAACCTTAATGTAGAAAATATAAAGAGATGGAGGAATTCTTTTTTGAGTACTTTTTATTAAACTTCTTTTCCTTAAAATAGATCAAAAATAATAAGGTTCCTTGAATGGTGAAAAACAATAATTAAGTGCACATATTCTAATACGAAAATATTATAGGGCATTTTGAAAATTAAAGTTTGTGTTAAAATTTAGGATAATCTAGTCCAAATAAATTGATGGAAAGGGATTAGGCACAATATTTTGGGACACATAAAGCGGAATATAAACACTGAACTACGAACCCGACTACTTATTTTTGCTATTAGTAGTTAGTACAATCATTATCGAACTATGATCAACATAATTTTTTCCCATTCGAACATCATATTTGCTTCATCAAGTCATGATGTGCATGGTTCAATAATCTTTGTTTATAACTAATTACTAAATGGATCAAATGATTTCAGTTTTTAAGGGAGAAGAACTTTAAACAGACAATACCTCAAGTGAAGGTAGATGATGGCGAAGAAATCACATATGAAACCCTAACAACCACGTTGAAGAGAGCCGTCAATTTCTTCATAGCATTGCAAGCGGAAGACGGCCATTGGCCTGCTGAAATCACAGGCCCTCAATTTTTCCTTGCGCCCTTGGTTAGTCCATTAAGTCAAGTACAAATCTTATGTTTCATAAATCTATACCATTTGTATGCCATTTTCTCAATTGTTCGTTGGGGACCCTTTGTTTGATAGTTAATATTTTAAAATATACATTTTCTTTATTTTAAAATTAATGCAACATTCATATTTTTACGATTTGCAATGCACTACTTCAACCATTCATAACTTTAAACTATTAAAATATAAATAAACTACACATGGATATCATGATATGACTCTAACAAGTCCTACATTTCTATTTCCCCCCTATAAACTAGTTATAATTCGTAGTCAAAGTTTGTAAATGAAAAGTTTAATGATTTTGTAAGGAAAAAAGTATATATCAACTAAAAAAAGTGTTATACAAGTGGTATAAGGTTAAAGAAATTGTGTGACAGAAGATTTTAATTTGACCCCATCAAACGGTTCATCTTTTCCTTATTCTCAATCTGTTTGTAATTTGTTGTTTCATTTTGAATCTTGACATAATTTAACATCTTGCTTCTTACCCTATACAATTTTGCTACTACCTCCGTCTCAATTTAGATATAACAGTATAACTAACATACTTGACAACGTTTAATGATCAATAATATGATTTAGTGTAAAAATGAAGAAGAGTTAATATATTGCAAATATACATTAAGATGACCCTTAGCACCTTAAATAATACTTCCTCTGTTTCTTTTTAAGTGCTACATTTCACTTTTCACACTTGTCGAGACACATTTTGTATGGTTTTTATCTTTAATTATGCATTTGTAAAAATTATGACAACAAGATATTAAAAATGTATACATCGAGACGAATCAAACAAGATCCAACAAGACTATATATTTTCTTATGCATAAATTGTAAAAGCCAGTCAAACTATAATGGATGAATAGTAGCAAAGTCAATATGTAGCACTTAAAAAGAAACGGAGGAAGTACTATATTAGTATTTGTTATTATACTCCTAATATATAGTTAGAAATATGGTCAAAATGAGGTAGGTAAATAATATGGAAGTCAAATTGTTGCCTCTAAATTAGGATGGTGGGAGTAATATACAAACAAATGTTATTATGGATTTTGATTTGTCTTCATATAATTGATTATGATAATTGTTAGAAAAGTAAAATCGTTAATGTTCAAAGTCTTACATGATTAGTAAACGTTAAAGTCAAATGGGAACAATGAAAAACAATTAATGGAAATATTTCTTGACTACTTATTCAAGTGGATGTGATTTACATACATGTTGTTATGCAGGTTTTTTGCCTATGTATCACTGGACATCTAAATTCTACTTTCTCAGAAGAACACCGCAAGGAAATTCTTCGCAACATGTACTATCATCAGGTTGATTTTAGTTTACAACTCTTCTAGACAAACTTTTATGTCGTTGTGAATAACATTCCTTTTATGGGATACAATATCTTATAAACTTGAAGCAACTGAATTCTTAACAAATATAATTTCCGGACTATATATCTAACACGTAATATTTCCCAAACACAATATTCTCAAAATCATATTAGGAATAAGATAAGTATATATTGGGATCAATTCTCATCCCGCCTTCGTGACTACTTATGCACCAAAAAAGTTGGGAATACGTATATTTCTTTTCTAATGTCTCTAATATGTTAACATTCTACCTTTTTATTTGTTCCCTTTTTGGCGTATAAAGAGCCACATAAAGTAGCATTATATACAAATTTGGCTCATTGGTAACAAGATTTTTCTTATTAAGCTAACTAGCCAACGCCCTCATATAAAAGGTTCTATGACCATTAACTAGCACATCTATTTTTAATGGTCTGATTTTGTTATAGAATGAAGATGGAGGTTGGGGTTTGCATATTGAAGGACATAGTACTATGTTCTGCACTGCCTTAAACTACATTTGTTTGAGAATTCTTGGAGTTGGATCTGAAGAAGGTGATGACAACGCGTGCCCAAGAGCTCGTAAATGGATTTTAGACCATGGTAGCGTTACTCATATTCCTTCTTGGGGAAGATTTTGGCTTTGTGTAAGTTATATATTATGGTTATTATTTCTTGCTACATTTCCAATTAGTTTCCAGTTGGTTACATAATTTGGAAAAATATTCACAAGAATAATCCATGGTATGGCATGTATTCACACAAAACAATATCAGCTATGTCCTCAAAAATTCTTTTTTTTTTCAATATGTTCCTTGCCTTCTCTCGTCTCGTTCTAGCGCCACTTTCGACATTATTCATCTTTCTAAATTGGTTATTTCAAGTCACTAGATCCATAATCACCTGACTGATTTGAAACTCAATATATGCAATCGAAACACAAACAAAAATATTGAATAAAAAATTGTGATTCTCTGGTATCATGTATGATTTACGTAAGTATATGATCTATGTATGTGTTTTTAGGTACTTGGTGTGTTTGATTGGGATGGAATTAATCCAATGCCACCCGAGTTCTGGATCCTTCCCTCTTTTCTCCCGATGCATCCAGGTAACTAAAATAACAACTCTTTTAACCAGCATTATGCAATAGTAAATTGGTGATTTATTAATCATTTTTGCAAATTTTATACGACAATGTGAATTTTGATTTTGTGTAGGTAACATGTTGTGCTACGCTCGTTTGGTTTACATGCCAATGTCATACTTGTATGGGAAGAGGTTTGTAGGTCCAATTACACCTCTCATCAAACAACTTAGACAAGAACTCTACAATGAACCCTATGAGAAGATTAAGTGGAGTAAAGTTCGTCATTTGTGTGCAGCTGTACGTAAGATATTATTCACGCTTTTCACTAAGGAACAATGCAATGACCATATACAAGCCCGACTATAAGCTTCTCGAAATTTTTGGGCTCAACTATTTGAGAGCTTGCTCTTTTGAATGAAAACCATTGCTCTCTTTGTTTCTTTAAAATTGTATTGGTTTAACTTAATTATACGCTTTTTAATATTCAACTATGCTTGAACCAATTTACTAAACTATGATGGTTACACAACTATAGGAGGATCTATACTACCCACATCCATTGATTCAAGATCTCATTTGGGATAGTATTTACATTTTTGCGGAGCCATTGCTTACTCGTTGGCCATTAAATAAGTTGATAAGGAAGAAGGCTTTGGAAGTCACTATGAAGCACATACACTATGAAGATGAGAGCAGCCATTATATAACGATTGGATGTGTTGAAAAGGTAATAATATGTATGAGTTTCTTTTTACGATTATATTGGCAAAGGAAAAGTGCGACTAGACCGAAATCTCTTGGAGATTAAACCGACTCATAGTTGAATAGAATCTCCTTAGGGAGTGGGGAGAGGGGAGGAGTCGCTTTGACCAAGTTCCCCTAGCGAGGTTCGGTTCCACAACCTCAAGGTTGTGAGCTACAAACCTTACCACTAGAATAAGTACTTCTTGATACATATCACATATGTATATATTATGTGCATGATTGTGATTCTACATACACAAATTACCGAAACAATTTAAATTATTCATTGAAATCTATTTTAGTATATATTATGTGCATGATTGTGATTCTACATACACAAATAATTTAAATTCTTCCGTAAAATCTATTTTAGTATATATTATGTGCATGATTGTGATTCTACATACATAAATTACCGAAATAATTTAAATTCTTAACTGAAATCCATTTTATAGGTATTGTGTATGTTGGCTTGTTGGGTGGAAGACCCAAATGGAGATTGTTTCCAAAAACACCTTGCTCGACTCCCTGATTACATATGGATTGCTGAGGATGGCTTGAAAATGCAGGTTATTAACTAAAGTTGTCGATATATTTGTAAGAATTTTGATAAACTAAATCTAATAATACAAGTTAATGCAGAGTTTTGGAAGTCAACTATGGGATTGTGCATTTTCCCTCCAAGCACTACTTGCTTCAAATCTCAGTCTTGATGAACTTGGACATGCTCTTAACAAAGCCCATTATTTTGTTAAAGAGTCGCAGGTATTGCATCTGATTGAGCTCCTTGTTTCTTACGTACATGTGAGCGTCCAACATTGAAACAGATGAGAGATTATAACCGTCTTATAAACTTAAGGAGCTACTAGAGCTTGTAAGTGGTCAAGATTTTCCTTTTTTCTCTTGGGGTGATGTACGTCTATTTCATATTATCTAAAGTTTAACATGCTCTTAGAAAAAAGGGTCTTTTCTTGGAGCAGATTCTAAAAGTAGGCAAATTGAGTACTATTTAATTGGACGGAAATATCTTTCTCAGAAGAGTGGTTTTCCTATTTCCTTTTGTTTGATTTGTATATGGTGGGAAATAGTTATGTTCAGGCGTGGAAACTTTTTTAATTATTTCTTCGTTAGGAATGTCACATTTTTTGTTGAGTTTCTCTCGACTGAATGTTGGTTGGAAATCCAGGTTAAAAATAATCCATCAGGGGACTTCAAAAATATGTATCGACATATCTCAAAGGGAGCATGGACTTTCTCTGATCAAGATCATGGTTGGCAAGTCTCTGATTGCACTGCTGAAGGCCTTAAGGTAAGACATAAGACACATAGAAAGACTTAACAAGTCTATTCCAACATGCATGCACTTTCCGGTTATGGAATCTGAATATTAATCACAACATCACCAAATTCGGATAAATGTTCTTTCTATTTCTTTTTATCACATAAGTACAAACTACAATCATTTTTATCTCTTTCTTTCTCTTTCATCTTCAAATGACCTCTTTAATATGTTGCAATGCAAAAGTAAATATGGGGGGTAGGGTTTGTATGGCTTGTAATGGGCCTTTGGGTGGGAGTCCAGTGCGAGGGCAGCTTATTACCTTAATATAATCGCATACTTATAAATGAGATTATATTTTTTTTAAACAAAAAAATTGAAATAACATATTCTCATCTTCGCTCTTCATTATTCTCTCTAAATTCCGCTCAATCTAAGCTCCTTCGATGGAGCTCAATTGCTACTTCTATCAATATGACCATTACACATTTCCATAATATGTAAAATAGCTAAGCTGCCCTTGCTAACATTAGCGGAATCAGCGTGGTCTCCCTAATCATTTTGGATATCAAGTTGTTATAGTTTGTTAATTAATGAATGTAGTATTTATCATGGTGCTCGATAACAAGATTAACTTTGGTTTAATTTCTCATGTCTTCTTAAAGTGTTGCTTAATCTTATCAACAATGCCATCGGAAATTGTTGGAGAAAAGATGGACCCAGTTCGCCTTTTTGATTCTGTCAATATCTTGATTTCTTTTCAGGTAAATAGTACATATTTTAGAAACATTCTTTATTTTTTTCCGTTTCTGGACTTCAACGTATACATTCTATCATTGATGTTTGTAGTTACCTAGTACTTCATCCATTCCATAATATATTTGTGATTTTCTTTTCCATGCATTTGTTTGACTTTAAAAAATATATTGAAAAGTCGATCACTAATCTATATATAGACAAGGATTGCAACTTGTCACGAAATTTCCTTGTCATTTTTTCCAAAAAGCACAATAGTATTTGAACCCAGAAGGCCACAACCTATTAGTTAGAATGTTACAAACACTACCTCCAAGTCAGATCCTTTTCTATATATTGCAAGACCTTGATAAATTTTTGAGAAAAAGAATAAGCTCCATCCTCTTTTGTTGTCATATTGCAAGAAATCCTTTTAGTTGAAGAAAGTCTTGGGAAAAGTTGAAGAGATCTCGGTCATTACATTCTTCCATGATCCTTTTGAATTGTATAATTGGTTTTGAAATTAAGCCCTCAAATTAACAAATTATTTATTAATTATAGAAATCAGTGAACAATTTATTCTAATTCAACTGAACATAAAATATAAAAATGACCCAGGGTATCGCCCGGATCACAAACTAGTTTCTTTTAATAATTTTACGAGGGATGTTCTATCAAATAACCGTTAGACTGCTATTTCATGTAATTTATTCAGTCGGTAGATTTGTTTAGTTGTTGGTGATCAGTGGTACGTCGTTAATAATACGACCGGTATCTCATAATATATCTACCTACTGATTGTTGAGCCGTCAATAAAAACGCGGAATCTTGTAGCTAGGGTTGGAGAACAGGGTCTTCTTTGATCTTTTACATTGAAAGAAATTACTCTTAGCAATTAGCATATGTACCTCCAAATAACAACTTATCACCAAAATTTTGTGTCATTGCACGATAAATTTTGAGACTATTACGAGATGGGGGTAATTGTATAAGATAAAAAAGATAAATGCAGAAAGAAATACCTCCTTTTTTATCTCACACAATCTTGTTTTATTTACTACTACTATGTTTCTGCATTAGTTACATTGCTCCAATACTTCCTTGACATATAATACGAAGCACCAATTTTCAGGGTAAAAATGGAGGGCTATCCGTTTGGGAGCCATCAGGCGCACAAGAATGGTTGGAGGTGAGTAAGAAAATTAATAATGCGACAAATGACTAACTGTGCAAAAACAAAAAGTAAACGAAAAATGAACGTCTATTTATAATGATTTTCAGCATATAATATAGGTGTTTCCTTGTTATTTATGAAATGCTGAAATATGTCGTGTTGAAAATAGACACGACTTGCAAAAAGTGACCATGCAACATAAACTTATAAATTTGTTGAATAATCATATGAATTAAATTTGATTACTATATATGATCGTGATATAATATTTCCTTTGCTTATTCAATTTCCAGCTTCTCAACCCGGCAGAATTCATTGCAGACCTTGTTGTTGAGCATGAGTGAGTATAGAGTCTTGATTAACTTATGTTATTAACAAGTTAAAAATGCATTAATTCTTTTTTTAAAAGTAGAAAACTAACAAAATAGTAATACATATAATTATAGGTATGTAGAGTGTACAGGTGCAGCCATTCAAGCCTTAGTATTGTTCAAGAAGTTACACCCCGACCACAGGAAACAAGAGATCGAAAATTTCATCGAAAAAGCAGTCAAATTTATTGAGAACATTCAACATCCGAATGGAGGATGGTGTGTGTTATTACTCTAACAATAACTTTGTAATACCAATTTGTGCACTATGTTACTTCGACACCCTCCTTTGCCTTAAAAATCGAGTGTTGTATTGTGTTGTGTCCGACACGACACTTGGATACTTCTTTCTTAACTGAAAACTTACTTTTTTTTTACAAAATGGTCGAGTCGGATACTTGGACACTCTGTATCCGAGTAGACACTTAATCTGTATCTAAGTAACATATTTTGTGCATGTTATTGAGGATTATCTAATTAATCAATGACATGTATTGCATATTTTGATGCATGTGTAGGTATGGAAATTGGGGGGTTTGCTTCATATATGGGACATGGTTTGCGCTTGGAGGACTAGCAGCAGTTGGTAAAACTTACGATAATTGTGTTGCTATGAGGAAGGGTGTTGAATTTTTGCTCACAACACAAAAAGAAGATGGTGGTTGGGGTGAGAGTTACATGTCATGTCCTAAGAAGGTAATTAATCAATCTTATATTATTACCCACGTGAAACAAACTATAATTAACCAAGTTGGATATGGCATAGCGGTTGCTCGATCAATTTGTCCCTTAACGGCTTAACCAATGGGGTTTCGATATCCGACCTTTGGGAATGAAAAGATATCTTTGACCAGCCTTTTATCCGTAAGTGAAGCACCTCGAACGAAGGGAATAGTCACTTCTAGTAATGATGAATACCCTATGTGTTTCAAAATAAAGACTTTAATTGATAGTTAGATCACGCCACCAATAGCCTGTTTAGATGTATTTATGTATGAGTAATGTACACAAAGTGTAGATGCAAGTCATGTAACTATTTCTGTCACCTTCGTATCGAATGAATAATAACCTATTTAGATGTGTTTTAGATATTGTTCTCTGCAACTTATTTTACAGTTCAGTTCAATTGAATTGAATTCACTATTAATTTCAGTTCAGTTCAATTGAATTGAATTCACTATTAATTTCAGTTCAATTCAGCTATGCGCAATTCTTTCACCCTCACATTTCACTATTCGTTTCGTTTGACTTTAGTTTAGTATAGTCTAATTAAGTTATTTTCAACCAAAGATCGAAAACAGGCTCTAATCATGTATTGTCATAATATATACTTCCTCCGTTTCGCAATACTCGCAACATAAGAATAGTAGCCACTATTTATGAACCAATCTTATGTTATATTTTTTTACAAGTGTATAAGAAAAAAACATAGTCAAGTGGGGTCTCATTTGATTCGTCTTAATGCATACTATCATAATATCAACTTTTTATAATTTTTACTTATCAATAATTAGAGATATTAAGGTTCAAAGTATTGCATTGGATAATGTGCAAATAAGAAACGTTGCGAGTATTGCGAAACGGAGGAAGTATAAGCTTTGCATGAAGATGGGTTTTAAAGTTTCAAGCAAAGTTTAAAGGATTTTCCCACCTTCAAATATGTCCTTTTTTTTCTCAAAATTCTAATTTGTTTTCTCTAATTACTTGTAACTATCACCAACTACTCTGACGGAAGGGAATAAATAGTCTTTGTTTATGTAACGTTTGTGATGGGATGGTGAATCACAGGAATTTGTACCTTTAGAAGGGAAGTCGAATCTTGCTCAAACTGGATGGGCTTTGATGGGTCTACTTCATGCTGGACAGGTCTTTCTCTAACTCTAGTTTATGATACTTGTATTTGAAGATTAAGTTTATATATACTTCCCAATTCCAACTTTAAAGTCTAAATATTTTACTTCATAAGTAAAAAAGAAGAGTGTAGTTTATTGCTTTCAACAACTCGTTACAATCTAAAACGTTTTGAAGTGAACGAACTTTCTATGAAGGACCCTTCAATAAGGCTGAAAACCCTAATTACAACCTAAATTCGAATTCGAATTCGAATCCGAATTAATTAATCAAGTATGCTTATTTTGACCCCGATAAAATTTAAAAATTTGTTTTGACCCAGCTAAATATTTTTTCTGGATCCGCCTTTGGCTTATATACCATCTAATTAAATCATGATTAGGAGAAGAGGGACCCTACTCCTCTACACCGAGCAGTAAAGTTTTTGATCAATTCACAGCTAGAAAATGGTGATTTTCCTCAGCAGGTAACTTAATCTTTTACTCTCCAACATATAACATTATTCTCAATAAATCCCAATGTTATTAATATATTGAACTATAATTGATAGTAATTTATTTATTTTACCTTGATGGGTAAAAACAGGAACTCACAGGAGTATTTATGAGGAACTGCATGATGCATTATCCAATGTATCGAAATATTTTCCCCCTATGGGCACTTGGTGAATATAGGAAGCGTGTGAATTCTGCCTAAACAAAACTTCAAGAAGGACAATTCGCCACTTTTGTGCAAAGCTTATACATATTACGATTATTTTGGCTCAAAAAGTTAGTACTTGTTTTCGTTATTGGGGTTTCAATCATGTAAAGTTCACTATGGAAATTGGAATGATATTCATAAATGGAAAGGAAGATTACATTACTACTTAATAAAATGTGGAAGCTTCATGCAAGAAATTAATTTGTATGTTTTGATGTATGTAGAAGAATAATATGACTAATAGTAGTGTACTATTTAATCACACAATGTATATTGTAAACCATGTTGGGGATCGGATTAACGATATCAAGAGATTTTTCAGTTAAGTCAGCCATGTGATTGTCCTACAACCCTTTATCCTTCCAATATTCAAAATAGGCCTACCATTTTAGATCTGAAACATGGGTGTTTAGCTAAAAATAAGTCTTCATATGGAAAATGCTGCATAATGGTCAGTCTAGAAGAGACAACCCAGGGATTAGGCAAATTCCTACTACTGCGGAATATCCTTTATGTAAAAGTGAAATGATTTTTTTTGTCAAAAACTACCTAATATAATGCACTTTTTTGTTCAACTACCTTATATAATTGTTGTTCACTTTAACTACCTTATATATGCAATACTACCAGTAGCTTTCACAACCGATAGGTGATTTTTGGTCGAAAAACCGCCAACTTTAGCTGAAAATACCACTCATTTTTTGTTGGAAAACCCCCTCATTTTGGCCGGAGAACCACACCTAAATAACTTCAAAGCACATAGCACTCCTAAACTCCTAAATTCATGCTAATGATACGCCGTTAACGAAAAAACATGCCTTAATAAACAGCAATTGCTCGCGCTTCAAGAAACGCTATATATCTTATTGCGTGCCAATCCTCTCCAGCATGATCATAGTAAGCACATTGATCTTGATTATCATTTTGTTCATGGTTGCTAGATGTGGAATTCAGGTTAAGCACGTTTCGACCCAGTTACATGTTGCACATATATTTACTAAGGGTCTTTGATGTTGATAATCATTTTGTTCGTGAGTTGTTTTGAAAACATCGCTAGCTCCAATCTATCCGTGATTACACCTCGTAAAGATTGAGGGGGTGTATTAGGGTATTTGATTATTTATTAGACTTTTAGTTTGTATTAGTTAAAGACGTTTAGTATCTCTTTATATTTATAATAATACTAGGCAACCTAAACAGGTCATCTATTATTCTCAATACTCGTACAATCAATACAAAGAAGCTACCCAGAGCTTATCTTGAGCACTCGTATTTTTTAGGTAAAATAGCCAAAATCTCTAAATTACATCTTCCTTCATCTGTATAATAGTCAATTGCAGCCTTAGAATCTAGAGATTCCATATCAAATTGTTCCATTGTCTCCATATCTTCATCTACTTTGTTTTAGGTCCTTGATTCACATACCCAATTTTTTCTATCTACTTTTTTACTCTCATAAAAGCTTGTATCAAATGTTAATGTTGCAATTATTTTGATACAGTGGAATGTATCTTAATATGGTCGTCAATCAGATTTAACATCCAAATTGGTTGATTCTGCTCCAAATCTTCAAGTTTAAAGGCTTGTTTTTCAAGTAAACTAAGGCAACTGCTAAGCCATGCAAGCTCAATGAATGAAGTATGTCCCATCAACTCTTGTTGCTCATAAAAACCCTTTAACCATCATGCATGAATGTCAACTATTACTTGTATGTTCTGTAGGAATTATGACTGGTAAAATAATAAATTTATCTGAGAATTGTCGTGGCGTGATATGATCACTGCCCTAAAGTTGAAATTGCCCCGCTACGAACATACGGACTCTTGGCAAACCAATCTCCAGGGTTAACACGACACTGACTCGCCGGTGAAGTACAGAGAGACAGTTTGAGAATGTTCTTAATATTGCCCAAAAAGAGATAATGTATAATAGAGAAGGAGGATTTCTGTCTCCCAAAACAATACCAGAGCCCATGTATATATAGGGATTGGGAAGAAGAAATGGAAACAGATCATGGCTATTTTTGGGGAAGTGGAATGGGAGTAGTGGGAAGGTGGAAATAACCCACTAATAGGAAATGGAAACCAAAGCTTCTCAAGTAACCAACTCAAAAGGTAGTAGGAAGACTAATATTAATAAATTCATTACTTACCTTTTACTCTTCTTATGTAGAACTACTAACCTTTCACATTCTTTTAAAGCAATTAATATTTTTTCTCACAACACTTATGAACAAACTCCAACACGTTCTTCCTCTCGATCATAACCAGAATTTTCTTATTTCCTTTTCGCATACTTTATTTCATGTCTCACTCTGACCCCTAGTTGCAACTTGGAAAACTTGAAGCAGACCATTAAATTCTGCTGTCATGGGTAGAAGAGGTGGATTGGGATGAAAAAAACTTGGTCTACCCACTGGGTACGGTAGGTAGACTACCCAACTCTAAATTCTAATAGAGAGTAGTGATAGTGGAATCCAACGCAAGATATTTAATGATATTTTAATATTGTATAAGTGGTGGGTAAACTATCTTATGGATAAACATAGCAATGTCCGACTGGGATCAAGGTAGCTCCTTCAATAATTGAAGCATCTTGATGTTGGCAATAAAATCATATGTGGCATATGATCAGACTTCAGCATACAGTTCAACCTTGGACCGCTCGTCTCTTCTCCGCTTCTCATAGTACTTCTTTTGTCTTAAAATAAGTGCTACGTATATAAGCACTTGATACTCGTTTTGAAGGAAGCAAAAAAGTGGTGGATAAATAAAGAAATAGTAGAAAGAAAAAAAATCTACCCTGAACAATGTTGCAATTAATATAATATAATACAAATAAAAATACAGTACTACTCCCTCCGTCCCATAATATAAGTCCCATTTCTATTTTGGGAGTCAAACTTTGAAATCTTTGACCAAATATTCTTATTTATATATACAAGAAAACATACTCATACGAGATCTTGTTAGAATCGCCTTAATATGTATTTATAATATCAACTTTTTATTTTTTTTTTACAAATACGAAATTGAATATATAGAAGGTCAAAGGTGCGTCTTAGAGACTATGTAAAAGAAAACAGGACTTATATTTTGGGACGGAGCAGCACGGAATGAGACAGAGGAGCTAGTAATTAAGTTCTTGCTACGTGACTCAAACATGAAATAAATAATTCAACACGTGTTGTGAAAATAAAAAAATATAGCCATGCAGCCAGTTATTAATGCATGCACTCAACAATCTTTAAGTAATCTCTATCCTTTTTCTGTCACAATTCACCAACTTCATAACGTACTTGAATTGAAGTAAGTTAATTTGATCAGCGCCCTACATTATAAGGAACTAATAATGTGGAGGTTGAAAATAGGAGAAGGAGCAAATGAGCCTTACTTGTATAGTACCAACAACTTTTTGGGACGTCAAACTTGGGAGTTTGATCACAACTATGGCACCCCTGAGGCCATTGAAGAGGTTGAAGAAGCTCGTCGTAACTTTTACAATAATCGCTTAGAAAATAAGGCTTGTGGCGATCTCATCTGGCGTCTTCAGGTTCTCGATACCTCTAGTCTTGTTATTAGTGGGGAGAGTATTTTAAGTACGGCTTTTAAAATACTAGTTTCATTTTGATTTCTGATACTATTCTTACGACTAATTTTGAACTATTTTTTACAAGATTAACAATTTAGGACATTAAAAAGGAATACAAGTCTTGTACTTTTAATTAAATATAGTTAAAGATATTCTCTAAATATTTTTTATTTGTCGCAAAACAATTTTGATAAAAGATAGTCAAAGAGATTAAGGTCAATGTTATACGTTGACAAACATACAAATTAGAGTTGAACAATTAATAACAAACGGTGGAAATATTTATTCCTCTAGTACTTCTAACTTCTTAGTGTAGTGCTACTTACTTTTTCTAAAAACATCATATCATATTAGAAAAGATAATTGTAAAACTGATAAGATTGTACTTTATTCCTTTTGGTCCTCCTTTTAACCCCTTATTCTCTTTTCAAAGTCAAAAAAAATTAGCCATAAAAAATTATCAAAAATAAGTCAAGTTAAACAGAAATAGGTAATTTTAGCAAAAATAAGCTAGGGCGAAGAGAATCCTGTTATGCTATATCCAATTCAACTTATTTAAATATTTACGTACTTGATTCAAACAAAAAAAAGTATTTCATCCGTTTCACAATACTTGCAACGTTTCTTGCTTGCACACTATCCAATACAATACTTTAGACTTTAAATCTTTAATATCTCTAATTATTGATAAAGAATTATAAAAGGTTGATGTTATATTAGTATGCATTAAGACGAATCAAATACGACCTTACTTGGCTATATTTTTTCTTATACACTTGGAAAAAAATATAAAAGAAGACTGGTAGATAAATAGTGATTACTATACTAATATTGCGAGTATTGCGAAACGGAGGAAAGTATTTACTTACTTATTTGGTAAATCATATTTTCTGTTCTCGTGCCAATTCTTATGTCCATATTTTCTTTTTGGTTACTTCTCTCACAAAACTACAAAATTACTCATGCCAATTTAGATCCTGTCCATTTCCTTAATTAAAAAAGATCGACTGGTTGAGTGCATGTGCAAATATCCGATAAACGGAACATAACCTTATGAGTTACGTATATCATTCACCAAATTAGAAATGGAGGGAGTAATAAATTAACTAATTTAGTGAACTGAAAGCACAGGTTCTGAGAGAGAAGAACTTCAAGCAAACAACACCTCAAGTGAAGGTGGATGATGAGGAAGAGATTTCATATGAACATGTCTCAATGACATTAAAGAGAGCTTCGAATTTCATTATAGCTTTGCAAGCTGAAGATGGTCATTGGCCTGCTAATACTGCTTTTCCTCAATTTTACCTCCCTCCCTTGGTAGTCTTTTATACTTATGATACATGCATTGTTCATGATCTTGTCGATATCTCATACTCCCTCCGTCCCCCAAAGGATTTCCCATTTACTTTTTTTGAAGTCAAACTTTGTAAACGTTGACCATAAATTATAACTAATATATAATATAAATAATTGTCATAGGTGATCTTGTTAGATTTGTATTAATAGGTACATTCAAAATATCAACATTTTATCATTTTTATTAATAAATAATATGAGATATAAGCGGTCAAAGATGTGCATTGGAGACCGTGTAAAAAACAAATGGGAAATCCTTTGGGAGACGGAGAGAGTACTATATTATAATGAATATCATCGCTATTAATGCTTCATTATTATTATAGTTGATTTATCAAATTCCCACAATGTATTAATAATATATATGACACATTGCAGGTTTTTTGCTTATACATAACAGGACATCTAAATTCTACTTTCTCACCTCAGCATTATAGGGAAATACTTCGCAACATTTACAATCATCAGGTTGATCCTTCACTTATTGGTTACAGAAAACCATGCAAATAAAATTCATTTAATTTAAAATATTTGAGACAGTTTGACTTTCAGTCTTGTTAAAATGTAACTTTATAACAATTAATATAAGAAGTACTTTGAGTGGCTTTTTTTTAAAAAAATATAGATCGAGAATAATCTAACGTTTACTTTATAGTTCATATGTTGTTCAGTCAAGTCGGTTCCGATCTATAACAAGGCAGATCATAATGGGCCGCCTGTTTTTTGTTAAGTAATCTCATGAATGGCAAGCCCATCTATAGGAATAAGGATTACAAACCTTTTTAGGGAGGGATTTACCTTCTAATTAAGAAGAGCCTTAAAACTTAAAGCCCAAAAGGGGATAAGACGGTATTGCAACCAAATAATGGTACCCACCAAAGGTAAACGTAGGTGACGTAGCATAACCATGAGTTTATGCATTAGAGTTAGGGGTGAGCACAACCGGATACCTGTTCAAAATAGTAATAAGTGAAGAAGTAGTAAAGTTGTGCATCAACTCTGCCCAAGCATTTGTCAAGCTTCTTAGTACAATTTTGTGTTTTTTCTCAATGATTTCAAAATTTTCAAGTTAAATCTTGTGTTTTCGTTTGCAAATTATCGTCGTATTTGAAAATTTTGTTAGCAACAAAAAGTAATTTTCACCTATATCAAAACCTATCCAATAAAAGTCTAGGTCCTGGTTTATAATTAAAAGGATTTTTTGTGAAAAAACACCTTATAAGTTACTAATTTTGTGAGAAAACACCTTTTAAAATATTTTTTGTGAGAAAACACCTTATATGTTATTATCTATCAAATTAAACACCTTATTATCATTCTTAGGCCAAAAAGTCAAATACTTGCGTACATTTTTTTGTCCCTTTTGTGTGTGGAAGTGACCATATCAACCCAAATTTTCATACAAAAATCTAATGCACAAAAAGGGAGGGAAAATAAGAGAGTCAATGACCCAAAGAATACCTTTTTTTTACCAAAATATGACAACAAGGTGTGTAATTTGATAGATAACATCTTATAAGGTGTTTTCTCACAAAAAAAATTATAAAAGGTGTTTTACAAAATTTGCAACTTATAAGGTATTTTTTGACAAAATTTCCTAATTAAAAGCCCGTTTAGCTTGATTTAACCCTCTTTGTCATTAATCTAGTCTAATCATAATTTGTATATGAATAATGCAAAGTCAATTCGTTACAATTCTCCAAAAATAGATAAAGTATAAATGACATATTGACATGTCATACATGCCTTTTATATTTCAACAAATTGATATGTTTCCAGTTTCCTGATGATATACTCCACATACCTGGATTAATAATTATCAACCCTATTAGGGCTATTATTATTTCTTCATATCAATGTTAGATAGTTGTCACAATTTATAACAGAATGAAGATGGAGGATGGGGATTTCATGGTGAAGGACCAAGCACTATGTTTTGTACAGCTCTCAACTACATTTGTTTGAGAATTCTTGGAGTAGGACCTCATGAAGGTGACGATAATGCGTGCGTTAGAGCTCGTACATGGATCCTGGACCATGGTAGTGTTACTCATATTCCTTCTTGGGGGAAGACATTAAGGCGGAAGCACATAATTTTGCAATATTGTGTGCTTGAGCTAAGTATTAATTTCGGAATTTCTCTTTACAAACTTATTAGGAAACTCTGAACCCCCCCCCAAAAAAAGATCATTTCATTCTAAGGCCCTGTTCATTCAACTTATTTTTACTGAACTGAACTTATTTTTGCTGAACTGAACTTATTTTTACTGAACTGAACTTATTTTTACTGAACTGAACTTATTTTTGCTGAACTGAACTTATTTTTACTGATTCATGTTGTTTTTTCTTCTTTGCTCTACTAATTTTTACTGAAATGAACTTATTTTTACTGAACTGAACTTATTTTTACTGAATATTATTATTTTAAGGTGAATTGAACAGGGCCTAAATTAGTTCGAAAACTTTCCATTTTCGGTTGTCCTAGAATAATTTTAATACTTTTATTTTCCGAGTTGCCCTCTGTAAGTTCTTATACATCTCTTCCACAGTTCGACTTTATTTATCCTATATTCCCATGTATCGGATTCTCTTTCCAATAAGGCACCAAATTTTCCTAAAACTTTATCATGATTCATGATAAATGTTTTAACTGACTAGGAATAGAAAGGATCATAGTACAACTCAACTTATTAGAGACAGGATACAATTTAGATAAGTATTTTACATGCACGAAAATGAATGATATATATTTGTTTTATTTGATAATATGTACTTTTTCCAGATACTAGGGTTGTTTGACTGGTGTGGATGTAACCCTATGCCACCCGAGTTCTGGCTACTTCCATCTTTTCTACCAATGCATCCGGGTACATAAGAAAATTTATGTGCTAAGTTTAAATATTATACTATATACACATATTATAATTGGTGATTTCGGAAAGTTTTGGCCAATCATGTGATATTGTGCAGCAAAAATGTGGTGCTTCTGTCGAATGGTTTATATGCCAATGTCATACTTGTATGGAAAGAGATTCGTAGGTCCAATCACACCTCTCATTCAACAACTTAGAGAAGAACTCTACAATGAACCTTTTGAACAAATTAGTTGGAGCAAAGTTCGTCATATGTGTGCACCGGTAAGATCATAGCTTTGTAGGGACATTGCTAGGTTAACCCAGTGAGCTAATGATCCATTACTAATAGATAATTTCTACTTATGAGTCAGAATCTACTATCTCCTATATCTATTAGTAGTGGGTCATTTATCCAGTGGGTCAACTAAGTTTCCCTTTCAAGTTTCAAACAAAAAAATTCGGTAATATTGTTAGGTTCGATTATAAGTTGGGGCAGCCTTAACACATTAAGGTGTGTTTAGTTCGCGGTGTGTGGTTGGGTTTAGAACCAAAAAAACAAATTATTTGAATGCGTTGGAGTTGAAACTAGATTTCTAATACCGTGTATTGGTTCAATATTGAAAGAAAACAAAATATTTCCGGATCGAGAATAAGTTCGAAAAAAAATTGATAAGATTTGATGAACTATGATTATTAGAATTTATCAGCCTTAAATGAAACTATGATGATTAATTTGTACCCAGCTATTAGCTCAACTATGATGATTATACAACAGGAAGATATGTATTACCCTCATCCATTGATTCAAGATTTGATTTGGGACACACTTTACATCTTTATGGAGCCGTTTCTTACTCGTTGGCCCCTAAACAAGTTGATCCGAAAGAAGGCTTTGGAGGTTACCATGAAGCATATTCATTACGAAGATGAAAACAGTGCTTACATAACCCTTGCATGTGTCGAGAAGGTAATGCTTAGACCTAGCTTTTTGTGGTGTCCGTCTTTAATAATTATAATTCATTTATTACAAATATAAAAGTCATGCATGTTGCTAGATTCTGAAGCAATATGTCCTTGACAATCTATGCATGTGATCTTTGATATAGATGTTAGCAAATTAGTTTTCTGATATTTCGCTATGAGTTTCTATATATTCATAATAAAATATTTTCAAAATTTTAATATCTTTATCATGTATGCTAATAGACTCCCTCCCATTTTTCAGTAGTTCCACTTCCATGTCACATAATAATCCATGTGATTGTACATTAAAATGATAACGGGCTACATGGAATGTGAATTTTACAGGTATTATGTATGTTGGCGTGTTGGGTGGAAGACCCTGATGGAGATTATTTTAGGAAACACCTTGCTAGAATATCTGATTATATTTGGATATCAGAAGAGGGATTAAAGATGCAGGTAATCAAAATATTTCATTCTAGACAAATTCACGTAATATTTTCCGATGGTCGTTAAATACATGAAATTGAAAGAGATTGGGACCAAACGGAGGGAAGGTACTTAACAAAGACGGTAACTTTTTTTTCAGTGTTTTGTTCAATAAGACAAAGGAATCGTTGAAGCGGTGGGGTGGTAGATTTTATAGTTATTCAATTTGAAAAAATAACCCTATATTTTCGCATGCAGCGCGTGTGTACAAAGCTAGTTATTGATAGTGTAAGGAGGCTAGTACGTAACATTGTACTATCCAAACCACATAAGCAGTATCAGAATCACTTATCAAAATCTGTGTCCGATCTTATGAAAAGCGCAATCAAATGGACTCTAAATCTAATCAAAAAAATCTAATGCAAAAAAATAAAGCAGGGTTGTGCGAGCCAGCAATGGGATTGTGCGTTGTCCATCCAAGCATTGCTTGCTTCAAATCTCAATCTTGATGAAATTGGACCAGCTTTAAAGAAAGGCCACTTCTTCCTCAAAGAGTCGCAGGTAAAAAAGAAGATTGTGTGTGTATTGTTATAATCTTTGCAATCTTTTTTAAAATTGAGTAAACTTGTAATTGTTGAAGGCAGTTGGGGGTACCATAAATTGTAATACATAGGATAGATTAGAGGGAAAAGTTTAGTTGAGCATAAATAATAATCTGGTCATCCCACATCAAATCAGGAAAAAACTCCCTTCATAATACTAGAGTGACTATTAATAAGCGTTATCAAAATTATGTTTTCTCCGGTTTTTTATCATTTGCATCATACGATGGGGATAAAATCAGATATTTGACGTGAATAAAAGGAAACTTATGGTAAATTCTCCAACACCGTTACTTAAAAGTTAAGAGCATCTTTACTTTGTTAGAGGAGTCTTCCACGTACAAGTCCAATAGGATTTTCATCCTAAAATCAATTAGTAATAGGTGGAGCAACCCACTAGAAGTCTGGACTAGTAAGTTAGTCACTAGTGTATCGTTCTCTTTCTTCAATGATGGACTCATGTGAGTTTTTACTCTTAACAATCTTTGCTCATCTAATTTACACTTCAAAAAAAAATCTAGCGGAGAAACTACAAATTTAAAGCAAATGTGATGCATTATTAAACAGGCCAAACATCTAAGTAAAACTCATCAAGTATTAGTGAATTACATTACTTGACTCTAATTTCTTAGCTTATTTGTTGTTTAGTGTTGCCTAATCTTATCAATGATGCCCCCGACAACCGTTGGAGAAAAAATGGACACTACAGATCTTTTTGCCTCCGTTGATTTCTTGCTTTCTCTGCAGGTAAATGTTGAAATATAATATCATATCAAAGTTTAAGCGTATAACTATACCACCACAGAGCGGGGAATCAAATGTTTCACTCTTTTAAACGACGAAATTAAAACTAGCCCGACCTAAATTGTAAATCACTTGACAAATGACAAGACCGAAACCAGCTTGTATTGTAATAAAGTACGTAGTTAAAGCTGGAATCAATATTGACCAATGTTGGACTCTTGGGGAAACCAAGAGTTCGGCTTTGACAGATTATTTCCATACAGAATTCGAAATAACCTCCGATGATCTGTCATGAACTCGTCCCGCACACCTAGGTTTTTAACATCGTTAATACCAAATGCAATATATGTACAAGGTTGATAATGTTGGACATGCATTAGAAAACTAGAATTTTTATTTTTGCCTTTACACAACGTTACTACCAATATCATCTATCAAATTCTATTGACATTAAGGAATCTCCCGATTGCAGAGTAAAAATGGAGGGCTTACTGCATGGGAGCCAGCAAAAGGTCAAAAATGGTTGGAGGTGAGTCGATAAGTGTATTACTAACCAACTTCGCCCGTTGTTCTACTCGCGTTCAAATCTATTTGTCTCTAGTAATATTTTGGTATGTCTATCAAAAAATAATGTTACTTAAAATCCTCACGATTTTTCAGAATGGTGAAAACAAATGATATGATATGAAATCAATTTTGGATGTATGTAAACGTCTGCCTTTTTCACCTATAATGTACTCATCAAAACTAGTTCTAGTTATGAATCAAATTTGTACTATTAACGCTAATATAATTTATCGAAAGTTATTGAAACTTCTCCTTACTTATTTTTATTAAGTATATGTAAGGTGGAAATGACGGAGAATTATCCTCTAAATATGACCTTGACATAATTTTTCCCTGCAATTTATAATGATCTCCAGCTTCTCAACCCAACAGAGTTCTTTGCAAACATTGTCGTTGAGCATGAGTAAGTACAAATTTTTAATTATGATGTGCAAAAAATTTACATTAGCTGTTTTGAATGAATCGGCAACTTAACAAAATAGTTATGCATATAATACAGGTATGTAGAGTGTACAAGTTCGGCAATTCAAGCTCTAGTGTTGTTCAAGACATTACACCCAAACTATAGGAAGACAGAAATTCAAACATTCATCGGAAAGGCAGTTCAATTCATCGAGAACTCTCAATGTCCTAATGGATCTTGGTGCGGTTTTAATTTACTTATTGCATTATTTTGTATGTAATATTATAGAAATATTCATTGATGATGATTATATAATTTATACTCCTTTACATGCAAAATTAAGGCTCTGTTATTTTGAACTGGAATGAACTGAACTGAAGTGCAATGTAATTGGGAGACAAAAGCAGATGAGCTTAACTGAACTGAAATGTTCTGAACTGAACTGAAATTCATGGAGCTGAGCTGAAGTGGACTGAAATGTTTTTCAATAAATCCAGTCCAAAAGAACAGAGCTATAATTTAACTTGAAAGAGTAATGTGACAACTTTAGTTTATACATATTAATATTTAGTAGTCAATTCTGACACTACATGTAGGTATGGAAACTGGGGGATTTGCTTCACATATGGTACATGGTTTGCATTAGCAGGGCTAGCAGTAACTGGGAAGAGATACAATAATTGTGACGCTATCAGAAAAGCTGTCGATTTCCTTTTCAAAACTCAAATGGAGGATGGTGGTTGGGGTGAGAGCTACCTTTCATGTCTCAAAGAGGTAATTATATTCATTAGTACTATTATGTTAATAAGGCGACGTTTACTCAATGTTTAGATTGTACATGCAAATGGGAATGGAGGGTATGTGTAGTCTACTCTCCGATTAAAATTGAAAGTGTAAAAAAATAAATGCACACATTCATTTATGAGTTCAAATTGTGTCTCTCATATTTTTGTACACTTATGTGTCATTTCTTCTTACTGGTAGATTATTATCTAAATGGAAGGATTGTCATGGTCCATCACATTTAGGGGTGTAAACGATCTGAGCCGGCTCGTAGAGCCCTCGAGCTCGGCTCGGTCAATGCTCGGCTCGAGCTCGGTCTAATTCGAGCCGGAGCCGAGCCCGAGCTATACGTTAAGTATACGAGCTTGAGCCCGAGCGCAGCAAAGCTCGGCTCGTTTAAGCTCGTTCGGCTCGTTTTTTAAAAAATTACATTTGAAACGTGTGGTAGTAAGAAATATAAAAAAAAACAGCTCAAACATGCAAAGCTCATAAAGGAATATAATATTATTGGGTTTAGTTTTCATATTGCATTAAATTTATGTATGATGGGCTATTACATATCTTACTTTATGTAAGGAAAAACAATAAAACCAATAACCAATAGGCGGGAGAAAAAAAAAAGAGCCGAGCCCGAGCCGAGCTCGGGCTCGAAGGTTTATAAACGAGCCGAGCTCGAGCCTCACCTTGGCGAGCTCGTCGAGCTTCGAGCCGAGCCCGAGCTCGACCAAAGTGACTTCGAGCCGAGCCGAGCTTGGTCGAGCTCGAGCTCAGCTCGGCTCGTTTACACCCCTAATCACATTCATTTGGTAAAGTATATATGACTACAACCACTATAAATATGCACTTGCACTGATAGTATTGGTAACAACCATAAGAATAAATATCGTGAATATTCATTTAGCTAAACATAAGCTATAATACAAAGGTTTACAACCCAGCACAAGGGGATGGCTAGCTCTACCCACAATCAAAGTCGAGGTCCCCGTACATTGAGACCGATTGATCAAAAATAATCATCGAAGATTATGTTACGAAATCTATATAAGTAGTTAATATGTCGATAAATTGTAACGGACGTGAGAGAAACGAACTTGTCCATGCGCAACTTTCTCACACACGAAGTATACATCAATTTTAACGTGTTCAGTACACTAACGTAACGTTGACCATAATTTCCCTAGAGAAAATCGCATTTACACGGTAAAATTAAACTGGTGATACGGACATACATCCTTGTCGATCAGACAAAGGAGTTTCATGAGAAAGTTTCATATCCAACATGCTATGCAGATACATTAGCTACCTCTTACACTCGGCATCAACACTAAACCTAGACAAAGTATGTTGTCACTTAGAAGACCAAGAGATTAATATCCCAATGTAGAAAACACAGTAGCTAGAGGTGGATCGTCGAGTATGTGAACATCCCGTCTAGTCCGCTAGTCTCATCGTTGTAAAAGGTGTGACCATACACGAATGATAGATAAAGATTTATGAAGATGCAATCCGAAATCAAGAGATGTAGTCCAAATTCAAGCTAAGAGTGGCCTTAAAGACATTGCAGATTTTGTTTGAGAGCAATAAAATAAGCAAATCTGGAATCATACATAAGTAGACTGACTTGAGAGTTGCACGATATAGGAGATATCTTGTGTTACGAAAGTAAGACGTTATAAGGCGCCTATTAGACTCCAATTATGGGTAGGATCATCACAGAGAGAACATAAGGAATATTGAGTTTTGACTTAATATATACGAGAGAATGCGTAGACAGATCATGCCAACGAGCTCAATAAGTTTGCCAACATAATTTCTTTGACAAAGAATCAATCCATCTGCATGACATGTTAGAACAAATTGTGCCTAAAAATTGACTTAATGACCCCAAATCCTTCATAGCAAAGATAGAACCAAGAAGGGTGCACATAACATATCATCAAAAAGATTTAATTGATGCGACAAGAACGTTGTTATCTGTGTAAAGTATATATGGTATGCCACATCTTTATGTTCACTTGAACTAAATACTAACGTGACTTTTTCATTTATTTATTATTCATTTATTAAAAACATAGGGTTATAACAAATAATTTATTATTATTTATCTAAAAATCTATATTTTGTCTGTCATAGAATTGTATGGTTTTCTATTAGGTTTTTCACTTATTGTTTTTTGCATCTGCCTTTAACTAAATACTTACGTAATTTTTCACGCGCAAAACAAAGGAATATGTGCCACTAGAGGGAAAATCCAATCTGGTCCAAACTGCATGGGCTATGATGGGTCTACTACACACCGGTCAGGTATACTTAAATACTATGTTACTCCGACACCTTCATTTACCTCAAAAATCGGGTGTCGTGTCGTGTCGTGTCGGACACGACACTTCACTTGGATACTTCATTTTAAACCAAAAAGTTGACTTTTTTCTACAAAATAGCCGAGTCGGACACTTGGACACCCGTATCCGAGTAGACACTCAATCCGTGTCTGAGTAACATAGCTTAAATACATATGCGATTCTTATTGTGATATACTTTCAATTTTAATACTAATGTAATTCATATTCTCCATTATATTAACAATATAAATTTTGTTGTCATTTTAATTAAATATGATCAGGCAGAAAGGGACCTTATTCCTCTACATCGTGCAGCAAAGCTTTTGATCAATTCACAGCTAGAAAATGGTGACTTTCCTCAACAGGTAACTCGATTAATCTCCTACAAAAATAATTGATTTCAAGCAATTTCAATATTGTTTATTTGAAAGATAATTTTAATGCTTATCATTTTCCTTGTTTTATTCTTACGATAAATATAGGAAATAACAGGAGCATCCTTGAAGAATTGCATATTGCATTATCCAATGTATAGGAATATCTATCCGTTGTGGGCACTTGCTGAATACAGAAAGCTTGTTCCATTTCCATCAATTAACTCTCCTTTAACTAATATTTTAGCTAGGAAATGAGTGATTAACTCAATTATTTCCCCTCTTTAATTTTGAAGTTGTATTTTATATGCAACGATCTCAACAATAACATGGTGAAATAGAATCGTTTATTTAATAATGACTCTTGCATAGTATTATTCAACAATGACTCTAAGATAATGTTAGAAGAGTCTCATAAATTGAAGTTGATTTTCAAATATTCAACAATGAATTTCATGTATTCAAAAATGAGTCTCATTTTGCTAGCGACCGGTTTGGTGTAAGGTAATATGACACAAAAATAGTAATAACTTTTAGTGTAATTTTGAACTCTTTAAATGTAAGGTCATGAGAATTTATCCTCAAACAGATGCTCTTTTCTAAGACTATTTAAAAATCGGCATGGATCGATAAAATGGACTGGACTATTTTCATCTTTGTCTTATCAAGTTTAATAATTTTAATCGGGCCTTATTAAATTTAATAAATTTCAATCAAATCTTATAAGGTCTCATAACTTCCAAACAGTCTCATAAAAATTTAATAAGTTCCAATAAAATATCATAAGGTCTAATTTAGTCTGAATTGAATTTAACATTGAAAATAGAAGAAAACAGTTTTCGTACGTAGAAAATGTTTTACAGCCTATCAAACCGAGCCTAAATGTCAATATCATGAGCACATTCTTTTTGCCTGCTTCAAGATTGTTGTTGCAATTACCATAAAAAAAATCGCTCTTGCGATATACTATAATCAAAATGTGGCCTACCATGTGAATTTTACTACATATACTTCATATATTAGAAATAATCACGTTAGTTTTGGTGTTTGGTATGAGCATTTTTCCTCACACTTTGTACATGCGTTCTTCATAAAAGACAGCATTGGCAGTAATTCATGACACCTCCCATAATTATAGCACCTTCATCTTTCTGTGGGAGTTTTCTTCTGAAAGATTTCCCATGCACTTTGGAAAAATATTTCTTCCCATTCTCTTTCGTTCGGCCTTTCTCATCTCATTTATGTCGGAACGAGGGATTAAAAATCCCTTGTTCCGGATCTCTCCAATATCGCTATCCAAGAGAGTAAACAATCAATTAGCCCGCGTTCATAACCATGTTGCACTATTAGTATTGTGTGCTTGATCGCACGTAGTGGCATCTTACACCCATATAAATAAAATAGGATTAAAAGAAGCGAGGAAGAGTGAAGGCAATGTGGAGGTTAAAAATAGGAAAAGGAGAAAATGAGCCATACTTATACAGCACAAATAACTTTGTGGGGCGCCAAACTTGGGAGTTTGATCCCAACTATGGCACCCCTGAGGCAATTGAAGAGGTTGAAGAAGCTCGTCGTAACTTTTACAACAATCGGTTTCAATTTAAAGCTTGTGGCGATCTTGTCTGGCGTCTTCAGGTTCTTTTTTCTCTCCTCTTTATAGATATATATTTAGCACAAGGAAGAGACTAATATAGTTTTAAACTAAACTTAAGTTCGACTCAACAAAAATAAGTTAGTTTTGTAAAATTAACTTCAGAAATAAGTTTAGTTTAGCAAAAGTAAGTTCAGTTCGAGTAAAAATCATTATTTGCAAAGACAAACAAAGAAAATTTGTAAAAAATTAGTTAAGTTCACCAAAATAAGTTATGTTCAACATGTACACTGAAGGAAAAATTAAGTTGGGTGTAGCAAAATAAGGTTAAAATGAACAAGCCATGATACTTTTTAAAGTATTGGAGTACTTCCTATAGACAACAACATATCATACTAGAAGAGTTAACATACATCACATAAGAAAATTTCATATTACACCATATATACTCCATTAAACAATTTATTCTAGTTTAGTCATGTGTATGTACATATATATACTTTGAGAAGTTTAGTCAAGATTTATTCATGTTGTTTACAAACATATAATTTAAGGTTTTAGTTGGGATATGCAAATAATGAACAAAGTCAAGTCGAATAACTACAAAAACAATTAAAGTGTTGGATTTAAGAATAACGTTGAAAATAATAAATTTTCATAATTTTGTAAATTCTTTTTACTTTTTTTTATCTACAAATCGGCTTCATCAATTCATGTTGTTCAATTAGCTTTGTTTAATTAATACCACTAATTACTAAATTGATCAATTGAACCAGTTCCTAAGGGAGAAGAACTTTGTACAAACAATACCTCGAGTGAAGGTTGATGATGGTGAGGAAATCACTTATGAAACCATGACCGCCACATTGAAGAGAGCGGTCAATTTCTTCACAGCATTGCAGGCGGAAGACGGCCATTGGCCTGCTGAAATTGCTGGCCCTCAATTTTACTTACCTCCCTTGGTCAGCCGATTATATTTGAACATTAATGGTCTTATAATTATACTCCTCGATTATTATTAGTTGTACCACGTTGACTTTTGATACAATTAAGATCTCTTAACTTGACCATATACTTTTACCAATATATACTCAGAAATAAACAAATATTTTTATATAGAATGACATATTCTTACTTATATAGTTCAAAGTTTGAATATTCAAAGATTTGTGTTGGCAAATGCAAGAATTAAAGTAGAACAACTAATAAGTATTAACAAATAAAGATGTATTTCATAACAAATGTTTAAGTGAACATGGTTTATATGCATTTATCAAATGTCGTCATGCAGGTTTTTACCCTATATATTACCGGACATCTAAGCTCTTATTTCCCAACTGAATACCAAAAGGAAATTCTTCGCAGCATTTACTACCATCAGGTGAATCTATTATCTATTATTATAACTATTAAAAACTTGTGGGACTCTCATTGTAGAGTGACATGTAGTGTTACAAATCATGGGTGACCGTATGCATGTCACATGCCACATGACATATCAACTTCATTTAAATCAATTCAGAAATAATATATCAAAGCACTAGCTAGGAATCAAACTTGCGACCCATCACTTTGAAAGTCACGGCCACTCAAACCACTAAGCCATCCGTATATTGTTGTTATTTCTTTGTTTATATTTTATATAACATGAAACACGTTTTTGGGCTCAAAAAAAGCTACACCGTAAAGCCCATTTCCCCTACCAGTATAATTAGCATACTTGGGCATAGGGAGGGTCCAATAAATTAGGTGGTGATAATAATCATAGAAGCTTGGAATTATCAATTGTAGGTTTGTATTTCATAAATCATATTTCATAAACATAAAATTAAAACGTACCTGAGGCATCACCCAAACGCAAAGACTAATTTTGATACTAAAATTTGATATTAGAAAACCTTTTTTATCGATATGAAAACCTTATATGTATATGGTACAATATTGTAGATCAAGAACAACTAAATTCTTAATCTCTGCCATGCATGATCAGTGAAACATTACCCTTGGTTTCTTCATATTTAAGGTTTTAGCCATGCATAAATCATATTTCATAAACATAAAATTAAAACGTATCCAAGTGCAAATTGAAGGATCCAATACGTATTTCAAACCTGGATACGTGCCGGGTTGGCGGGTTGTACCAACACCAGGTATTGATTAAGCATATTTACTCTTGACAGAATGCTTTGTTGTTATAGAATAAAGATGGAGGTAAGTATCAAAAAAAAAAAAGATGGAGGTTGGGGATTGCATATTGAAGGACACAGCACTATGTTCTGCACCACGTTAAACTACATATGTTTGCGAATTCTTGGAGTTGGTCCTGAAGAAGGTGATGAGAACGCATGTCCAAGAGCTCGTAAATGGATTTTAGACCATGGTAGCATTACTCATATTCCTTCTTGGGGAAAATTTTGGCTTTGTGTAAGTTATACGTTATATGCTACGTAAGAATCTCTTTGTCTCTAATTAATTTCGACGTTGTAGCATATAATCAAAAGAAAAATCAACATATGTGTGCATCATCTACATTAGAATGGTTGATGTTCGCAGAAAACATCTATTTTTTTTCAATATTTTCCTTCATGCATGCAATTCCCTCGTGAATATCCATCTAACTTCGTGTTATGCAAGTCCGGATTATTATGAAGAACCACTTTTTAAAGTTAGGATTACTATAAAACAATCTATAAATAGTACTATAAGAAGACCGGCAAAGTTGGAATTATTTCCCAACCAAAGGACTCACATACCATATCAAAGGTCAACTCAACCAAAGGCTTAACCTAATGGCTGATAGTTAGAGTCCCAAGAATAGTACTATGCTCTATCAAATTGGTTTTCTTATAATATTTACATGTGCATGGAATATGTTTATTAGATACTTGGTGTGTTTGATTGGTCTGGAATCAATCCAATGCCGCCAGAGTTCTGGATCCTTCCATCTTTTCTCCCGATGCATCCAGGTATCTAAATGAAGTTTTTTTTAATTAACAAGCATTATAAGAGTATGTACTAGTGAATATTATGGCAAATCATTTTTCAAAAAAAATTGTATTGCGCAGCGAAAATGTTGTGCTACGCTCGAATGGTTTATATGCCAATGTCATACTTGTATGGGAAGAGGTTTATAGGTCCGATAACACCTCTCATCAAACAACTTAGAGAAGAACTCTACAATGAACCCTTTGAGCAAATTAGTTGGAGAAATGTTCGTCATTTGTGTGCAGCGGTACGTAAATTATAATACTTCTTCCGTTTCAAAAAAAAAGCTACACTTTTCATTTAAAGAAGTTTCAAATTAATAATTACACTTCTCCTTTTTCCTTTTTTTGGTAACTTTTTCTCTCTATCTCTCTCCTACCACATATCTTACCCCACAATCTCTCACACAAACAAAAAGTGCCTAGGAGTCCGCAAAAAAAAAGTGTAACTATTTTTTTGAAACGGAGGAAGTACATGTTTTTGACTAAGTAACTCAGCTATGATCACGGGTCCTCAAATATTTAGGATGACCTTGATCATATACTTTTAAATGAGCATTGCTTAGCTTAAACTACTTTTCTAAATTATGATGGGTTACACAATTCGGAGGATTTATATTGCGCACATCCATTGATCCAAGATTTGATTTGGGATAGTCTCTATATTTTCATGGAGCCTTTGCTTACTCGTTGGCCCTTGAATAAGTTGATTAGAAAGAAGGCTCTAGATGTTACAATGAAGCACATACATTATGAAGACGAAACCAGCCGGTATATAACAATTGGATGTATCGAAAAGGTAATAATATCTATGTACGCATGTATGTATATGTTTACGAATATATATGTACACAAATTAGAGAAATAATAATTGAATCCAATTTTATAGGTATTGTGTATGTTGGCCTGTTGGGTGGAAGATCCAAATGGAGATTATTTCAATAAACACCTTGCTAGAGTCCCTGATTACATTTGGATTGCTGAGGATGGATTAAAAATGCAGGTAACTAAAAATTATAATAGTCAAAATCTTGTACTCTCTCCGTCCCAGAATGATTTGACCACTCGTAGTTTAATTAGATTATAAGTTGAAGTGTAGTTATCAAATGTTATTTTATTAATAGTAAAGGTAAAAGTAGATGTGATGGGAGTTGGTTGTGATATTTTTACGAGAAGAGAGAGAAACTTGGATAACTTTTTGGTGATAAAGGTAAAATGTGGGACCAAAGGAGTAGTGTAAAAGAAATACTAGTAATATATTAATAGTGGGACCATGGTAAAAATAGAAGTGTTGAAACTAATTTGTGACAAATATAAAAAAAGAGTGTTCAAACTATTTTGGGAAAGAGGAATTTATCGAACTAAATCTGCTGATATAATGTGCAGAGCTTTGGAAGTCAATTATGGGATTGTGCATTTTCCGTCCAAGCACTATTAGCTTCAAATCTTAGTCTTGACGAACTTGGACATGCGCTCAATAGAGCCCACTATTTCATTAAGGAGTCGCAGGTATGGCATCCTAATTATTTAATTCGACGAAAAATGTTGGTTTTTCTATTTTCTTTTGTTCAGTTTGTAAAAAGGCGAAACAATTATCCAAATGGTAAAATAGTTTTACAAAGGGTGAAAAACTTCTTCGTGCAAGGAACCATTCATGTTATCCCTTGAATGTCTTTTTCATGGTAAATCATTTACATTGAAATAATTTTCAGCGAACCAAACAGAGACATAATGATATTAAACTCTACGGTATGCCCGAGAAATGGTTGCATATCACAATGATAAATCAGGATAATATAAGCTTGTAAGAGCTTAATGATAGACTTTAATTTATAGTTTCATGAAAGTCGGGAGGTTGATTACTATGAGATTATTAGGGTAATTTGGTAATTAGACTCTTAGTAGATTCTGTAAAGATATTTTGTATCTCTATATATATGATGCCAGGCAACCTAAACAGGTAGCCATTTATTTCCAATACTCGTACATGGTATCACGAGCCTAGGTTTAGAATTTTTTTTCTCTCTCTCTTCCGCTCACATTCTCTAACCCTAAACCTAATTTTTTTTATTTTTCATCCGACCTCCTAATGGCAGACAGCACTTCCACCGCCACCGGATCAACCTCCCTGCCGGCTGTTTCTGCCGGCCACCGCAGCCCCACCACGCCGGTCCACCAACCGCGGGTGGCGCAGCCCCAACCGCAGCCTCAACTTGCTGCGTCAACGATGACTGGCTCGCCTCACGCGCAGCCTCGTCTCTCCGCCACGAGCGTGGCCGCAGCCACCACTCTTGGTGGCGCGTCGTGGCTGAACCACCAGCCTGCAGCTTACACTCAGGCGCCGCTTCTGCCACCGCTGCTGGCCCAGTCCAGCCCTTTTATGGGCGGTTCTCCGTCCACGAGTGCACCACGATTTCCTCCAGGGTTTGGCGCGCACTCATCCTCTTATGCGCCTACCACCTATGCTCCACACGCCTCTTTGATTTCTCCTCCGCCGTTGCTTGCACATCAATTTAACAATCACGACATCACACGGTATGTGACCATTAAATTAACGACTCCAGAGGATTTTCTCGTCTGGAAGACTCAGGTTACATGTTTTTTGTTAACACATCAGTTACTTGGTATTGTTGATGGTACTGTCTCTATACCTTCATCTACTTGTGTTGATCATCTTGGCAATTCCACTCCTAATCCGCAATTCTACGAGTATTTACGTTTAGATCAACAAATTAAATTGTGGTTGTATGCTACTTTGTCACGTGATGTTATGCTTGATGTTCATGAGTTACATACTTCTGTTGAAATTTGGAATCGTTTGATGTCTAGATTTTTACATGCTAGTATGGCTAGGTCTATGGAATTGAAAGGTCGATTGAGTCATATGAAAAAGCCTGAACAGCAGACTATGGAGGTTTTTCTGCGTGAAATTAAGATTATTGTTGACTCCTTAGCTGCTATTCAGTGTCCTGTTTCTCAGTATGATCTTGTCCAGTATACTTTGACTGCATTGGATCAAGATCGAGATTATGATGCTCTTGTTACTACTTTGTTGCAATTTCAAACGTCCTTGACGTTTGATGATCTTCGCCCCAAGCTACTTCAGCATGAGCAACGCCTTAAGGCTAAGCGTGCTTATGATGAGACCTCTCCTACTCATCAGGCTTTAGTGGCTGTTCAGTCTGGCTCTTCTGGTTCACAATCATCTTCTTCAGGTGGTTCGAATTCTAAAGGTCAAGGGGGTGGTAAAAACAAGAATCGGAACAATAATCGTAACAAGGGTGGTCGTGGCAACAATGGAGGTCGCGGCAATGGAGGACAGGGTGGTCGTGGCAATGCAGGCCGCACTAATGGTATGGGTAATTTTCATGATGTTTCTTATGTTAATTATTCTTGTGCCAATTATATTGCTAATGATTTGTCTTCAGCAGGAAGTAATCCATCTAACGGCAATTTAGCCACCACTCCTTCTTCAGATACTTGTGGTCTTTGTTGGTATCCAGGTCACCAAGCAGCTTATTGCCCTCAACGTTTTAATCATAGCTTTGTGCCTTCCTCTCCTGATGGTGTCACACGTGCCCTAGCTGCACTGTCTGTTGGTGGTGAAACAAATGACTCCGTTTGGTATCCAGATTCTGGAGCCGCATCTCACATGACCTCACAGGATGGTAAGCTATCTAACGCTCTTCCTTACACTGGTTCGAGTTCTATTATTGTTGGTGATGGCACAAAACTTCCCATTAATAAACTTGGAAATTTAACTCTGTCTTCCCCTAGTCGCCCCCTTCGCCTCACGAAGGTGTGTCATGTTCCCCAGTTAAAACATAATCTGATGTCTGTTCAAAAGTTATGTCAGGATAATTCTTGCATAGTCTGTTTTGACGAGTCTTCTGTTTGTGTTAAGGACAAGACCACGGGGGCAGTTCTGTTGCGGGGAATCAGTAGGAATGGTGTCTACCCTCTTCAGCCTCACATTCTCGAGTCAGAGTCGTCTTCCCGAGTTGGTTCGGAGTCTTCTAGAGTCTGCCCAGAGTCGTCTGTCCCTGCTCTTATGGCAACCAAGGAGTCTGGAGATGTTTGGTATACTCGCCTTGGTCATCCTTCTGCTAGAGTTTTAGGAAGTTTACGTTCACAAAACTTGATTTCATGTAATTCTAAGTTTCATGACGATTGTGTTCATTGCAAATTAGGAAAGATACATCGTTTGCCCTTTGAGTCTGTGACTCATCGTGCCCCTTACCCCTTATATTTGATACATAGTGACCTTTGGCAATCGCCCGTTAAATCTAATCAGTTTTTTCAGTATTATGTGGTTTTTGTTGATGATTATTCACGTTTTTCTTGGCTATATCCACTTAAACTGAAATCTGATGTCTTTTCGACTTTCATAGCTTTTCAAAAACTTGTTGAGAACTTGTTTAATTCCAAAATTAAATTTTTCCAAAGTGATGGTGGACGTGAATTTGATAACACTCCTTTACTACAACATTTCTGTGATTCAGGAATTTATTTTCGAAAGTCTTGTGCTCGGACTCAAGCGCAGAATGGTGTTGCAGAAAGGAAACATCGAACCATTATCGAGATGGCACGCACTATGCTTCTTCAATCTGAGTTGCCTACTCGATATTGGGTTGATGCGTGTTATACGGCGGACTATACGATAAACCGTCTTCCCAGTTCGGCATTGCGGGGTTCATCCCCATTTGCTAAACTTTTTCATCGTCCCCCCTCTTATGAGTTTTTGAAATGTTTTGGTTGTGTCTGTTTTCCGTTGTTTTTAGATCCTAAAATCAATAAATTACAGGCTAGGTCGATTCAATGCGTTTTTATTGGCTATGCTTCAAATTATAAGGGTTATCGATGTCTTGATCCTCTTTCTGGCAAAGTTTATACAAGTCGTCATGTGTTGTTTAGTGAACGTAAATTTCCCTATCGTTCTCTTGTGTCTAGCACACCCATTGGTTCGCCTATGACTGAGTCTCTTGACCCCTTAGGTTGGTTCCCGAGTCTTCCTTTGTCTAGTGACCCATCCCCCGAGCCCGCAGCACCACGGGAGCACGTGCAGCAACCCGCTGCCTGCCCACTGGGTGCATGCACGCCCGAGGGTCACCCACCTCCCAGCAGCCCTGCTGCCTGCCCGCAGGTGTGTCCCGCGCCCGCAGCGTCTCCCCCCTCCCCCACACGCAGCGGCTGCCAGCCCGCAGCACCATCCCGCGCCCGCGGGATCTTCCCCTCCCTCGCCTTTTACTCCTCCCCTAGCCGTCCCACATGAGTCATCTTCGTCTCCTATCGTCCCTCCCCCTAGGCGTCCTAGGAAGTCGTCTAGGTGTATCGATCCTACTGATGTTCATACCATGACCACGCGTCTCAAAGACGGAATCATTTCAACTAGGAATTTATTGGATTTAAAACCGATGTTGTTGAGTCTGAACCGTCTAATTTTAAGCAAGCGTCTAAAGATTCACGTTGGCGACAAGCCATGCGTGATGAGTATGAAGCATTAATTAAGAATGATACATGGGAACTTGTGCCTCGCAACAACAATAGAAACGCTCTTGGTTGTAAGTGGGTGTATAAGATTAAATATAATTCTGACGGTTCTGTGGAGCGGTTTAAGGCCAGGCTTGTTGTTTTTGGTAATCATCAGCAGGCAGGTATTGACTACTTTGAAACCTTTAGTCCTGTAATTAAGCCTACTACTGTTCGCTTAGTTCTTACTCTTGCTGCTACTTTTAAATGGCCTATTCGTCAACTCGATGTCAAAAATGCTTTCCTTCATGGTTTCCTCAATGAGGAAGTCTATATGCGTCAGCCTCCTGGTTTTGAACACCCTTCTCAACCACATTATGTTTGTCGGTTACGAAAATCCATTTATGGTTTGAAGCAAGCTCCTCGAGCTTGGTTCTCTCGTTTCAGCAATTTTCTTCTCTCTATTGGTTTCAAGTGCAGCAGTTGTGACACCTCTATGTTCACTCTCAAACACAGTAGTCATATTATCATTCTCTTGCTATATGTTGATGATATTGTGCTTACAGGTAGTAGTTCCTCTTTGCTTCAGAAATTTATCAGTGTTCTCTCTGCTCAATTTGCTATGAAGGATTTGGGTGATTTGCATTATTTCTTAGGCATTAAGGTTTTACGTACTCCTCAGGGTTTGCTTTTGTCTCAAAACAAATATGTAGTTGATCTTCTTCAGAAATTTCATCTTCATACTGTCAAACCCGTACGTACTCCTGTTGTCTCTCGTGTCACTCTTTCTCTTTTAGATGGTGAACTTCTTGCTGATCCCACAGATTATCGTAGTATGGTTGGTGCTTTGCAATATTTGACTATGACTCGTCCTGATATTGCCTATGCTGTTAATTCGGTTTCTCAATTTATGCATGCGCCTCGTACTACTCACCTTCATGTTGTGAAAAGAATTTTCAGGTATCTGCAGGG
This sequence comes from Patellifolia procumbens, assembly GCA_947645195.1. NCBI lineage: Eukaryota > Viridiplantae > Streptophyta > Magnoliopsida > Caryophyllales > Amaranthaceae > Patellifolia > Patellifolia procumbens. The sequence goes on along the minus strand of CANSGD010000102.1, from coordinate 318,147 downwards.
AACTTCTGATTATGGGCTATTTCTTCATAGTACTGGCTCTCCTACTGTGACTGTTGCCTATTCTGATGTTGATTGGGCCGGGTGTCCTGACACTCGGCGTTCTACTACTGGCTATGCTGTCTTCCTAGGGAAGAATTTGATCTCCTGGCGTTCTAAGAAGCAACCTACTGTTTCGAAGTCTTCTACTGAAGCTGAGTATCGTGTTGTTGCCTACATTGCGGCTGAAACAATTTGGATTCGTCAATTGTTAGCTGATTTAGGGTATTTTCATCGTCGGCCTACCATTCTCTATTGTGACAATGTTTCTGCTATGTATCTTACTGCCAATCCTGTTCATCATGATCGTAGTAAGCATATTGATGTTGATTATCATTTTGTTCGTGAGATGGTTGCTAAAGGTGGACTTCAGGTCAAGCACGTTCCGACACAGTTGCAGGTTGCTGATATTTTTACTAAGGGTCTTTCTTCTGAGTTGTTTTGTAAACATCGTTCCAATCTATCCGTGATTCCTCCCCGTAAAGATTGAGAGGGGGGGTATTAGGGTAATTTGGTAATTAGACTCTTAGTAGATTCTGTAAAGATATTTTGTATCTCTATATATATGATGCCAGGCAACCTAAACAGGTAGCCATTTATTTCCAATACTCGTACAGAGATAAATGAGCTATGTATAATATCAGAAGTTATTAAAAGAGACGGTATAATTTTATATTAAAATTTAGACTAACTTAAGCCCATCACTTTATTTAAAAAGGTGTTTCATTCTCTTCTTTCTATTGGGCTTGGGTGGTTACCTAGCTTTAAGTTACAATTAGACGGTCTCTTATAAGACCAACTCGTACGATATAGGTGAAGGACGATCCATTAGGGGACTTCAAAAGTATGTACCGCCATATCTCAAAGGGAGCATGGACTTTCTCCGATCAAGATCATGGTTGGCAAGTTTCTGATTGCACTGCTGAAGGCCTCAAGGTAAGGAAGAGACACCAAATAACAACAACATGAAATAATATACAAGTTCACCATATATTTTTTGCTAATGATATAACGATGATGCATTACGACATTCAAGTACATAATTAATAACTTTGTTATGGTTTTCTATCTTTTCATCATTTTTTAGAATTTGGACTTCGTCAAACCTCTAAAAGCTAATGTCAGACACGCCCCATGTAAATATGCTAGAGTACCCTTGTTAGCATCCAATTTGGGAACAAGTGGTTGTTAGTTCTTTGTTAATGAAAGTACTGATTCATCATGGTGTTTAATAACATGATTAACTTGGGTTTAATGTCTTAAGTGTTGCTTAATCTTATCAACAATGCCACCGGAAATTGTTGGAGAAAAGATGGACCTCGGAAGACTCTTTGATTCCGTCAATATCTTGCTATCTCTACAGGTAAATGGTCCATTACTAGTAGAAGTCACTTTGTTCTCCTATATAATACTAGTCTTATATGCACGCGTTGCATGCAGAATCATGTAAAATTTTGCATAAAAATATAACATTTAGTTTATTTAGGGTGTTTGGTATTTCTTTATTCAAAATTTTAAAATGTGAAAACGATTAGTTATGGAGAGAGTTGTTCCATTTAATTATAAATTTAAAAAAAAAAGATAAATTTTGATTTTTGGTGTCCCCTCCCTCTTCACTTATATAATAGATTTATCAACTTTCAGGGTAATAGAGGAGGGCTAGGTGCTTGGGAGGTAGCACGAGCTCAGGAATGGTTAGAGGTACGAGTAGGATTAGTAATGCAACTCTTGTTTCGTCTAATACTTATAAGGAAAAATTGACTGCAATAATTTCAACTATGTCCGTTCCGCTCATAATAATTCCAACTCTGAGTTATTCTAGAATAATCCAAATTATTAGGGAGTCCCTTCCCAAAACAATCCAAACTTTATTTTGCTTGCCTCCAATGATCCATTTTGGGACTATTATACATAGTAAAATTAAGAGTTTGGATTATTTTGACAGGACACCCCAATAGTTTGGATTATTCCAGAATAATCCATTGTTGGGATTATTTTGAGCGGAACGGTCATAGTTGGGATTACTCCAGTCAATTTTTCCTAATTATAATCAGGTTGATCACTACTTATAAACTTGATATATTTTCTTGTACAATTTTCAGCTTCTCAACCCAGTAGAATTCTTTGGAGACACTATCATTGAGCACGAGTGAGTATGAAATATCTTTAGCTTATGATATGCTAATAAGTACGGATGATTTTACGGCGGACATTTGAGAAACGTCCACAATAACATGATGAAATACCAATTATTGTTTTGACACGTAAGATAATGAATTTTAATATAATAAATAATTTTCAAAAATAAATATAATTCCTATTTATTGATTATTATCTACATTTATAGAAAATATAAAAATGAATTCTTTATTATTTTTGCAATTTTAGAAAAGGCAAATTTCACATGGCAGAATAATTGGCCTATTAATCTCTTATTAAAATGTTGTGGTGGATATTTCTCAAATAACCGCCCTAAAATTTTCCAATAAGTATTGCATAAAGGACAAGACAACTAATAAAATAGGTATGCATATGATAGGTATGTAGAGTGCACAGCTGCAGCCATTCAAGCTTTAGTATTGTTCAAGAAGTTACACCCAGGCCACAGGAGTGAAGAGATCGAAAATTTCATCGTAAATGCAATCAAGTTTATTGAGAACACTCAACATCCTAATGGAGGATGGTGGGTTATTATGCCTAGTATAAGTTTGTAATAGCAATTTGTGCATGTTGAATGTGTTAGATTATACAGTATGAAAATATACATTATTTTCATATATATCTTTTATATTTATGTAAATAAAATTAGTAATAGCTTGTATATCTTTTTAGATATAGTTGTTGCCTAGTCTATAGGACTTAGCTTGGTTATTATCTTCGTATCCTAGTATATATTGTTAGGTGTAACAATTAATCAGTTAAGGAATTATCTTCTTTCAGAATGGTTATTATATGATGAATAACATGAATCGCAGGTATGGTAGTTGGGGAGTTTGCTTCATGTATGGGACATGGTTTGTGCTTGGAGGACTAGCAGCAGTTGGCAAAACTTACGATAATTGTGGTGCTATAAGGAAGGGTGTTGAATTTTTGCTCACAACACAAAAGGAAGATGGTGGTTGGGGTGAGAGCTACATTTCATGTCCTAAGAAGGTAATTAATCCCATACAACCTTCGTTTCATGTTGTACATGTTTTATACTGACTTTCACACATGTCGATGCATGCATTGTTTTGACCATTAATATCTCTAATGAATCGATAAGTAAAAATAATAAAATATTGATATATTGAAGGTACGTTGACTAATCCGAAAACATGTTATATATGACGCATTTGTTGTAATATACTAATTAAGAAATATTGTCAAACTAAATCTATAAATAGTTCAAATTTTCTAATGTTGTATGTATGTGGATACTTGTTTACCTTCCAAAAGTTAAGTAGATTGCCCATTTCGAACAGACTTTAATCAATAGTGGATGCGATTGATAGCAACAAGCCACCAATTAATTAATTTGAGTGTCTATTGTATGTATGCATGTTATGCAGTGCATAGATTTAACTATCACCTTCACCTTCACCTTCATATCACCTTCACCTTCTTATTTAACAACTATGAATTTTGCATCAAATTATATATCTTTGTATAATTTAATTAAGTTTATCTTTATATCAAAACAATTGATAAATTCATGCCCGAATGTTAGTTTTTTAACAATTAAAGTCAAATACTATGGCTCTATTGAGTCTTTATGACATATTATTACCTAGGAAGAGAAGTAGTAGTCTTTATTTATGTAGTGTACTGTTTGTTACAACTCTTACAAGCTTTATCTTAAACCGCATATATCATGAGTATGGTATACCTAACCTCTAAGGTTATTTAATTTCTTACTCATTACTTATTTGAAAGATTTCAAATGAGCAAAATAATAGAGCAAGTTCTAACAGATGAGCAAGTCAACAAAAAATAGTCTTGGATGTGTCATAGGCATAGTATTCAATATCTAGTGTTCGATCAATGTACAAAACATTTGTGATGTGATGATCACAGGAATTTGTGCCACTAGAAGGGAAATCGAATCTTGTTCAAACTGGATGGGCTTTGATGGGTCTACTTCATGCTGGACAGGTACTCCGTTCCTCTAACTTATAGTATTTGTGTTTAAAGATAGCTTAAACTAGTTTTTGGGCCGAGGTGACGATAACCCATGGTATCTTTATTCTTTAATATAGGAGCATCTTGGATATTTTTATTGTGTTACGTTACGTTTCAGTAATTAGTAATTTTAAAAAATAAGACAAAAGAATTTAGTAGTTGTCTTTGGACTTTTATTTGAAAGGAGAGATGAAACCTGGTGGTAGTATTATGACATCTGAAGTAAGTGGTTGGGGTTTTAAAGACCTCTTATAAAACTTCTGCTCATGTCAGTATATGATATAAGACGACATGTGACGGCCTACCATTCTAACGTGTTCTAAACTTTAAACTTATTCTAATATAAATTGATTAAATTGTACTATTCTACCATTTAACTAAAGTATGATTAGGCGGAGAGGGATCCTACTCCTTTACACCGAGCAGTAAGACTTTTGATCAATTCACAGCTAGAGAATGGTGATTTTCCTCAGCAGGTAACTTAATTAATCTCTAACAGATAAAAATATTTTCAATCAATAATTAAAATGGTTTATTTTGAAAGATTGTTAATGGTTAAATTTGTTAAATTTATTTAATTTTACCTTGATGGTAATAACAGGAAGTCACAGGAGTATTCATGAGGAACTGCATGTTACATTATGCAATGTATAGGAATATTTTCCCAATGTGGGCACTTGCTGAATATAGGAAGCATCTTTTTTTACCTTCTATCAATTCTGCCTAAGCAAAGCTTAAGGGACCAATTTGCCATTTTGATCCAAAGCTTAAATATTTCTAATTAGCTAACAATGTTACAATAATTTTTCCTCCAATAAAGTTTTTTTTGGGGTTTTCATACTATAATTATGTAAAAGTTCACATTGGAATAAATGTTACAGAGAAAGGACAATTATATTACTTGTGAATAAAATGTACAAGCATGATGCAAGGCGTTAAGGCCCATTCGGTATCATCGCCAGTTTCCTATATTTTATTTTTTATAGTTGTAAAAAAGCTTCAAATTAGTCATGTACTCTTTGGTTTTTTTTTATGATTTTAGAGTCATACAGTACTTCGGTTCTAGTTTCATGTTGTAATTGAGGTATTTTGTTCTATAATAGTTTAATCTCGACATGCATTTCTTTGTCTCAAGATTATGCTGTCCATCTCTTATATTGTAATAGATACATTATCTCATTTACTCATGGTTATCCTTCTTTAAGCATATTACACGTTTGTTTGCGAGGAACCCTTGTTTACAAGGACCAGCAATCCCCAGGAGAGTGGATCACCACCTCCCCGACGCTCTAGACCATTTGCGACGAGATGTCAGTTGTTTGTTGACAGATTTTTTTTCCCAACAAATTGTTGATATAGTCTTATCCGAAGAATGGTTGATTGTTTTTGTCCCAACAAGTATTGACATATTTTTGTCCTAACACCATTCATATCTAATTACACATTAACTTTAAAATTTTTATAAAAACATGGTATTCTGAAAAAAAAATGTTGAAATTAATCTAACATTCTGTTTTATAAAATCTTTTACATGCATGAGTAAATGATATGGTCAAAGTTAATACTATATAAATAGTACAAAAATTAAAAATTAACACTTATTTAAAAACGGAGGATATATATAATATAAGTTTTGGGGCAGAGGGAACAAAATATTCATAATTCAATATTCCATCCTCATTGTACAAAACTCTTTTATCCATATAAGTTGGCAAAACTATTATTAGAATCATGCAAATTAAAACAAGGAAAAACTGTACAAGGTTGATGATTCAAAGGTTGGCCATACTTGTAGGACTCAACACAGCTCATCTCCCAGATTCTCCTCCGCCAACCCAAAACCCGAAAAACACCGCGAATCTTACAGTTTGCAAAGCCATCAGAGACTTTGCCACCCTTTTCTCTCATCTAAACACCCAAAAACCCTCCAAAACCTCCCCCATTTCTTCCATTTTACCATCCTTTCGTCATGCCGGTACATTCATCAACCTGTTCTCTTTTCCTTGTATTCATGGAAGACAAAGGTGGTAAACAAACCGGATGAAGAAACGTGCAAGACGTTAAAACTGAACGTAAAGACCACGTTAGCATTTAGCCATTCCAATCTTCAACCTGTGAAACATTTAACGTGAAAAGGGGTATTACAAACATCATTACCATCTATATTCACATCAATATAAACATATAAAACTGCTGATGGGCGCGCATGCATTTGCTTGGCTTGTGCGCCCACCACCTTCATCCTCGCGTTCCCTCCTCTTCCTTATTTTATTTCTTCTAGCAATAACATATATAGGAACATCGGCATCAGGCCTCACAGAGGCCGAAGCCCTGCTAAAGTTCAAGTCGTCCCTTACACATAACGAGGCTATACGAAACTGGAACCCTTCTATTAGTCCATGTTCAGATAGGGGTTCCTCAAGATGGTTTGGTGTCATTTGTGATTATGGAAAAGTATGGGGATTACAGCTAGAAAATATGGGTTTAGGAGGCACCATTGATGTTGATGCACTTTCACAATTGTCCGAGTTGAGGACCCTGAGCTTCAAGAACAACAAGCTTGAAGGCCCTCTCCCAGATTTTCGTCGCCTACCAAAATTGAGATCATTTTATCTAACTAATAATAAATTTTCTGGTGAAATTCCTGAAAATGCCTTTGCTGGAATGGATGCTTTGAGGAGGGTGGTCCTGACAAGAAATGCCTTCACCGGCAAGATACCATCATCTCTCGCCACACTACCCATCCTCGTTGAGCTGAAATTAGACGGCAACCAATTTCAAGGGAGCATCCCGGATTTTCAGCAAAAGGACTTGCCAAGCATCAATGTGGCTAACAATCAATTGCAGGGTCCTCTTCCTGAAAGACTCAGGAAACTCAGCCCAAAGATCTTTTCAGGTAAAATACACCATGGTTATTTCAGCCTGTTAAGTACACGGCAAGAAATTATAAGTCATATATGTGTGCTATGTTACTACTTCGTAAGAAAAATCTCATGGTAACGCAACTCTACTCCTAAGCACGTATTTTTTCTCATGGTAACACAACTCTACTCTCAAGCACATGTTTTTCTTTTATGGATTTGGGGTGAAAAGTATTACCATGGACACCAGAATAGGTGTTTCCTAGCAAAATCATAGATAAGCTCGTTACCAATACATCCAAACAGATAGTTCGGGTTTTAACCATGTTTTAGAAACGCTCAAAACGTCCGACTTATTTAATTTTCCATACAAATAATGCAGGAAACCAGGGACTGTGCGGGGGGCCTCTCGAGCCTTGCACCGCTGAGACAGCAGCCAGCAGTCCAACAATCCCCAACAAAAAACACAAGTCATCAAGTAAAACCAGCATAATTGTGATAGTTGTACTGCTTGCACTAGTGATCTTGGTACTAGTAATCGTATTAGTATGTCAAAAGACACGCAAAGCAAAGCTAAGGAAACATGACAGCTTGGCATCTCAGGACGGGAACCAGTTTGTAGAGACATACATGCTGCCAAGTGAAGAGCACACAACAACCACAAGGAAGCGGTCAGATTCAGACAAGTTGAATTTCTTAAGACGTGACAGGAAAAGATTTGACCTCTCAGAACTCTTGACTGCATCGGCAGAGGTGTTGGAAAGTGGAAACTTCGAGTCCTCCTACAAGGTGGAGATATATACAGGGGAACTACTGGTGGTGAAGAGGTTTAAGCAGATGACCAAAGTTGGAAGGGAGGACTTTCATGAGCATGTTAGGAAGATGGGCAAGTTGAGACATCCAAATGTGCTAGCGTTAGTTGCTTATTACTACACGAAGGAAGAGAAGCTTCTTATCTTTGATTTTGTTGACAACGGAAGTTTGGCTAGTCACCTCCATGGTACGTAATACTTTGAAAGATATGTCGTAAAAATCAACTGTAATAACATACTATCACCCTAAATGGATATATTACTGATACAGCTTAGCATAATGTGGGATGATTTTTGGTTCTGTTTCAGGCAACCGTAATCAGAAGAATCTCGGGTTGGACTGGCCAATGCGGTTAAAGATAATCAAAGGAGTAGCAAGGGGGTTGGCTTACATTTACAGCGAGCTTTCAAGCCTAATTGTGCCCCACGGCTATCTAAAATCATCGAATGTGCTTCTCAATGATTTGTATGAACCCCTTCTCATGGACTATGCCCTCCAACCTTTAGTCAACTCTGAGCATGCTAAACAGCTCATGGTTGCCTACAAGTCACCTGAGTATGCTCAACTCGGACGTCTTACAGCAAAGACTGATGTTTGGAGCCTCGGGATTCTCATACTGGAAGTTCTAACAGGGAAATTCCCTACCAACTTCCTTGCCGTTGGAAATGTCAAGGGCGAGAATCTAGTAGCCTGGGTAAATGATATATTAATTGAAGAGGAGAAGGGAGAAGATGTGTTTGATAAAGAGATGGGAGGAACCTATCAAAGCGAGGTCGAAATGAGAAAACTTTTGAAGGTTGGTTTTGGCTGTTGTCATGAAAATATAGATGTAAGATGGAGCATAAAAGAGGCTGTTGAGAAAATTGAAGAGGTCAAAGAAACACACCAGCTCCATCAACAATTTACTGAGAGAATAATTTAGTTATCACATAAATTAGAGGATGAATAAAATTCCACATATCATTGAAGATTTTTTACTTAGGCATTTTAGTTGAAACTTATACATTCTGTAAAAATTTGTAGTCTTTTTATTATCTCTTGCAATTACTTCCTTGTTTTCGTCATTTCTTTTCTCTTCTGCTAAATTGTTTTATTTCACCAAGAACTAGTGTTTTACCCTACAACCCTTTTCTTACTGAACTTATACATAATTACCGGGCAAAGTGGCATTGTGGCAAATCACCCCAAGACTTGCATCAATGGTTCGACATAGTCCGTCCCTTATCCTTCAAGTGTAGTGAACTATCCCCAGCACTTAGTTGTGAAATCACCGCAGTCCACAATTTCTGATTGAATGTCTGCCAAAGAAATGACATTCAAATCTACAATCCATCGTACTTGTCTTATTGATGTGGCGACATATGATATTATTCACTGCTCATATGGCAAGTGAAAACATATAGAAGCTGGATACAAATGTATTTCCGATTTGAAAATTAATTTACCACTCTCATGTCATTTCTCCAGTAAATGTGATTTGTGCAGTAATCATTAAACCAATCCAAATACGAAGGTTTGTTGAACAAAAATAAAGAAATTCTAAATGCTGCTACATTTCAACTTCACTATGGTATGCTTTATACTAAGATAGGTATCTACCCAATAAGATTAATGCCCCTAGATAGCCACCAATGAAGCATAGGGTAAGAAGTATATACGGACAAAATGACAGATTTAGAATATAATTTCGGACATTTCGACACAGAAAAGGAGACAAAATCAGGAAGAGAGAACTACTAGTTTAGAATACGATCAAAGAATCAATTAGTTCACTATGTGGGATTAAGAATGGCGATAAAAACACCTAACAGTTGATCAACAAAATGTCTCATTAAACAGTGGTACCAACACAAGCCATTGTTTGAAGGCAGTCCTACCTCCATATAGGAGGGTGGATGAGCTAGGTGAGAATGATCTTTTTGATATCTTATTTTGTTAAAGATGAACAAAATTTGCTATTTTCTTTTTGTGCTGGAAAACTAATTTTAAAAATATAAAGAATCTATTACTGAGAGCATAAATTTCAACAATGAAATATGTCATTTTAACCAGTTATTCATCATAGCGAATATTATGTAGATGCTAGCTAGCTCAATTGATAAAGTCTTCTACGGGTGGTGCTCAAGACTTGGGATCGAATCCCTTTATGTCATTGTCCTTTTAGGCTCCCTATATACCAAAGACGATAAACACACATTGTTCTACGGGTATAACAGCAGCAAAATCCAGTATTTTTTCTCCTCTACAAAATATGCATACAATTTTCGTGTTTCCTAACGTTTTGCAAATTTTTCGAATTTATCTAGATCAAACATCCATATAACACATTCATACACGTAAGGATGTTATATAATCAGGGAAGTAGTATCAGCATTTTTATCTGATTCCTACAAATATCTCTGCTTTATTCTTCTTTTTTGCTTTTTTGTTTTGTTATTTTCCTCCCTTTTTCTTGGGGATCTAGAATCTATTACTGCAATTACGCAAAAAAATATTTGGTCTTTTGTATTTCTGATTAGATTTTCTCCAGTCACTAAATTTCAGGTGGTTGGCTAAAAATAACCACATGATATTTGGGTGGAAGAAAATAATGCACAAGGGGGAAAAAGGAAGAAAAAAAAAAAGGAAGCACATTGCTCCAAGGAAATCAAGGTGGTTAATCTTTCTATCATTTCTTTCTCAAAGGTATTGTCTGGAGAATCAGAAAATAACCAGGAATAACATGGGGTGAAAGTTTTATTATAGATCCTTATGCATGAATTTACAAACTTTAACAACGACGAATGCGAATGCACAGAAAGGAAAGGAAAAAATTGAAGCATACACAAGGACAGAAAGAAAGGGAATATATATTTTGCAATGTGGGCATCAAGAGGGGCTGCAGGAAGGAAAATAGAGGACCATGGACTGGTGGCAGTGGCAATAGACAAAGACAAAAGCAGCCAATATGCGATCCGGTGGGCCATTGACCACCTTCTCGGTAGAGGTCGCCCTATCGTCCTAATTCACGTTGCTAATGGCTCTTCTTGTGCAGGTTGTGTATGTCTTAATTTTCATTACCACGTTTCTCTGAACTATTTCTAGATAATTATTTCAAGATCAGGCCTAGAAGAACTTAATTCAAATATTATTTAGAGTATATAAGAAGTTAATTTTGTGAAGTTTCTAAAGCTTTTAACACATAATCCAAACCAAGAAGATCACTTCTCCCTCCGTGTCTTACCGAACACCTTGGGGTACATACTACAAAGAGCTATGTACTCTCAAAATACAATCTCATTATTTTGTTCATTCTCCTCTTGCGAGACACATTGTAAATTAATATATAAAATAATGAGATTGTGGCTTGGGTTTACTTATAAATTGCCCTTTCATTAGGTTGCAATTTGTGACTCAAAATATTGCAAGTCAAATATTTTAAAGATGGCAAACAATGTATGTCAAATGGTGGGAGTATTGTAAATTGAGTCAAGCTAACTAGCTATGTTGTTATTTGGCCCCCAAAGAAATCCCTTGTTGATTTATGTTTTTCCGAAACCCTCATTTCACTTCTTTCCCAAACAATTTTCTGGTTTAAACCCAAACCCATCCTATTTCAACCAGTCCTGGTTACATAAGAGCACTGGACTATTGGTGAATACTTCTTAAAAATCTTCCTTTTGTTTCTCTTTTCTTTCTTATTCACTTTGCTATTTTCTTTTCTATCATGTAGTCCAACTTGTTAGTTCTTATACTTGTCTTTAACAAAATTCAAGATAAATTAAAAGGGTGACACTATATTTGTTGAGAGAAAAACTAGATTCGTTCTTCCATTGTGCAACTTCTATTAACTAATGTGCAAAGAAAATGTGTTTCAATATAGATCAAAACCCTTAGAATTATGCCACAGGCACTTAAATAGTAAACACTTTTCTGATAAGTACAAGTTTTGCAGAAGAATCCATACCATCAAACTAAGCGAAAAAACCAAGTCGTGTTCATATAACACCAAATCATAAAATGTGGTCTTCAAGACTTGAACAAAATAAGGTTTTGGTCAAATTTTTTCATGAAAATTTATTCGTACTGGAAATTGGCGAGTTTGTCAAGATCACTATCAATTTTCCATAAGCCGAGAGATTACAACTATTCCATTATGATAGTGATCTTGATTCTTGATACATGTTTAGATTCAAACTCGCCAGTTTCCAAAATGGATAGATGTCAACATTTATAGAAACCTTAGGCACAAAGATACTATTCAAAGGATTATGATTTGCATAATAACCTGACTGATGGTAGGCTTACCTTTAAATTAACAAGTCGTTCCGAGAACTTCAATGTAACACCAGATTTGATAGAGAAGTTCCTGCCACCTATACTCCAATAGAAGGGAAAGGAATTAGAAATTTGAGAGCCAAGCACAAAAATGATTACAAAGATAGGCCAAAAATTTAAGATACCACCAAGATGCAACCAAAAGTCTCACTAGCTGAGTTTGAACATAAAGGATTGCACAGTTGAAAATAGGCCTTCACTCATTTGCAATTGCAAAAAAATTTCTCTTTCTGCTTTCAGCAGGCAGTTCTGCAATTGTATCAACATCAAGTCCGGGCAGATCACCAAATTGTCAGCAAGTCGACAAGCAGACAAAGGACTTGTTCCTCACATTTCGCTGCTTTTGTACTCGTAAGGATGTATGTTTCCTTTAGTTTTACTTTTGCAATATTTCTTTCAACACTTAATTACACAATCAAACAAGAGAACCAAACAAGACATTATAATGAAGTAGACATGCTTGGAGATAGGGAGTGCTTTTATATATGTGGAAAGGGATATGGTCCCATACCTTAACTGAAGGTGTTGTAGACTAATTGGTATGTCTCACAAGAAAAGTGCATTAACTATTCAGGAGCAAAGGAAGAACAAGAATTCACGTAGATCTAGTTAGGATTTAAAGCAAGAAACTGAAAACACATAAGTTAACTTCCATATAATATCACTATTTGATTTCATTTCCTCTTGATGTTTTTATTTTTTAACGCTTACTTAGCTAGCTTGTTTCGGGTTTTATCAGATACGCTGCATAGATGTCACACTCAAAGATAACGATGTAGGTAGAGCTCTAATAGAATACGCCAACTATGCTGCAATTGAGAATTTGGTTCTTGGTGCTTCAAAAGGTGGATTTATAAGGTACAGCACGAAAGCATACAAATATATTTATCACATACAAATATATTTTATGAGGTATATCTGTTCTATGTATCTACCAGTCATACATGAATAAAATCTATGTATAGCATGTAAACATGTGAATACACAAGAAAAGCAGTATATAGTAAACTATGAGAAACAGCATCATACAAAGATAATGTTTACGGCAGATAGCACAAAGAGAATGTTTACGGCAGTTTCATAAATTAGACAAGAACACCTGATGTTGGTGAATTTTACCCAGAAATTATAGAAAATTATTGAGAACTTTTAATTTGGCATCACATTATAATATAAGGCACATGATTTCCATCTGATAGACATTGATCTGTGAAGATCTATTTGTATTGTAACACAGAAAATTCAAGCAAACAGATGTACCAACTATTGTGTCAAGAGGAGCACCTGATTTCTGCAATATTTATGTAATCTCCAAGACAAAGATGTCAAATGTACGCAACGCTTCACGACCAGTTCCACACACATCCCCTCTTCAGACCTATTTAGAAAGCGTAGTCAAAGACAAAACAAATCCTCCCACGCCTGTTGCAACCCCTCCTCCGCAACGTAGTCTGAGCATTAGAGGTTTCTTTATTTCCTCTGCACTACTATATTACATAATTTGGTTCTTCTCAAAATGATAATATTTGCATACTGTGCACGCAGGGGATAGGCCATCGTACAGCGCAAACACACCACCAAGAGATGACAGAGACTTAGGCAGGTACATACCTTTTCCTCTAACAGGGGAAGCTGATTCTATGTTTGTCAAGAGTGTAGTGTCAATCATCCCTTCCTTGGATACCACTCCTTCTAGAATGAAAGGTTAAAAATGATTAAAATAAAAAGAGGCAAATCACTAAGCATGCTTAGCAGACTTCAAATCAAGAATAAACCATCAAATAATGAGAGCAAGATAATACTTGTCAAACCTTCTTCCGTTCAACATTGTGAAATTATCATGATAATATGCACCCATGTGATAAATGTTGTATCAGGTCAGATAGAATAAATGAAAGGCTGGTGCTTAGCGACTTTCCAGAAAGCGATACAGATATTTCCTTCGTGAGCTCCGAAAGAACAAGTGTTGACCGCCTTTCCGTGCAATATGACTACATGGATGTAGCACGAACCCCTAGACTGTCTACCAGCTCCGACCACAGTTACCCATCAATTCGCTTTGGACAAAAAATGAATGATATGAACCCAAGATCTGATTTTTCCTTTATGTCGCAAGATAGTGGAATGACTTCAGCTTCTTCAATACCTAGTGTAAGCACTTTGTAACTTTAATTTGCACATCAATGGGAAACATTTCATGATGTAATGTCACATATCATCAAGTAGTTTTTCTTAACACTTATCGCTGACACATGCACATAGACATGCTATACTTCTTGGGTGAGGTTTATATTACATAGGAATATTACATACAACAGTCTTGTTGTAACTTGCCCTTAGCCACTTCCTTTTTCATTTGTTTTCCTCACACAAAAGCGTTAGAGGTAATGTGCACAAAATACAACTTTTTTATGCACATTACCTATGTGTTAACTTCCACTCAACTAACCACCTTGGGGAATCTAGGATGTGTTGTGACCCGAGTGATTATTATGTACCACAGCAACCTTCCATATCTTCCATATTTTTTATAACAGAGAGCAGCAAACTCATGAAATTATATTTGTTGTCTTCAGTGTCATCCATACAGATATTTTCCAATGACTTTCACGTATCTTGCATTCATACAAACTATATACTTGTGCCAATGACTTCCATGTATTTTACTGTTTATTAGTTCATGTTATGAAGATATATGCAACCATAAAAACTCTGTTTGAAAATAATGCAGGAAGAAACAGAAACTGAGATGAGAAGGCTTAAGCTTGAACTAAAGCAAACCATGGATTTGTACAGTGAAGCCTGCAAAGAAGCAGTTTTTGCAAAAGAGAGAGAAAAACAACAAGTATGTTTCACACCTTCACACACACACACACACACACACACACACTGACCCACCAATAAAAAAGATAGATTGTAGAAGAAAATGTTGACATTTGATAGTTAAATTCGATAGTACTAGCATTTGATTGATTAAATGTCAAGCAAGTGCAGGCAAAGGAGCTTCACCGATGGAGGCTAGAAGAAGACAAAAAGTTGGAGGAAACCGGAACTCCTGAGGAAGTCGCTATGGTGCTTTCTGAAAGAAAAAAGCAGAAAGGGCAAGTGCACAAAACATGCCAGCACGTGCTGCCATAAGCTACAGGAGGTACACCATTGATGAGATTGAAACAGCAACAGATTGTTTCTCTGAATCTCTCAAGGTTGGGGAAGGAGGTTATGGACCTGTCTTTAAGTGTTACCTTGATCATACAAGAGTTGCTGTGAAAGTTTTACGTCCAGATGCTGCACAAGGAAGAACACAGTTCCAGCAGGAGGTAATATAAAAGCAGAATCATTTACTTATCAACCCTCATTTTAGCGGTTAATGTTGTGTGATCAATTCGTAAAAGAAATAACTCACTAGACAAAGTTATAGAAATGACCTACAGAAACATTCACCAATCACTAGATAGAATTTAACCCTTGCGGAGACAGCTTTAACACTGACATCAAACCAATGAATGACTTTACAGATATGTTTCTGATGACAATGGTACTTCCTTTGTTTCCAAAAGCAACTTCGGTCCAACTTGATTAATTTGCCTAACTGTTTTTCTTCTTTGTATGTTCAAAGGATATAACCATCACGAGATGTTTCAGATTCATAGGATCAAATATTTGACAGTCTTCAGTAGTCATATAATCAACATATCCTATCTTATCATTTTACCATTGTATCTAACAAGTCCCCAGATTTGGGCAAGGTATGAGAGTGAAAAGTGTCTGGCTTTCCCCATGTAATGTCTTATTAATCTCCATCACAGCAAAGGATAGATTAAAATGATTTACCGGGCTTCATATCATTACAGACATAACACGCTGCAAAAAGAGTGACAAAGATATAACTTACATAGACAATCACAGCACAAAGCCAAAATATTACAAGTTGCTTGAATTCAAAGAGAATGGTGACGGGACCCTGAAAAGATGTTGATTTGTGTTTTAGAATATAGATATGATTGACGAGTAAAGAAGTATCCTCATATACAAAATTTATACATGCATTAGATTATACGGGATGAAAATTACCAAAGCCTTAAAGAAACTCTAGTTCTCTTCTAACTAACAAGTTTTATTGAACTCGGTTCCCTATCTAATGGCCATGTGGTAACTTCAGTATTCTAACCATTCATAGCATACAAGCAGAGTTCATAATTTACTGAACTTCTATTACACAAACGCAATAGTCTTAAACATCATAAACAAATACAGACCCTGCACATCATTTTTCTTTACCTCGGATTATTGCAGGTTGAAGTACTGAGCTGCATCAGGCATCCCAACATGGTTCTTCTTCTAGGAGCATGCCCAGAATATGGTTGCATAGTTTACGAATACATGGCCAATGGTAGTTTAGATGATCGTTTGTTTCGTCGAGGAAAAACCCCGGCTCTTTCTTGGCAAGTTAGGTTCCGTATTGCAGCAGACATTGCAACAGGATTGAATTTCCTCCATCAAACAAAGCCAGAACCCCTAGTTCATCGTGACCTTAAACCTGGAAATATACTTCTAGACCGGTATTTTGTCGCTAAGATTGGTGATGTTGGATTAGCAAGGCTGGTGCCCCCTTCTGTTGCTGAGAACATCACGCAATACTGCATGACATCAGCTGCCGGGACTTTCTGCTACATCGACCCAGAGTATCAACAAACTGGTATGCTTGGTGTTAAATCTGATGTATATTCCCTGGGCGTTGTGCTTCTCCAACTGATAACTGCCAAGCCACCAATGGGTTTGACTCACCAAGTGGAACATTTTATTGAGAAGGGAACATTTGCTAGCATACTAGATCCGTCAGTACCTGATTGGCCAGTAGAGGAAGCCTTACGCCTAGCAAAGATAGCTATACAATGTGCTGAGTTGAGGAGGAAAGACCGACCAGATCTTGGGAAAGTTGTCTTGCCAGAGCTTGACAATTTGCGAGACTTCGCTGATGAAAGATCACACCAGTTAATGTTTTTTGCCACACCAGACCATTCCCCTATCCACAGCCAGACATCCATGTCACAGGTCAGCAGTAAGAAAACTTTTCATTTGTAATTGCATTACTAACACAATAAGTCTTTTTGAAAGAAAGCTCTCAAGGCCTTCCTAGAAGCAAGCTGTAACATGATAAGAAAAAGAATAAATAGCTACCCCCGCCCCCTTTACAAAGTACAGTAGTAGTAAATATGGTGCGGAGAAGATTATACTGAGTGAACTTAATTTGAAATAGCTGGAATAATCAGAGTATTAAACGGATTCTTAGCATATGTATTCTCACATTACTTCTCTCCGAAAACCTTACACAGTCGAGACAAACCACAGAGCAAGTTAAGGTTCTTCAAACAAAAAAAAATGACAAGTTCATCACTCAGTAAACATATCTTTCATTGTTTGTCTAAACTCTAAATGGTATTAGGTGCATAGCCAAACTAGATAAGACATGACTTCAATATTTTGTTCTATGTAAACCAAAAAAAGATACCTTTTTTCCCACCAGGGCAGTCACTACTTCAATATTACCCCTAAGCCTCTTAAGGGGTTCCCACTTTTGGCAATAAGGTTTACACAACTACCCCTGCGACAATCAAGAAGCTAGTTCCTATGTTCCTTAATCTGAATCACAATGGTTGTCTGTTACTTCACAATCAATAAGAAGCACATGCACTCTAATTAGTCCGATATAGTTCAAAAACCAAAGAATGGTCAATCTTTGCATCCAGTGGAAATGGACAATCTTTTCCCACTTTCTAAGAAGTTAACAATAGCACGAAGTCCTTGTAATTGTGATGTTTGCGAAGATCCTAACATAAAGCAAAATGTGTTTCGTAGGTAAGTGAAGCCACTATTTCAGCTCCAGGCAGCTCAAAGGCTCCCTCAGCCACAACATCACCAAGAGGTAGAGAATAAAAAACTACAGTGTTTACATCTTTCAATAGCAACGGTTTTTTTTTTCTCTGTGACATTTTTCATATCCAACCTTCCTGCCTGTCTTTACAGATGACCCAGATTAAAGGAAGAGAATGGCTTGCAAACCTTGATGACCGGTTCACGTACCCTAACTAGTCAGTTTAGCCAACTAACTTCATGTGACAATAGCTAGCGATCAAATTTTCTAATAGATAAAGAACTTGACCATCAGCCTCAAAAAAGAGTCAAATTTAGCATGTGCTACATTTACACGACAACATATCCTCAGCAAAAAGAGAGAGATGAGAGGTGCAACCTAAAGGAATGAGATGCTGCTAAAATATGCAACTTTTGTGGACTCAAATCCTTTGAGAACCTAATACTTGCTTCCAAGTGTGATCAAATTTATAAATAATGTAAGGCATTGGAGCAATGACATAGATTAATTGTGTCGGCTGAGGCTAACAGAAGTATCATATACTAAACTAGAAAACATATAGTGCAAGCTTGTAATACTGTAGATTTTTGATAGAAGATTATGCATCTACTACCTCTTCCTGAGCATATAATTCCAAAGTGTAAACATAAGAAAGTTTTGTTTGTTTGTTTTTTTGTTCTTGCAATGACACATGCAAATGTCTGATTCATCTCTCCTCGCCCGGAGACTAAAGGAAGGCACCACTACTACTCACATCAATGTCAAACTCAAATCTTTAGCAATATTAGCGGAAAAGTTTGCAAACACCTCGAGTTCTCAGGTGCTACTAAAGCATGCTGCTACTTGGGGAGCCACAACACCAAACCTAGCAAGTAAGAAAACGTCTTATCAACACAATGGTAAGACTTGCAATGGGTTGTCATTGTTTCCATAAGAGAAATCGCAAGAAGTCGAGTTGAGTTTAAGTCATAGTAGATATTGTAATGCAAAAACAAGGCATGGAAAGTTGCTCATTTGGAGCACCTTAAGTCTACCATCCTCCCGGTTGCTCTAAAATAAAGCGGTGTTGTATGCTAACTTAGGGGTTGTTCTCTTGGGCTGAAAACCGTTGAACTGACCTGAATATAAGTGAACAGAAAATAACTGAACTGAACTGAATGGAATACTGAAATGTGATAGTAAAAGTATTATACTAAACAAAACTTCCTTAAAATAAGTTGTAGAGAAGATGAAGATACATTAACACAAGAACAACAGTGTATACCCAAATTGGTTACCATCATTCCAGCAATATTGGGATTTGGGAGAGGTCAAAACTTTCACATTCCTAATCCTGTAAAAGAAAATTTGTTTATGTTACTCAGACTTTGCTATAAGTGTCCATTCGGCCATTCGGTACCCAGGTGTCAGGCTCGACCATTTCATAGTAATGTCAAGTTTTTGTTTAAAATAAAGTATCTACCTATCATGTCATAACTCCGATACGGGCACATAAAAGGAAATCAGAAGTGTCGGAGTAACATAACTAAAAGACCTTTCAATTGCTAAAATTACAGTCAATGATCCAAACAGTAAATACATTAAAAAAAATTGCTGCACTATGCAATTTTTAGGCATTCGATTGAACAGTTGTCTCAAAGTCAGTCATCAGAAATTTAACAAGATTAAAGGAAGTAACTTGCTAATCAGAGGAATTGGGTATCTGGGAAAGAACAAGATTACACAGATAATAAGCAATTTGCATTTTGCTATAAACCCAACTAAATTCATCTACATTTTGCATATAATAACAAAATAGTCTTCAATTATCACAATAACTGCTAGTTTACCTGCAAATGGTTTGGATTTTTGACATTCTTTCCAAGGGCGGGAGCTCTAGCCTTGTCGCCTTCTTTTGAATGTGTGACATTACTTAATTTCAGTGTCATATTATTCCGCGGAGATTATGCATCATATATCGGGGTGTACGTGTACCATGAGTCGATGAGCATAATATATCCAAGGTTATTTGACCCAAAAAATAGCTTTGGCTGTATTATCTTGAGAAAAAAAAGATAGTCTTAGGTGTACCAATAAAAATTGAATATCCCGAGAGCATGCATCATATATTCATATATGGATACACCTGGATGTTGGCCCACCTAATTATTACACTTCTCTCCTACTTTTCTTTCATTCTTTCTACCTTTTTCACTTTTTCCTTACTTTTACTAACTTTTTCTCTTACTTTTGCACTTTTCCTTGGTTAGTGCAAAGCCTTAGGTGCATATTAAAAAAACGGATGGAGTAGTTTAAAGTCGAAAAAGTTCCTAGTCAATTCTTTAAACAAACCCTCTGTATTCCAAGTGAGTTTCTCAAATCAAACTCTAATTGGATGATGAGTCATTTGATTTGATTTTACATTGGTTTAAGTCATAATCGAGGTGGGTTCTAGTCGAACATATAGCAAATAGTAATAATACATTAAACAATAGTATTAATCATTGACGATTATTTTCGATGGGGCAATAAGTATATATCATTCAAGTACAATTTGAATTTTGGCGGTATAATAAACAAATTAGATATACGGATATATAAGCTATTTTTCCATATTGTGGACTTCTTTGATTACAACTAACAGGTCCCTCACGAAAATACATATATTATTTTGATTAGGATTGAAAAAACAAAGTATAATATGACACTATATATAGTCTCAAAAATTGATTGAGGACAACAAAATGAGAATTATAATTTATCTAGCCTCCTCATTTTTCAATACAAAGATTTTCCCAAAGATATTAAATCTATAGCACCAATTGTCAACCATGATCATTCTTGTTCAGAATTGTTTAGCTCTTTTGTCCTTGACTTTCTAACCTCTCTCTTAGCATCCTTACTCCCATGTACCTACAAAATTAAAAACACCATTAGAACAATAGCTAGAGGAATATTCTTTAATAATATGATCTGCATAATAAAATTCAATAGGTGAGACATACTTACAACAACTTGTTATAATACGTTAGAAGTTATCTAAATAGATAGTTTTAAGAAAAGTTAATTTCCTCAACTTTCATGATAACCTATTGTAAGTCTGTCTCATATAAGATTTTGCGCATTAAATACAATTACCTTCCGAGCATCATAACAGTAGCCTGAGGATTGGTGCCAGGAGAATAATGAAAGGTGGATCCATCAACCACCCTTAAAGCATTTATTCCCATAACCTTATAATCAGAATCAACCACTCTTCCTACCTGACAACCCCCATGGTAATGCCAGATAGTCATGATCGTATCTCTGCAAAACTCCTCTAGTGAAGCTGACACGTTGGCGTGGTGAGGCAACAAGTTTACAGGGGTACTTGCTGTCATATTCAGAAGTGTATGGACCGATATACCTTGATATTTGAACTTAGAAAATGGTCTTGAGTTTATGACTTTTTCTATGGTTTGAAACCCTTGTACACACCTTTGTAAATCCTCGGGTTCTTGAAAATAATTAAAGGTTACTGATGGGTTCGCGTTAGGGTCCAGACTACGAAGCTCTAGGTGGCCTGTCGATATCGGACCCATGACTTTTTCGAGGATGAAACCGCCTTGAAAGGCTATGTCCGGTAGGTTGGACATTTGTTCAATGGCCTCGGCTAGTGCCTCTGGGGTTCTTTGCTTTGGTGGTACTATTGATAATTGACCTATCTGTAAGACGTAACACCATGTCAACAATGTTATCATTGTACATATGTATTAAAATTTGTCGTCATAAAAAAATGGAAAAGTGGAAGCTCGTAACTAGGAAACTGATGGAAAATAAGAATGGAGAGAGTATCAAGTAGTAAGTAATGTGCGACTTTACCTTTGGAGAAAGCATGCCAAAGTCTCTTGCGGGGGAGTTGCTGCCACCAAAGTTCTCACCACTAGCAGCCTCAATGTAGCTACCAAAGGGGGTGATGCCAACTACTTGGATGAGTGAGACCTCCACAGGTTGAGGAGAAGGGATGTAGACTGCATTCATTGGATTATCTGACATGCCTTGACCAACCATGGGTTGGTCCAACACTATGCTAATGTTATGGGCTTTAAGATGGTTTGTTGGGCCTATACCACTTAGCATTAGTAGTTGTGGGCTTCCCAGTGATCCAGCTGACAATATTACCTCACTATGGGACCCAGGCCTAAGGTAGGCCTTGTGTTGGACTCCTGCTGCGTCCATGTATAACACCCCTTGGGCTTGTGGCCTTCCCACTCCTGTCCATTTGTAAGCAGTTCATAGTTCACACTTTCTTTAATTATAAACTAAAGTATTAACGAGTCGTAGAATATAATAGATGACAATAATGATGATGAATTTATGGGTAGTTGCGTTGAAAAAAAAAACTGTCAATGTATATGATGTTGAACATCTTATTTACATTACCATCATTTAGTATCAAATATCAAACATGCGGTAATAAGAGTATGCACCTTTGGTTTTGAACAGGATCTTGTGGACAATAGCATGCAAGAGGACATTAAGCCCATGGGGATTAGCATACCCTAACAAATCAGCAGCAGTATGCCTATTTCCGTCCCTATCAAAAATGGTCCCACCAATCTTAGTCCCTTCAATATGATCAAAGGTGAACCCGTTAAAAGGGACAACCCCAGCCTCAATGAGACCATCTCTTACAGCAGATTGCCACTGCCTCATGGGAGGCTCAAATGCTACCACTTTCTCGACCCATTGGTAGGACTCATTCACAAGGCGTGGGTTCCATCCCACGCCTTGTACGTATGCATGTCCTGCACGGGAGTAGAATCCTGCATTGAGACAAGATCCGCCCCCAAGGACACGGGCCCTCGCATTGATGACCCCATCCTCGGAGATGAACCTCTGGGACGGAGAGCTGGGCGAGAGGTCCGAAAGGGCTGACCCAAAGGAAGACAGGAGGGTTATGTTTGAGTTTCCATAGGGGGAGTCGCCTCGCTCAAGGAGTAGGACAGTTGCGTTGTGGGAGAGGGTTGCGGCTAAGGGACACCCGGCCGTCCCACCGCCGATGATGATGTAGTCATAGTAAGAAGTTGATGGTGCTGTTGTTGCATTGTGGACAAAGCTGTAGTTTGGAGCTGTCACCAAATCACATTTGTTAAACTATAACTCCATAAGATGCTAGTAGTTATTTTTTAAAAAGGTACAAGAAAATCTTAGGAGACCCTTCTTTCAACGGTGATAAGATGCTAGTAGTTAGTAGATACTACTAGCTACTATAGCTAGTATTAGGCTGTTTCATGTTTGTAGGTAGGGATGTCGATAAACAAAATTTTGATTAGTACACAAGAGAGAAACCTTCAACTTTAAGATCAAAGTAAAGAAGCTCTAACTATCTAAGCTATTCCTTGTTCATAGATGTAGTTAATTAATGGAAATGCCATATTTACTATTTAGAATAGAAACCTTAGTAAAACATCCCTAAAATGCTTTTAAAAAATTGGATCCAAAAAAATTAAATTAATATACTTGGTATTTAGGTGACTCTTTCTTCAAGGGTCCTAGTCCTAACAAATTTCACAGAAAACCATTATTCATAAAATCTAAACTTTATTATTAATATTCATAAAACTATATTTATAGTAGTATCATTGAACTATAATAATCGAAAGCATAAGTTAAAAGTGTTTCCATAAAATGTAGAGTCAACCGGACCCAAAAAAGAGTTCCTTAGAGTAGTGAAGGCTAATCCACAACATATTTGCTAAGTTTGAGTTGCTTCTCACGGCAAGCAAGTCAAGCTTCACTCGAGTTAATTCAAAACCAACATTACAAAAAATATGTAATGAGTATATCATTTTAACTAGTTAAGCTTATAAATAATTGCAAATTATGCATAATATACACTATATAGAGCAATTCAAAGCATGCAAAAGATACCTCTCTCAGAAGAAGAAAGATTGTAAAAGAAGAAAGTAGCAACAATCAGCACTCTCCACCAGAGAAGGCTTTCCATTGTGGACTTACTCATTTATATCAAGCTTTAGCAATTTCAAAAAAAAACTAACCAAAGAAACTATATACTATATGGTTCGTATAATAGTGATGATAGAAATAGTTAATGATACTCAAAACAACACTTGAGTGTGTGTTAGAAGTAGAATTCTTTGGTGTATATATATATTGCTAAACTTACTTACACATAATATAAAAAGTAATTATTGAACTTATTGTACAATATGGTTAAAAAATAGTAAGTAATAACGATCGATTTGGGTGGCTAAAATTACTACCCACTTCAAAGATGATGCGTGATGTTATATAAGCATGCTAAAGGGTTTAAGCTCTCTCCCCAAAAATTTAAGGCAATTATATCATGACTCTTTAAACACAAGTAATAACAATTCACAAGATATATATGAGTGCATAATAATATTAATTTTGTGTAAATGCGCCAACTTTCACAACGTGGAGTAAATGGCTAGCGATCGAATATGAAGGTCCTTCACTCATAAATACTCCATTTTTAAAGTAGTAGTAGCAAATTTATTTAGTTGATAAAGTTTTAGTTCTTTCTACTTCAAAGTCAATCTTGCTCAAACACACTCTCAATGACTTGCACATATTTACTTAATTATTCATAGGTAGATTGGAAGGCTAGGTGCACTATATCATTGTTGAGCCTAACAACTTTGGATGCATCCATTGTGGATAGTTATGCTTTGAGTACAAGATTTTAAAATAAGTTTTCACTATTTACCTGTTAGATAATATTGACTTTGAAAGTTAATTTTCATATAAAGTATAAGTTAATCTAATTTGCGACTTAAAAAGTCTTGATTCGTTAAGAAAGGTTATTGTGAGGGAAAAATTGTTTCATTGACTTTTGCTTTCTGCTCAAAGACAAACTTAAAAAAATGATAAATGATTATAACTCTTATAAGAATTATACGAGTTCAAGTTAGTAGTATATACGGCTTCTTCATCACGTTTACGTATTAGAATGAAAAAAACGACCATGTGAAATCTGTTAGTTTTATTTCATAATATGTAATTCATAATTCTAAATTTTGAATCATTAGATATATAATTTGAAAAGCCGACGAGTAAACGGTAAAAGATAAAATTAAATATACATTTAAGGGGAGGGGGTACATCTCAATAAGTTATACTACCTAATTTCCACCTAGTAGAGGAAATTGCTTACCCGATTTTGTCCACTTTCCATTGCAAATTCTTCTCCATGCAAGTTAACCAAACCCTAAGAAGTATCACAACTTCATAGGAGGTGCACGTCTTATTTCGAAGTATTGCATGATCCTTCATCACAACTTTCAACAATTATTCACGAGAAGCTTAACAGGGCTACAGTTAACATTGACTATTAGGTTATTTTCCTTGCACCCGCCTGAACATGACCCGAAACCAAAAGAATGGATCAAAGGAAATTGATTCATTTAAGTTTCCGAAGCTGGTCTAGTTTTACGTTCATGGTCCCATTTCTTTTTTTGGGTCAATACGGTAGATAAAATACTTAAGCGTTAAAGAGTTTAATACAATCCGTCCTAAGAGCGTCCAAACAATAATTAGGGGGTCCCATTTCAATCTCATATATTTAAAGCAAAGTTTTCTTAGTTTTTAAAATTATATAATTATATATTAGTTAGGGCACAGGCTTAAGAAAAAAGTGCCCTAACAACCCCTTGAGTACCTATCATTCCTAGAATAGAAATTTGTAAAAGATCTCATAATAGCTGGACAAGATTTATGCTAAAATTGTCATAATTTAGAGTAAAAACATTATTACTGCCCACTGCAAACCGCCTCAAATCTTTTAACTACAGAGGCAAATGAGGGCAAAGTAACAAATAAGCCTATTTCTCCCTACAATATACAGCAAAAATAGTTAAAATCGAAACTGAAAAAAGAACGACCAAAAATTGAGAACTGGCAACAAATACGGAGAAATATGGATCCGCCAGGACAGTAAGCTAATCTTCGATACCAAAGATCAATCAGTAGAGGGAGTTGTAGGTGTAGCAAGTAGCAATTATGGAGCCTACACAAATAAGTAAGGAAGGGAGCAGAGTCAAGTTCAGTAGACTACTTTGGCCCCAGAGCCCAACCACGGTGATTGTGGCATCTGCCACTACTCTTGCCAGTGTCCCAGCTTCCGTTGAAAGTAGACCACCATTGTACGTTCCACGTGAGAGTCTCGATGACATAACTCGGGAGAGGAGCGACAAGTTGACACCTAAAAGTTGAGGATAGAAGTTTCTTTCAGTTTCAAGAGTATAGTCTAGAAAGTAAAACAGCACAGATGACAGCATTGGTAACAATGGTAAGAACTACGAAGAATGCATGCTTGCACATGTACGATAAAATAGTATTCAGTTCTAGCTCTGAGCAATATTATTTGCCATTAAGAGTAATTTTAGAGCCCATATTATTGTAAAACTCAAATTTGACAGGTTCCCTAATTCCATTTAAGACGAATAAGGCGGAGTATACCACCTTCAAGGCCTGCCATATGATTTTGCCACCTGCATCTGGCATTCTGAAAGTGATTTTCTAACCAACAGGGTGTAGCTTTGCAGGTGCCTAAAAGCATAACATGTTCGCTTCCGGACAATATTCAGATTATGTACTCTCTTTTGCGCTGAAATTTTATCAGCTAACACAAACAAGGTAGAGGGGAAGATACTACTCCCAGGGTTCTAGATGGACTCCCTAAGAACATCTGTAACAACCCTTTTTTTGTTGCAACTTGCTCTTAGGTATTGTTGAGTCAAGTGCCAAATTCCCTATTAAGGGTGCGTGGTTGCTTGGGGGAACAAATAAGAATTGTTCGGGCGAGCATTGAGGACCCAAGGAAGCGGGAATACTCGGGCAAGCAGAGCATCGTTTGCTCGGGCGAGCATCACCGAGCATGGCTCACAGCATGTGACACAGTTTTTCTGTCATTTGTTTGTTACGGTTTTGTATTGGGGTTTTTGTGGGGGCCTCTTCTATTGACTTATAGGAATGAAAAAGGCCTTGGAAACCCTGGAGAGAGAAGGGAGGCTGAAGGTAGCCTTCAAGAGCTTTCAAGAGAGGGAGAGCATAAAGAGAGAGGCACCGCTGTGGAGGGTAGCTCATAAGAGAGCTGCAAAGAGCTAGTTGACGGCCCCAAATAAAGAGGTTTAGAGAGTAAACACTAAGGAAACTTAGAGAGCCATAAAGAGTGTTGTAATCTTGTATGAATGTAATTGTAGAGTTACATTAATATTTATAAGTATTTGTTGGTTGAGGAAGGGTGACTAAGGGAACCATAACTTTGTGTTTTTTTTGCTTGCTTTGGTTTAAATTAGTTGTTCATTTTCTTCTTGCCAAATTTTGATCCATATTCATAACAGATAGCCCATCCTCTTAAGTCCTAAATTCATCCCCTCTAGTCTGTCAAGAACTCCAGAGATGAGTTGACCGCACAGAATGCTCGAAGTCAGAAACTTAATCTGCAGCAAAGTGTTTATTCTATAGAATTGCAAAAGAACAAAAATCTTACCTTCAAGAACTTCAGCAGAGACAAACATCAGCAGGCCTGAACAGACATATTGCGGGACAGAATACGGGACAAAAAGATTGAAGCTGAACACGATACCAATGCAAACCACAATCTCAGACACCAATAAGATTTGCCTGCAACAGACACGTGTCAAAATTAGAGGGTTGTTGAGTAGGGCTGAAAATAAAATAAAGAGCCAAATACAATACCCAGCTAATAGTGCCAGTAGAACCAGTAAAAACTACTTATTCTAGGTTAAGTAGAAACAACAGTTGATTCTTTCCCAGAATCCTTTCAATCATTCTTCCCTTCAAAGGGTGATCCCACCCAATGTCGGAGTTTTACGAAATTTCTAAACCCACAAGATGTCTTTTGTACAATCTGCAGTACTGGGAATTGAGAAATGCCTAAGAAAAGCTTCCAGATGAACTCAGAGGAGATTACTAGTTATTCCAATTGCAACACATAATTAGCAAAAAGTTGTTCTAGAGCAAATCTCGTAGAAATGTTGAATATAGTAATTGATGGCATTCCATATATGCATTTTTCGATGTAACAAGATTAGATAGTAATTGATCTCTTTATCCATTTTGATCAATCCTCTCAGGGAAACCAAATTCTTTACAGCAACAGATTAAAATCAATCTGAATTTTTCTCACTCCTTAACACAAAAGAGAAATCTTTAGCAGAATATATTTTAAAACAAGTATTTCAGCAAAATCAAATAACAATTACCTTTCCTGAAACATGTTACTGATGTAGTTTCCAATAACAATGTTCACTGGAAGTACCGTCAGGCCAAGACAGGCGAGAAAAATGGAAACTGTGCTTGTAGACCAGCCAAAGTAATATGTGGTAACAACACTGGATTCAGAAAGTAAGATTTCCATTGCATACTTGAGCATAAAATAAATCAACAATTGAACCTGAAAATTAGAAAGGGAAATGCAGTGTCATTACAACGGCAGATTATTGTTTCAAAACTTCTAGATGATTGTTCATAAAATTTACAAATCACTAGAAATTCTGTGAACCTAATTATAGAATCCTAAACTCTACAAAGAAGGGCAAAAAGGGAAGTGAAAACAGAATAGGAGATACCTAAACAGACTCACACTTCATTAATAACATGTACTCCTTAAATGAAATATACACCTAATTACACGGAGTAACTTAAAAGAAGCAATCAGTATGATTTCGATAATTATTTGCAGAATAGGAGACTGGTACAGAGGTATGAGCTCATGCTTTCTGCTTGCTTTTAAAATCAAGATGGTTGCTAAGAAAACAAGATTCAGAAGAATTGTGAACCCTTCCGATCTCCCTAGTCAGAAACAAAGGTATTCGACATTATGTGAAACTACGTAAGTCACAGCTCTTTTTGTCTTCCTGAAGATGGAACATCAGATAAGGACTGGTCATATATTCTCATAAGAAACACAACACATAGCTCCCACTGATAAATCAAGATGGATTACATATATCAATAGTAATTCATCCGTGACAATTTCATATTCAATGGCAACTTGCTGCTTTAAATCAAACACAGCCAATGCTATAGACTGTACTGAAGTAGGGCAGAGGCATAGAAGTACAGGTGACAGCTAGTTTAGCCATTTTGTTGCATACCTTAACAGAAGGCGTCAGCAATCTGTAAGCATCCGCAATTGAAGTAGCTGGTTTACGGGATTCTTCAGGAGCTTCTTCACTCCCATCAAATTCTGTATCAGCATCATCGTCCTCATCATGTTCCGTTTCTTCTAGACTTCTCCCATTTCCTTCAGTTGTAAGAAGCAAAGGTTGCTTAAGACCTCTCTCCATCTCATCATCATTCTGCTTTGTTTCTGTCAAAGGAAATAGCTTAGCAGATCAATGTTCAGATTTTCCCAGCAACGCAGATGTACAACAATACCCATCAAAGATCATCAAAAAAACATAGAAACCATCCAATAGATACATAGCTCCAATATTGTCAAATCCTATCATCAGCCATATCAAACAATCATTCTAGCAGGCAGTTGCTAATCATATTGCCAAGATGTTGCCCAGTTCCTAATATAGGTTTTTTAAGCAACGGATTACTATTTCGTCTTACCTTCCAACTTTTTTTGCACTTCACTGAAGTAGAGAAATCTAAAATCAGAAAACAGCTGAGACAATATTCTACCATCTCAGCATACTAATTGCTTCCTTTGCTAAGCGACTCTCTTTCTGCAAATTGTCATTGCAGTTCCCAGTGATATCTGATCATGTTAGTAACTTCAGATTTTTCACATTCCCTATTCATTCTAATACAGGGCCTGGGGATGAATTATGCTCTGCCCTCTTGGGAAACAAAGAAAGTAATTACGTCAAGTAAAATCTCACAGTAACAATATTTCAAGGGTTTGCATCGGAAACTAGCAAACAAGCCATGACAAAGTGTTAAAGATATATTATTCCTAATACTTATCTAATACTTATCTAGTATTTTAATATATCTCTAACACAAAGTTTCCCATATAATTGACATCTAGGAAAATTCGATAAACATCAACTAACTCAGCTCAAGGAAAACCATTATACAGCTGGTGTTCTGCGCAACACGAACTAGACCCTTTTAACATTACCAATTTCATGGTCCATATAGTAAGTTTACCTGATGTAGAATGTTGTTCCACATGTTCTTCCTCAAACGAAGGTTCATTAAACGCAATCCACAGCCAAATTAAATAAAGCAACCAGGCAGCTGCCATAACCCAGCCAGGCAGTGTATCCTGGTTAAAGGTCAAGTTGAGAAACTTGAACTTTATTTGAAGTAAGCCCGCAAGAGCAGGACCACATGCCATTCCAAGAGCACTTGCACTAACAAAACCAGCCGATGCCTGCATTCGAATCTTTAGGGGTACACAATCGCTGATATAGCGCCGATTAACGGCTCTAGCAGAACCCAATCTGAAAATAAAGTAAACAACTTCATCGCAACTCCCTTTCTAAGACACTTGCTAACCATGAAACGTCAACAAAAAACCAATCCAACATATTGCAAATACATAGTACTCCCTTCGTCCCATATTACTTGATACAGTTTGACTGGCACAGAGTTTTAGGAGTGTTATTTGACTTGTTTATTTTATTGTGAGTAATTAGTTGTTCGTATTATTTAAGTCAATAAAGTACAAATGTGGGACAAATGTGGCCTATGGGAGTATTGTAAAAGTAAAATAAATTATATTTTTAGTGTAGGACCATGCTATTTTTAGAAGTGTATCAAGTAATGTAGGATGGACGAATATAGGAAGTTTATCAATTAATATGGGACGGAGGGAGTAGAAGCTAACTTATTTGGGAAGATCCGCATATAAAGAGAATCTCAACATACCCACATAGTAGACGACCTATCAAGAGGATCCATATTGAGTTGAAATCATAAGCCAATGCATACATGACGTTTCCCACAAAAAGAATGATGCTACTGAATATAAGAGGTCTAAAGTACGATTTGTTCGACCAGGCACTGAAATACACTGAAGAAAAGACCTGTGCAACAGCCATTGCCCCAATAATGATACCACAGACAGTTGCAGCAGCTCCAAGGCTCAAGGAGTAATCATCAGCAGTTGGAACAATAATATATGTATTAACCATATATAAAAATGTGTTTGCTAAGTTCAAGATAAGTGACATGAAATTGTATCTTTTGTCATCAATTTGCTCCTCAGATGCAGCCGGTAATATCTCTTCCTGCATGATAAGTGCATGTTGTGCCATGTAGTGAAGGAGATTCGTCGAGTAGCCCAGCCTATCTACAGCTGATTTTATTGAATCAATTATAGGATCCTGCAGTAATACTATTTAAGTGAGATGGAGCCATCTCTCAAAGAAGCCCCCACGGAAGTATGACATTTAGAGAGCAACAAAAGATCACAACCTGAAGTGGTAGAGTAGGCTGATCATAAATTGATGCATAACTTCCTTGGCGCTCTTGCAGGTCTCCAAGATTCCGAGTTATAGCTCCCACAACCGCTCCTATTCCCTACTTGGTATACATTTTCAGAAATTAGAGAAAACAGGGAGTGACACGTGCTCAATATAAACCTAGTGTACTTCGAGGAGGGATGAAACTAAAATTTTGCTCCTACTCGAAAAACTTACCACATGCTTGAACACTTGCTGCAGCTGGGAGTAAGGGTGATTGGCTCGAGTTTTCACATAGTAATCAGTGAAACGATAACCAAGTCGTTTATCGAACTTCTTAAGAATCTTACGAATACCAACAGCATTAACCTCGACAAAGTAAAGAAGCTTTAAGAGGTCCATCCCAGCTTCTCTATATGCTTCCCGTAATTGAGATATCTTGGCTATATCTGGCTGTTGATCAGGAGAATTATGTTGTTCTCCAAGTTCAGCTAACCTCCGAGCAAGTAGCCCTTGTTGCTCTAAAAGAAAGAGGACAATTTTCTCGATCTAAAAACAGAAAAGCATGATATTTAATATTTTAACTGAAATTCCCATCAAAACCGAAGAGTGAATATAAGAACATTCCAAAAACCCATTTCTACCTGGGTATCCAGGATTCTTGAGAAGTCTTTCAACACCTGGCGCTGGCTCAGTGTTCCATTATTGATGAGCTGGACATATTGATTGACCTTCTTCTTCATTAGTTTGTAGTTGATATAGTACCTGAAACAAGTGATATAGCCTCAGATTGATTGAACTTATCAATGTGAGTTTATGTTTTAGAGATGATGGTACCTCAAAGTTCAAACTGACACAGCTACATGACATCAAGATCAACAAAAATAAACCATCAATCGTTCGTCGCAATGTATCATGTTTATACATGGTCAGAAATGTAATTGAATGTCCTCCACTGATGTGTATACCATGAAGTTGATACAAGAACAACAACAACAACAATCAATATGAGATACAGACCACATTGTTAGTAGCCCCTTAATGTCCATGCCTCACATAATTTAAATTAGCATTTCATTATACTACTGACCACAGAGTATAAAACCACACCACAGTCTGTTCATCCTGCAGCTCAAGAGTGTAACATACGATTGCACACATTTCCAGTAAGTTAGCTTAAGCTTCTTCTTCTGTACTTTCTCATGAGCTGTAATGAGATACAGGTTTTCTAATTCTAAATGCACTCGAGCAAATAAAGTTTTATTCCATATATTTTCAACATTCGTACTCCTACCATTGGAAATGTAAGCACCAATTTAATAACAAATAGCTCAACAGATTGCTATTACAGCTTAAGAAATGAGATAGTATTCATGAATCAGTGAAATCTTTAGGCATATAAAAGCCCCTAATTGCATGAAAGTGACAATTGATCCACTGAACGACACAAGTATTATTAAGCTTCCTGGACCAAGATTCTAAAATAGAAAGGAAGTATTGTTTAAGACCCTGATCAAAAATAGTACTTAGTAGTACGTCAATCTGATCGAACAGTAAAATCCAATAGACAAAATGATTGTTTGTTGAATTAAAAACCACAAGAAGCTCTACATTTCGGGATATTAGAAAACCAGTGTGTTTTGACAAAAGAAAGTACAATCAGGAACATGTGATATTAGTCCTCACAACACGATAAGTGTTGCTTAACTAGCCCTCTAAAACTTATATAACTCTAGCAATAGCCCAAACAATTTTGTGTAATTCCTAAGAAATGGAAGGTCTTGAAAATAGTACTTTCTTGAGCAATGTAACTATCTATCTATATCCATTAATCCATGGTAAAAGCAATATAAATACAAGCGAGTGCATAACATAACATAACATACTCTTGCCATTCTTGAAGTCGCCTTTCTATCAACTTCTTCCCAAAAGCAACCATCGCGTATATGATCTGGTGAACAACAAGAGATAGATAAGATGAGTTTATCATAAAAAGCAATAAATCAACACAGCTCCAACAAATCTAGTAACAAAGCACTCGAAACTATACCAAATATAAAGATACTATCAGCTGCTAAACTACTCATAAAACACCTAGCTCCCTTCACCGCCGCGCCTAATTAACCAAAGAGAACGTTTACGCTTTCACTAAACACAACAATGCCTCATCTCCTATCAATTTAAATCATATCTTGCTTTGAAGCTGTCATTTGTCAACCATTTTTTTTTTTTTTTGAGAACCACTTAGTTGCCATGCATTAAGTAAACTTTGTCAATTATTCATGTCATTTTCTATAACTGGTTGAAATCATCATAGTTCATACCACTCTTTAATAACAAGTACTTAAGTAAATCATTTTCTTTCCATTTTGAAGCAGTCTTTTTAGATACGTGCCGCGTCGAATTTCCCATAATTGACATTATCCTCATGAATTCCATCCTCATTCCCAAATGCCATATTTACATACCATTATAGAGGAAATACTAACTTATTCCAAAAAAAAATATTAAAATTGACTGTTCTACAAGGAATATAATGACAAAATATCTGAATAATTCAAAAAAATAATTAATAACTTTTGACAAGCTAAATTATCCAAATTCAATAATTAGGCTAAAAAAAACTCAGAGGTTCGAATCGCGACCTTGTTACCTTTAAGTGGAGCTCCCGAGACGAAGGGAATAGTCACTGTTACCGCGACGAATACCTGAATTGTTGAATAGTATAATAAAAACTCAGTGGATCAATTAAATAATATACAGAGATCAGAATTAACACGAACAACTGAACAATTCAGCTTTCCATATCAAAATAAGTAAAATTTAAATACTCAATTCAATGAAGCATTGACTGTTCTAAATAATCAGTACCACAAATTAAAGTACAAAATGAATACTGAAATTCATAAGTTAATAATCACCACAAAAAATGAAATAATGATAATAATTAAAGGTTGTTAATCACCTTATTATTGAATTAGATGACCATCAACAATACGAATTGGTGGCGGTTGCTGATACTCCTAAGATTATGGCGGCAAAATCTTAGATAGAGAGAAAAACAGGGGTAGCAGAAAAAATTAATAATATTATGAGACGGAGCGAGTATTAAATAAATAAGAAACGAGCATTATATTATGCGACGGCGGGAGTATTAAAGAGGGGAATTAGGCAGAAATGGGAGAGAGATATTTGAAGTGAGAGTTGGGTTAGATATGGATTTGGCCCATGGTTATAAACAAGATGGTCATTGAAAGAGATAATTAAATTTGAGATTGATGCGTTTTTTTAGTTTTGTTGGGTTGGATTAATATGATTTTGCTGCGTCCTGCGTATGATAAGGACGTAGATCTGGTAAAATGGTTGGTCGAGTTGGTTTTAGGTCGGGTAGGTATGGCCTCAGGTTAATTTCGAGTTGAGGTTAAAGTTTAGCAAATTCTTGACCATGATCTAAATATTCTGGTTTCGAGTCGAGCGGATGACTGAGGCCGCCTTTTTTTGTTTTTATGTTTTGCATGAAGATTCCTAGTTATTTTTATAAGTATTATATTATAAATAATTGTTTATTATTTATGCAATAGATATACGTAAAGAATAAAATTGATTCATATCACAAGTATAATGTCAAAGTTAAGGTATAAAAACACGAAATACTTTATCTCATTGCCTTGTTGAATATGCTTTAAAATACTTTAAAATTCAAATATAAACCTAGAAAAACCATCTGTCAGGTCGATTTACGATCGGTTTGTATTTGAACTAGTTTTTCGTGTTCAATTATATTTAGATGCCGAATCGTGATTTTATATTCACGGCCTATTTTTTACAAGTCGTTTTGAGTCGGGTCAAGTTTTACGAGATCTACAACGAGATATTCAACTCAGAATTGCCGCTAAGAGACGTGCTATTTTTTAGTTTTTCTACTTTCAAGAAGGTTACACGAATCTCAGTTTGTTGTACTTCTTATTATTGTGATGTGATCAGGCTTCAGGCCTGAGACTGATTAGAAGATGCGAAGCCATGTTTCGTTGGCTTAAAATAAGTGATTTTATTCAATTTAAAATTAGTTATTATTACTTTAATGAATATAATTTGATCTACTTTGTTATTAGATCTAAGGAGTTTCCATTGATATGATCTGATATTTTCTTTCACAATCTTATGGGTGCATTCTACAATAATTTAGAGATTGTAATTGAATTATTCGTGTCAAGTATACGTTCGACCACTTTGATTAGTATAAGGATTGAGTCTACTTAATTCTGTTTAATAATACTCCCTTCGTCTTCCAAAAGACTTTTCATTTTTTCATTTTTATTTGTCCCGATTATATTTTTCACCTCCTTATTTGAATATGAGTCACCTATTATAATATCATTATTGTTATAAAAAGCACTTGACACTCTCTCTTAATAAACAACTAGTATTAAATGCATGCGATGCGTGCTAAAATACAATAATATGGATTTTTGGCGTCCCCCACCTCTTCACTTATAGAATAGAGATTATAAAAGATACCTACTAGTGTCACTACCTTACATTTCAATTATAAAATGAAATTTTAGGTCATACTCCCTCTCTTTCTTTTTGTTTGTCCTACTTTGACCAAAAAGCTGTCACAGACAAAAAGAAACAAAGGAGTATATCAACCTCC
Source organism: Patellifolia procumbens (assembly GCA_947645195.1). NCBI lineage: Eukaryota > Viridiplantae > Streptophyta > Magnoliopsida > Caryophyllales > Amaranthaceae > Patellifolia > Patellifolia procumbens. The sequence goes on along the minus strand of CANSGD010000102.1, from coordinate 282,039 downwards.
TTTGCTTAATCAATATCAAAGAATGATAGATTTTATTTTTGGATGTAACTAAAGATATACAACTATTATCATGCACCCGGGTGTAGGGCTGTTCACAGGTCCAAACCCGGACCAGACCGGAAAAAACCGGACCGGACCGAAGACCGGAATTCTTAAATATAAGACCCGAAGACCGGACCGATTTTTCATTGGACCGGGATCGGACCTGACCGGAAAAACCGGTCCAAACCCTGGACCGGACCGAATTAGACCGGTTTTTCACTTTTCCACACTCTTTTTAATACTTTTGATCATTATAAGGAAATATTATAAAAATAAATCTTCAAAATGAATTTTTCAAGGTCTTTTTTGAGACTTTAATCTAAATTAGTTACTAATAAAATATAATCTAAAACATACAAAAGGAGAAAATTTTATTTTTTGATCTTCGATATTCATATTTTTGAATGAAAAATCGGTCCGGTCTAAGACCGATTTTTACAGGGTTTTGGACCGGACCGGACCGAAGACCGGAAAATTAAAATCTTTGACCCGAAGACCGGTCCGGTCCACTTTACCGGTCCGGACCGAATTTTGAACAGCCCTACCCGAGTGCACCGTGCGCATGGTGCACCCGGATACAATATGGAAACAGTTATATACTGAGAGCGTGCAGAAAGTAACATAAAAACTGCTTAGCCCAGTTGGTCAGCGTGCATGTTTGAGTTGTTAGATGGTCGCGGGTTCGACTCTCTTACCAAGCAACTTATTTGGTTTTTTCAATTTTGTCTTTTTCTCATAATATTTGGTTTCTGAATCTCATTTTTTCTTCTACAATTATTCTTTAAAATAATTTTTTTTTTCTTCCATAGTCTTACTTCTTATTTTTGTTTATTTATTCTTTTCATTTATTTTGCATATTGTTGTACTAGAATTATTGTTTCTAAATTATTCAATATTTAATTTTACGGGTAAAATATATAGTTATTTTAAATTCACTTTAATTTTTAAGCTTCCAATATATTACTAAAATGAGCAATACATTATACATAGTTCGAATGAGCAATGTATTTTAAATGAGCAAATATCTATTTCTAATATTTTGAAATAAAAAATAAAAAGAGTCATAAAAAGTAAGAAAATGAACAATATTGCTTTTAAATGAGTAGTAGTTTTACACTCGAATGTGTAAAATAAATAAATGAGTAATTTATCTTTTAAATGAGCAATTCTATAATTTTTTATTGATTAGTAAAGATGTGTATATTGTTTCACATTAATGAATATATTACTAAAATGATCAGTTCATATTTGAAATGGGAAATATACTTTATTTTACTCATTTTGACAAATGAGCATTTTTTTAGATAAGTAAACATTATGGTCTCAAGTGAGGTAAAATAAACCTGCTCATTCACAAAATGAGCAGTTTTATTTACTCATTTGATCAAATGAGTAAAATAAGATTGCTCATTTGATCAAATGAGTAAATAAAATTGCTCATTTGATCAAATGAGCAATCTTATTTTCACAGGAAGATCAATAATCTCATCTTGAGTGAGGTAAAATAAATCTGTTCATTTACCAAATGAGATATTTTATTTTACTCATTTGATGAAATGAGCAATCTTTTTTGCACAAGAAGATCAGTTAACATTCTAATCTTGAGTGAGTTAAAATAAATATGCTCATTCACAAAATGAGCTGTTTTATTTTACTCATTTGATCAAATGAGCAATCTTTATTTGCACAGGATGAACAGTCTACAAGTTGATCTTGAGTGAGTTAGAATAGATCTACTTATTTAAGAAATGAGCGACTGTTATATGTTATGGTATTTTTTATTCTAAGCCCATATTTTTTCATCTAAGCCCTTATTTTTCACTTCATGAAACAGTCATTTATCTTTTTAAAATAATCAATTCCATTTTGAATGAGCAATTTTTGTTTCAGATGAGCAACTGCGTGAACAAGAAAAATAATGAGGGAAGACGACAAAACAAAATAATGAGCAATTTTTTTAAATAGTTTTGAAATGAGCAATTTTTCAAATTAGCAATTTCCTAAGCAAGAAAACTAGGGGGAAAGATAAATAAAAAAGAGGAATTTTAAAAAGTAGGGGAATAAACAATAGAGGAAAAGGTTGTTATAAAAATAAATTGAAAAAAATAATAAGAAATAAAAATAAGTTCAAGAGGGCTCGAACCCGCGACCTCCTGAACACTCACTAAGATGGAATGCTAGTGCAACCATTGTGCTACACCTTCTTTATTGTAGAATGTTGCACAGAAATAGTATTAGAGCTTTGATGCTGAAGTTCGCGAAAATTACGACTATGCCACCGGGTGCACCATGGGCACGGTGCACCCGGGTGTACGGTGCATGGTCTCCTAAAGATAATATCATAAATAAAATTTAGGATCAATAAAAACGATAGTAAGACTTGCCAAAAACTAATAATATTAGAATTTTATATAAAAACGGATGTTGTAATTTGTAAAAATACAATGATTACTCACGAATGTTAGATCTATTTTTACATATTATCGATTATTATCATAATTATTTTTTATTTTTATTAATTTTCATTCTTTTAGTCCGTTCATCGCAAAGACCTTTATTCCTATTATATCCTAATATGATCAAAAGCAACAAAACTTAATTTATCTCGTTAAATTGCAGAAAATAATATAGCTCATCTTGACACTTGATGGGGGGACAGCTGTGATGTGAGTATGTTTTTTTGAAATAAGAATTCATTCATATTGATTTGAAGTCATACGACATCTACAATAGAAGCCAAAACTAACAGATATAAATCAAACTGAATTAAATAAAATTCTAACATAGCAAAACCACGATCGTTGAGGAGATCTAACAATTCTAAAAACCCTCGTCTCTCATATCGTTGTCTATTGCAGCCTTCTACAAGGGGGTCTATCGATCTGTTGCAGTTTTGAAGTAGAACCGAATTCAAATCAACTGATTGTAAATGAAGTATTGACGTCTATTGCAACCCCACACAAAATCCGATCAACAAAGGAACCTTCAGAAACACACAAATAACAAAAAACAAATTCCCCAAACTCTCACATGGAGAGAGATAAAACCCAATATATGGGTAGGTATAACCCAATAGATGGGTAGAAAAACTCTCCATTAGAGAGAGACTGAGGTTTATTAGCAACAATAACAATGAACTAACTAAGCAAAAGCAAAAAGGGGCTTACCACCGCCTAAAAGGGTGGTGGTAGCCCCTAGATAAAAACTAGGATTTGGGGAGAAAAGAGAGAGGAGAGGAAAAAAAGAGAGAGGAGGCGGCAAATAAGGCCCAAGTCTGTGATGTGAGTATGTGAGTGCAACTTTTGTCAAGTTTCACTTTTAGGTCATTTCTTAATTTGATTGCAAGCCTAAAAATAGCAATAGGCTATATTATTATATCTTCTATTTCATAAAAGTCAAAACTAAATTGTAGAATTGTTTTAGGAAAACGATAGACAATGTAAACAATAAATCAATAACCACTTAAAAAAAAACAATAAAATCAATAAAACAAGGAAAAATTGCCTAGAATAATGCAACCTTTTGGCGATTCGCAAATAATAATGCAACCTAAAGATTATTCAGGAATAATGCAACATTTATACCCCATTTATTTTAAACAGGACAAAATCGGTTATGACTTAAAGAATAGGTAAAATAGACACTTGTCGCATAATAATTGGCTCTCATAAACAATTTTAAAAAGGAAAAAAAATAAAATAACAAAAAAAAATATATCAACCCGACGACGTTGGCATTGCTCCTTGGTCGAGCCGCCGGTCGCCGGTGTGATGGGGAAGGGAGGGGTCGTGGCTTGGGGGTTGTAGCGAGGGGAGGGGTGATGGCTGGAGGGAGGGGTGGGCTAGGGTGTGGCTGGGGTGGGGGGGTTTGGGGGGTGTTTTTTTTTAATATTAATATATTAATTAAATTTAAAGTTTTAAATAAAAAATTACCAATAGTGCAGGTTACCGGTCATTTGTCCAATTTAAAATAAATGGGGTATAAAGGTTGCATTATTCCTGAATAATCTTTAGGTTGCATTATTTTTTGCGAATCGCCAAAAGGTTGTATTATTCTAGGCAATTTTTCCTAAAAACAATTTAAGAATTGGTAATTCAATCATTATTCCTCTCAGTGGTATTAAATTGTTCAAAAAAATTATCCATATACTTCCTCCCTTACTTAATGACACATTCATGTTTGCACGCTTGTCAATCCATTATTTTAAACATTAACATCTATAATTATCAATAAGTAAAAATTTTTTAAAAAATGTTAAAAAAATTACACATTGACACGGATCTAACAAGATCCACAGGATTATGTTTTTTTTAAAAAGGTAAATTACCAAAGCTAATTAAAGTCTAAATTGTGAATAGTAAATACTATACAAGTGTGTCACTTATTAAAGAACGGAGAAAGTATAATTACCTATTATGCTTGTAAAACTAAATGCTAAACCATTTGATTGCCAAAAATTTTGGTTATGATAGATATGATGATAAGAAATCTCATAATCCGAAATGATTTTTGAATCAATAATTTAAGTCCATACCATCAAATAAATCACATTTCTATGTATTATGGCCGCATTAGAATCATCACTAATAGAGGTCCTCTTATAAAACTTCCATAGTTGTTTCCAATAATAGACAGTACTCTAGAGACTACATGCATGTCTTTAGTGTAAGGATCTTTAAGGGAACTCTGGGGTCCTCTTAAATAGCAAGCCTTTGACCCTAAGCCCGTAGTTTTCTATAGTTGTTGGGCTTGCTATTTAAAAAAAGAACACTAATTCCCATACATGAACGTATTATGATCATATGATGTGATAAAGAGGTGAGAGTTAATCGCTAGTGATGGAGTATTAGAAACGCGAGCTTAATTGATAGATATACTCCCAAATTAACTTCCACTTTGGCATGAGAGTATTTTATGTGAAAATGATTTATCCAAAGAAAGAAAAGAATTCTTCCAAAGAAATCAAGAATAATGGATCTACATCATCAGTCAATTTTCTATAATTGTCAATACCTTGAGTATGCAAGAAAAGAGCTCCAACCACTACTCCAACATACTATTATTACTTCTTCTATCAAAATCAATGATAATATATAAGTAAAAACTAAGTGTTACTCCGTAAATTGTAACTTTCAAAATCCATATTATAAATGAAACGGTTTTTTATCTCTTTTTTAAATAAGTATTTCACGGTAAACATTAATTATTTTCAACTATTAGTAAATTGTAATGTACAAAATTTTGAAGTATCGCCGGGATCTAAGTATTAGTTTGTATAACAAATCAAAACTTCAGCACATATAATGATATAAAGTAATGTAATATATTATGAATAACCTCGATTTTTAGTACCTTTTTTCGTTTCTAGTTAATTTTACCCATAAATTTAATTTTACCGATAATGTGTTTTAGGTGGGACGAACTTGCAATAATTTAATGTGAGCAGTTGCATGTTATACCACGGATTGTAAAGAATTCTTTTTAAAAAGTTACAAAGGTCTTAGAATTATATTATTGCAAGCTTACCTCACATAAGATTTGCTATACTTTCACTTACTTCACAAAAAACATACAATAGTTAATAATTTTTCATAATTTCAATTCACAATTGATAAATTCAAACTATACTAACTATAAGACAATGTATCTAAACTCTAAGGCTGCGAGCTGCCTGACATAATAACAATATACTTCCTCCATTTTCCTTGTCAATTTTTTTTACAAATTCTATTTTATGACAAACCATTAATATACTTCCTCCATTTTCCCACTCGATAAAAAGGTATAGATAATATTTAAGTTACTTCGATTTATTTTAATTATTACAACCCAAATCGTTATTCAGTGCAAAAAAATCCAATTTTCAACAAATGCAACTTATAAACAAAAATAATAGGAGAAAAACGAATGAACCAGCATCACTAGGTAGTTGGTACTAAATTACCTTCTTTTACTTCTACAACATCGTCTTCCTGCTTAATCGAGCTTCTTTTGGAACGGGTCTATTTGGAACGGGTCTAAATACACAAAACGCAAATGCAAAGCAAAGCGTGAGCAAAATCTAGACTGTTTTAAGGCTAATACTACAGACTCTAACTAAACTACAAAGCATCATCTTTAACTCCTAATCTGCTGTGCCCAACTCCTGCAGTTTCGACCTTCTTGCTCCTGTGTGCTCTAGATACATTATACTATCCCAGATGCAACAACACCTAAATACCCTGTACAAATAAGTTGTATTTGTCAATAATGGTGTCGTCTTCAGATAAAATACCATTCTAGCTTGCTGTGTAATTTCTGAATGCTGCGACACGATGTTTGAGTTCCAACCATTTCTAGAAAGTGGAAACCGATTACGTTAAATTACTGGGGGGAACACGGAAGCATGGTTTGTACATTTTATGAAATGGATTATCTGTAATAATCATCAGAAACCTCATCCACGGATACTGAGACACCATTATCTTCATCAACTACAGATTTGGGTTTCAATGCTTTGGCAGAAGGCTTCGCCTTCTTCACGGGTTTCTTCACCATTTCCGCTTGTTGCAACTCCAGGACTTTCTCGGAGGGTTTTCGCTTCCTTTTAAAGCGTCCTCCATTTGTGTCTTCTGCAGCTGAATTATCTATACCTGCAACGGAAAGGGCAATCTGATCAGAATCGTTGATATGTAACTACTATAGCATGCACTTATAGAAGATAATTGCCAGTAGACCTGTCAAAATGGCTGGACAAGATAATTTTGGGTTCAATACAGGTCAATTAATGGGTTGCTTTTAAGTTGAACCAATTTTCAGCTAGTTAATAGAGTTGTATTCCAAAATCATCTCACAGGACTCATGAGGTAACAAAACAGATGGCCAGATGGGTGGTCATTTGAGCCCATACACGACGCAAGCTGAAATTCGAATTTTAATTCACAACATCACAGGTGTCAAGTTAATCAGAAAGAATGAATCTAGCTATTCTTCAACTTATTTTTTTAGCAGTATATTGTAGCTAGGCTTCTCTGTTTGTCATGAACATGAAACATGAACCATGGAAACATCAAAGCATCTGTATATTGTATCTAAGTTGAAGCTGCAGTGATATTAACCCGCAGTTGAGCATCCATCGAGTTGTTCAGATCAATACTTCTTCTAACTTCCTTCGCAGGATTACAGAATTTCATGTCTCACCAAACACATGACTCAGTCAAATCTCGATTTGTTTTATCAACGTATTGTCCATCTCATAAATATATTTTCGCCCAAACAAGTGGACTTGCAACTTATATGTTCTTTCTTGATGGTAGTGTAGGCCTTCAACTGCCACTTATGATCCAAGCACATGTGGCTCATTGTGTATCTCGCACCCCAAATCCAATATTTTGGGCAAAAGGCACTAATTATACACCTCTGCTGGTTCCTGAATTATCTTTCACGTTGAAAATCACAGGATAAGGCTATACTTACGCCTCATGGGGTGAAGGGGAGGGAAAGAGGAGGAGGTAAGAGGAATGAGCTTGCAATTCCCTTCCAAAATCTTTTGGACAGTGGAAGGATACAGTTAGTTTAGAGTAGGAAGATAATGGATCCCTCCAATCCAACTCCATTCCCTTCCCTTTCCCCCAGTCAATGTCCAGATAGATGCTCCGCCCCCCAAAAAAAACCAAATTTCCTCATCCAAACACTTATGTAGGAGTAGTTTCGACACACCAAGAACTCGGATTAAAAAAACATACTTCCTCCGGGTTTTCTTAGTTGCTACACTTTCCAAATAAGGAAATTTTTATTAGATGCTACACTTTTTTATTTGGCTTTTCCTTCTCTCTATCTCTCTCCTACCACATGGCTTTCCTCTCTATCTCTCTCACATCAAAAAATTGCATGACTTTCCAAGATTTAAGGACAAACATTTGAAAAAGGAAGAAAAAAATTAAGTCCCAAAAAAAAGATGACAATGTTCTGGACAGGAAGGTCTACATCAAGCAAAAAAAAACCTTGCTCACTGATCACTGGTAACAAAAACCATACCTTACTTAAACGTGTTGCTTTTTAATCAGTACTCTACTTCAGATTTTTGGCTGTATAATAATATGGCTTAGATTAAGTTTGTTCAGTTTCTAGTACCGTCATGTTGTTAGTTTCAGTTGCTAACACCGTCATGTTAGTTTCAGCTGCTACCACAAGGAGACACTGACAAATCATGATGACATGTCAAACACTTTCAAGCTTTTCAGCATCTCATTTAGTGTCTCCTTTAAGTCTTGCCATCAGACTAATTTTCCTCTTCATGCTTCCTCCACATTAGGAGGACCAACCCACAAAGACAGAGAAAAGAATCCAGCCAAAGCAGCATAGCATATGCAAAGCACATCAATGAAATTCACTAACTTCCAACATCTGCTAAGGTGTTCAAGATTTTAGCAGTTCCGCACATTCTAACAATCACTCATCATGCTAACTTCTAGAATTCTCAGAAGATGTGAAAACTTTCTTTTGCGAAAGTTAAGTTTGTCCTTACCATCAAACAGTCCCCCCGCCCCCCAAAGACACCCACAATCAAGTCCTTATTGCAGCAAGCATGTACATCATTGTAATGGTAAAGCTTAATCCAGTTAGTAAAGTTCTTCACAGCTATTGGTTTGATTCTAGTCAAAGCTGCCTACAATTCTACTAATCTCCCGATATTCAATAAGCATTTGGTCTTCTCACCTATAAGGTAAAGTTATGCTATATAACAATAGGTACTAAAAGATTCATTTTGAGTAAAATGCATCTACCTAAGATTTCTCAATCCACAGACCATATGGACACTACTTTTAAAGAGAGAATCACCAAAGTCTAATAAAAGGCAAAGACAAGGAATTGATTTAGCCTTTACCTTCAAGAGGACTTGACTCATGATTCATAGCTTGCCCATTTCGTGCTATGTCAGCGGAAAGAGGAGATGCAGAATGATTACTTTCCACCAATTTCAGAGAATTTCCAACACTTTTATCTTGCACAGGAGCATCAGGACAAGGCATTGCAGGCAAGAAGCAAAGTTCTTCCTGCGACATATCCGAATCACTGAAAGTTGTATCATGCTCCACTGTCATAATATCAACGTCTTCATTCTGGTTGACCTCTGATTCCTTAACCTGTCAACAAAAAACACATTAATGACAAGGAAATAAAAAAGGCCACTACAGAAGATCTGACAGCAACTATCAGTTGACCTTTTCAGTTTCTGGCATGATATCAAATTCATCCTCTCTTTCTACATATTCTTCATTTTCTTCAAGCTCTTTGAAATCTGGGGCAAATGCACTCCAGTTCTCCGTATAGTCTTTAGCCCATATGTAAATCAATCCAGTCAAGGATACTGAGACAACGATTGGGTGAACCGGATGCCAAGCCAAATCAATCAAAGCTTCTTTAGGACCTTCAAGAAATTTCACAAGGTGTCCTGCCCGATCCCATATGTATATCTTGTGCTCTCCTTTGCTAGCAGAGCCACCAATAACCCACTCACTGTCACCACTAAAACCGGGCGCCTTCCAGTGGATTCTGGTTACAGAGTCTTGAAACTCACGGAATAGGACTAAGCTCTTAGCTCCAATTGCCTTTAGTTTCTCAACCCCAGTAACATCTATCAAAGTCTCACCCATCTCTTCTAGTGCTTTCCGACCATCTTTCGTAGGTAGCATATTTTCATAAACCCTGATAATCCGATCGCTAGAATTGGTGAGAAGATATTGTCCATTTCTACTAAACACAATGTTCTTGATCGCAGCACCCCCGGCAACGGGGACAACAGCACCTACTTGAGCCTTCTGATGATCAATAATAAGGATCTCTCCCTTAGAATTCCCCAAATAAACCAGATCCCCATGCTTGTTAAAGCATGCAGGAGTCTGAGGTGCAGAATCATCAGAGACTTTGTTTCGAGAAGGAACAGAAAGCCCATCTCCCCCATCTGTAACTGATGCAGGCAAAGCAGTGGTTGTACCAGAATCGAAATCAACAATTAAAGGAGCCGAATAGACAGGACATGCCAAGCACAAAGATGGAGTAGAGGTGCCCGGATGCAGGCGAGCATGCAAAGGGGCTTTTTCTAATGTTGTTTTGGCAACTTTCTCTCCAGTAGCTACATCCCAGAGAATTAATGTCCTATCAGCAGTAGAAACTAATATGCGATGTCCATACTTCGACCAACAAACACTTGTTATGGCAGCATTGCAATCTTTATCTTGGAGCTCTTTCGCAATCCCTCGAGTTTCAAAGTCCCATATGATACAGCTTCCGTTGGAGCAGCCAGCTGAGGAAATAAAACATTGTCACTAATTACACGATATTATAAAAGTCCCCAACTAGTTAACATAATAGTCTCTCTAGCAAGCTACAAACAGCATGATTCACAACAAGAACCGAAAAGTCATTAAGGCTCCGCTTGGTTGAAAGGAAAACACTTTCCTTGAAAACTATTTTCCTACTTTCCTTTGTTTGGTTTGTAAATTGTGGAAAGTAGTTCTCCTAAAGATTGCAAAGAGTGGACTGGAAAATATTTTCCTTCCTAAATGCAAGGAACACACATTTTGTTCCTATTCCTCACTTTTCTCTTTCCTTTCTTCCCTCTATCCTCCCATTTGTTTTCCATCCATTGTTTTTCCTCTAACTTTTAGGTAAAGAACCAAAAAAAGGAAATTTTATCTGCAACTGAGATTTCACTTTGGAAAAAAAAATTCCTACCAACCAAACGGAGCCTAAATTACAAATGTAGCGTCTAAAAAAAACTCAATGAGTGTTAGACTAGCTCTCAGATCAGAAAACAAGGCAATCGTCACATGAGCTTCTAACTTCTTTACCCACGGCAAAACATGGAAACAATCTTCTAGTAGCTTAATTCTAAGAAGATGATAATAGTATTAGGATTTCCGCGAAGACTCTTCACGCATAACCAGTGGCGGAGGGGGGGAGGGTGGAGGGGCTATCACCCATTCACCCCCACAAGGTCAAATTTTTTTAATGCATATGTAGAATTTAATTGAGTAATCACTATATAGACTTGGCTTAGTTGGTTTTTAATCACAAATAGAGTAAACAATTCATGAAACTCGGGTTGAAATCTCCATACCAACATTTTTTCCCCTTCCATACCATCTCACTTTCCGAATTATTAATTCTAGCCCCTCTCATCCAAACATTCCTACCTCCACCATTCATAATAGTATTAGGATTGCCGCGAAGATTCTAGACACATAACACACAACACACAACACAACAAAAGCAATGCATCTCATAACACCATGTTCACAACAAAGGCAATGCTTTAATAAAGTACCAGCAAGGAGGGTGCCGCGACGATTAAAGGCAATGCATTTCATAACACCATGTTCCAAAAATTCCTCTATCACCTCCGGGAAATCCCCTTGCAATGGATCTTCACACAACACACACAACAATAAGGTCATTGAAATTTTATTTTAAAAAAAAATATTACTTTTGACAAAGAGATGATTTAAATTGAAATAGAGAGCGATAATCACCAATGATTTGGGTATTCATGATGCAATTACATGAATGAACAAGACCCTGATAGCAAAACAAACAAAATCAGTAAATTTATCAGTTACCCACTTCAATTCAATAGACAAAACTAGGAAAAATACTATTGGGTAATGCTAATCGAATGCTTAAATTTATCAGTTACCCAATTCAATTTCAATTTCAATACACAAAACTAGCACAATTTGTTTTTGGGTAATGCTAATTGAATGCTTTAAAATCTGTAAATCTGCTAAAAAGCAACAAAAAACTCACCGGAAAAAGGGTACCAGAACTAAAACGCTGCCGGAAAACGACACTTGCGACGGCGGTGGTCGATAATCTTACTGGCGTCGCGCGGTTTTAGGAAGGAATAGAGGACAGTATAATCGATATTGGTTTAAATATAATTAGTTTCAAAGCAAAGAAGGTACAATTTTATCTTTGTATTCGAATGAATTATGAGTATAGTACACCCAAGTTATTTGTTATTCTATGAAATATATTGTTTTTAAATAGATAAAAATTTAGATTTATTTGTTTCCCTTTGATTGTCTTTTGGAAACTAAAAGTTTATATGAATTTCCAGACCCGGATGTTTGGGTCTAGTCGATCTATGGGTCCTTACGGGATCCATTATGAATCCCTCTTAATTTTAATTTTAATCGCATTTTATAATTTAATAAATTATTTCGCCCTAATTTATAGGTTCACACAACATTGTCTTAACAAAATTTTAAAAATAGCTCATAAATGATTAAAATATTAGTAGAATTTACACTATTATTAATAAAAAACATTGTCTTAACAAAATTTTAAAATAACTCATAAAAACTTAAATAGGTTTGTGCATGAGGTTAGGGTCTGAATATTTTTAAATAACATATGTTCTCCTAGATCTGGACCGACTCGGACCCGTTGGGTCTCAAAAGTTAGACCCATACCCTTATAAGTGGGTCGGACCCAAACGGGCCCGGACGGGTCCAAGACCTATTGTCATTTATTGACTTAAAAGATTATGAAAATGGGATATCTTGGACATTTTAACTATAGACACCAAGGATCCGTTCTTTTCAGATTTCAGTCTAAAGAAAGAGAACAATAAATCAAGGAAAATAAAGAGTTACAAAAGAATCAGTCATAGAAATTTGTATCAAATTAGTGAAAAAAGGTTCCACATTACTTTTTTCTTAAATAATTTTGTGAATACGTGAAAGACCTTTCAAAATAAAAGCCGTAAGCGGTCGCTTAAACTACACCCCCACTAAGACCCCTCCTTCTGAGTAGGAATGGCAATGGGTAGGGTCTGGGTCTGGTCTGGCCAGACCCAGATCCTTTAGGTCTGATGGGTCTAAGGTCCTTAGTAAGTCTTTTTGAATTTCAGGTTTAATTGCGTTTTTAATCTAATAAATTAATTTCGCCTATTTTATAGGTTTGCGTGACTATGGTTAAGGTTTGTATCGAAACAATTAACAAAATATAGCTCATAAAATCTTACAAATATTTCAACTTACATCTTTACATATATTAAAAAGGAGCCACAATTACTCAAAAAGTCGCAATTTACAACTTAATTTTTTTGAATTTTTTAAAATAAATGAATTTATAGATAGGGTCTGGACCGGATCTGATATATTTGAACCTTCAGACCTAGATTCGATCCAGACCCATTAAATCTAAAAAGTTAGACCTAAACCATTATAAATAAATTTATAGATCTGAGTCTGAGTCGGGTCTAAAACGCATTGCCATCCCAACCCCCGAGTGGTTCTATGTATAATGTAAAAGCCCAAAACCCTCTAACCCAAACAAAGGAGGATAGATAGCCCATAGCATCATAAAAACAAAGGGGGATTGATTAAGCGGTTAGGGTTTAGTGGTGATCAGATCTTCAGAAATACACACACAGAGAAACAACACAACAACACAAAAATGGCGATGAAAGGAAAAGGAAGAAAAGCGCGAGATGGAGAAGATGAATGCAAGACATTAAAGTGTGTTGTCGATTGGACTAATTGGAGCTTGAAGAAAGCTAAAGTTATCACTCACTATGGATTAATTCCTTTGATTATCTATATCGGCATGAATTCTGAGCCTAAACCTACAATTTCTCAACTTCTTTCTCCTTTTTGATCATCTAATGTAATTCTGTCGAATCGATTTAAGGTATTATACTGTTACTACTAGTACTTTGTGTTTATCGGTTGTATTGAACTTGAGAAGTTCTTGTTATGATGAATGATTAGGTTTTTCGATGTTTATTGGTGTTGATTCGTAAAGTTTGTTATAGTTTAATTGCTTGTTTTATGTTTGTATTTACTTATGATTATCATCTTTTTGACATCGAATTTGTTTAGCTGAATCGTATGAATGATTTGTTTAGCTGAATCGTAAGAATGATTTTGAGGAATTTTTGGTGACTCGATTGAATCATATCGAGTTTTGGTCTATATTTTGAATATCATCTTTTTGACATCGAATTTGTTAATTGTTGAATAATTTGTTTAGCTGAATCGTATGAATGATCGAGGAATTTTTGGTGACTCGATTGAATCATATTATGTTTTGGTTATACTTGCTCCGCTCCATAATTTTGGTCTCCAATGTACGACTGTGATCATTAATACTACCTCAATTGGTTTTTAATCTACAAATTGAGTTTCACGTTTGTTAATATATAGCTTATTATCGTCTTTTGGACATCAAACTTGTTCAGCTTGATTGTGATTGATGGAGGAAATTTTGGCGACTTGATTGTTGGGTTATGTTGAGAATGATGGAGTTCTGGTCAATATGATGTTGTGAATTTAGTTGAATTGCCAATTCATGAGAAATGATGATGATTGATGAGTTTTGGTGATTATTATTGATTGATTATAGTTGAATTTATTCGCGTTTATGGTTTGTTCCTCAAGTTGAATGGTTAGTTGATTCAAACCCTCTTGAAATCGGACAGCAGAATTTAGAGTGTTTGGCTAGGTAGAAAACTTAATGCTAATGAAAAAGAGTGACAATCGATATTTCGAAGGGTGGAAAGCATTTTTCTTTCCTATTCCTCTTCTATTCATCTGCTTCCATCAATTATCATCTTTAATCCAAAGTTACAATTCGTTGTAATGAATTTTGGGCAACCAAATATAGCTTTAGAGATTAGAGAACTTTTCAGGCTTCTTGGGCAACGAAGTACTACCTCTGTTCTAAGTGTATTGTAACCTTTACCTTATTTGGCAATTTGATATTAATTGCAACCTTTCTATTTTAATCACCAAAAAGATCACATGTGCAACCTTTCTCTCTCTTCATTACATATTATCACGTGATGCAAGTGGGGAAGATGACCCACTTTTTTGCTTTTCTTAATAAATGTGTCAACCCCCTATGTTGCAATACACTTAGAACGGAGGTAGTATATCACTAGACTACTACCTAGAAAACAACTGAACTGGAAAGATAGAGTGGAATGTGAGAGTGAAATGTTGAGCTAAACTGAACTAGAAATAACTAATAGGTTGGGGAGAACAGAGCCTAAGAATTGTAAGCATTGCATATGATGAATTAGTTTAGTTGGTTCCCATCTCAACTACTCTCGCCCAAGCTTGTTTTCCATGTAAAGAGCGTTTTGTTGTAAGGAGAATATGTTTACCGAAAAAGTTATATTCTCGTGATCCTTTGATATGTAAAGGCCAAGTTTATCCAAGACGTCAAAAGTAGGAAAATATCTTCATCTCTACCCATCTGCTAGGCGGTTATAATGTTGGTAACGTTTTTGACTTGTTAGAGTCTTAGAGATCCTCAAGCCATTACCCGCAATACTCAAACTTTACTCTTAAACATGTGTTTTGTTCATAAATTTGCGTTACTATCTATTATCTCCTACGCAAGTCAAACTAGCACCGCAAACTTACTAGATACCAATTCATCTTAAACAAAATTACAATCTGCTTCTATATACTTAGAAAAAACATGAAACCGAAAATGGTATATGGTAAAGAGCATCACATAGTTGAAGTTGAGTATTCTTTACCACATTTTCTCTTACAAAATTCTTTCACGTGATTTCATAACTATTACCATGATTTACTCATTTAATATCACCAACCAAACGAAATGCGCCAATTTCTCCCTATGCCGGAACCTTACTCTTACAGTCTTACTCTCATCCATTCACTCTCCTATTTCTATAGGAATATTAATTATGAGGACCCAAACAACCACTTCCTCCGTTTTTTTTTAATCGCTACACTTCTCATTTTACGGACTCCTAGGCAAAACTTTGGTGAGTGAGTAAAAGTGTGTAAGAAAAAGTGGTAGGAGAGAAATAGAGAGAAAAAGTTACTAATAAGGGAAAAGGAAGAAGTGTAGCCATTAATTTTAAATTTCCTAGAAAGGAAAGTATAGTCATTAAAAAAGACGAAGGAAGTATTAGATTACATTTTTTTTTTGCTTGGAATACGTTTTCCAAGTAAAATGTATATACCTTTTCAACCTTTACCAAGCTACATCCGTCTAATTGTAGCAAATCACCTCTGCTTCTGGGCACTCTTACAATCATGTTGAAAAGGTTGAAATAGGACCCAATTTATCAATTGCTAGAGAAAAGATCGTCTGTAAATTGAGAACTCACTGCATACTCAACAGCGCAAAGCAACAAAGCCCAAGTACCTAAAAAACCGTGTAGCACATTCCAACTTTACCAAACTGAGATAATTCCTACAACATAAAATGATTGCAAATCCAAATTGAAAACCACCACTGTGCTTCACTAAGCCATACCTACGGGCTACAGAAGTTCGTTACACAAGTCACAAAAGCATCCTAAAATCACATTCTTCTTCTTTCAAAAACTAATGTCTACACATTGAGAATATGAAACACCGAGTCGTCTCGAGAAGTGTTGTGGACCATCAACACCAAGCACCTTCAAAAAGCGGAGCTGTAGGAGCGACATCTGCTCCGAATGTCTTGACTAAATCAGAGCATTTGGGATCAGGCACCTCTGTCTCAGGGTGGAGTTCCAAACCCAGTTCTTTCTCAATGTCATCAGATGCCGATATCAGAAGAAACTCGCACCCTTCATAGTTTAAAAAGTCAGGAGGATCAGCTGGTCCGAAACGTTTCCCTCCAAACTTTCCATGCAAGTGTGCAGGGAACACAGCTTTGCGTTTGTTGCTTACCCCTTGGAATTCAGACCTACCACCACCTTGTTCAGGACTCTTTATCTGGATGATAAACGAGCCTTCTCGCTCTACGTTGAGCCCTTCTTGCGGTTCGTTTTTCTTGTCTTCAGGTGGAAGTTCCAGCTTGTATACCAAGTGAGTGTGCATTTTCTGTTCAGAGTATTTGTGCCTTAGGATACGGTATACGCCCTCTCCTAGAGCTCTTGCATTTGGCTTGTGCCGATGTCCCCTTGTTGCGGTATCATATTCTTCTGCACATTTCATTATATATCAGATATATATGTTAGAATTAACTGATTTTGTACCAAAGTGAATATCTTGCTAAGGATATCAGTATACCTCCTTGAAGAGCATCTTTGATATCATCGACTTTTGTGGTGACCAACTCCACAAAACCCCAAAAAGGCCTACTCTTCTTAGCCGGATCAGGAAGACTCTTCCGTCCCATAACGATGAATCGTAGAAGTGGTTGTTTTTCTATGTTTACTTCCTGCATGACCAAATCCAAGCCAAACAAGCATGTTATAATTCTTCACATCACCTATGATCGAATATTTGAGCATGCACTAGGAGAATGTTATGTTCGGTTAGAAAGAAAACAGGTAGCTTGACTGATCACCTTCACTCCATGTCCACCTTCGGGATGTTTCTTGATTCGACGATTTTCATCATCATCTTCACCTTCATCCTGATGACTTGAACTAGGACTATGTCCAGACTTGACACCTTCTTTGCCAGAATCAGGGTTTTGCTTCTCCTCCACCGGCCTTTCACCCGATTCAGGGCGTAAAACTATGTAAATCCTTTGAACATCGTCTGCACTATGAGCTTCTTCTCTGTTCACTTTCGGCCTGTAGAAGAAAAATATTTCACCCCTCTCCTGCAATGTAAACTTGCACTTATTTTTCCAAGTTTAACATAATATTATGCAGCTAATATACATGATCCACTACCAAGTAAGTGTTGGTCTAGTGGTGATGGGGACTGGCTTTGTTAGGACGGACCCGTGTTCGAATCCCCGCAACACCCTTGGGAGAGGAATGGAATCTAATCACCCTGAACTTGACCTCGATCCGGATGTAGCCCGAAGAGTGAACAGGGTGCAAACATTAAAAGAAAAAAAAAATATACATAATCCACTTTATTACAAGTACTACTAAATAGTAATAAACCAAATCTCACATGTTAATGACTTATGTGTGATTTGTTTTTTCTCTCATTTAGTTATTTGGCTCAATTTAAGATGACTGAAACTTTCCAATTTGCCTCTCTTCCTTCCCAATTATGCACACATTATCTCATAGTATGCGCTACTAATTTTTGTATTAACATAATCAATTAATCCAAAATATTAATTTACAGGGTTGTACACTTGTATAGTTGTATGCAATCTATGCATTGATGCTCCTCTTCCCCCTTGTTGACTTCTTTACAAAAAGAATCCATAGTCAACAAAAAAAAAAATCATCTAAATTTTTAAGGTAAAAAAAAAAAAACTTATCCACTTCTTATGTTAATGGAAATATGAAAATATGTACAACATCAACTAAAATAGAAAATATTCATAAAAACTAGTTAACTATCCTATCAACTTCAAAATATAACTAATCAATTTAAGCTCCATTTCAGCTACCGTATATATTTACAATTTTTATTATACATCGGGTGTACAAAGAGCATGGTACACTTAAAGGCTTTTTTTGCTTAAATAGTTTTGGGTGTACCATTTTTATGTATATGATGTATAATCTCTAAATATTCAACATATTCCGTCCGTCTGTTCCCTTTTAATGTAAACATTTTGTAATTTTACACTGTTTATAAATCATTTTTACACTATTTATAAATTATAATTCGACCATCACTTGTAATTTTTTCCTAAGAGGAGACTTTGTTATTTTCAACTTATGTTTATTTATCTTAGAATTTATCAAAATTCATTTTTTTATTATTAGATCTTATTAAAACTTAAGTGAACATTTTTTTCCTAAAGTTAAAAAGAAAGGATCCTACGAACTTTCAGAGTCTTTTTTGGTGCATCCCAATATACCTTTTCAGAACATCAACTTTTTCACTTGTTAGTTATGATAAATTAGATATATTAATAATCAAACTAGCCTTATATGCACACAATGTATGCAAAAATTATATCATAATAGTTTTGGTATTTTGAATCAGTTTTTTTATGTTATTTATTTATTGAGGTTGGGTGAGTGGGTGGTGGGTAGTTATTTTTTGTGATGTAGTGAGATTGTTGGATGATTATAGGTGGTTTATTTATGCAATTGTTCACATTAATTTTTTATTTATTTTTTATGATAAATTATTTTTTTCTGTAAATTATTAATTAAACAACAAAGGGTAAATTAGGCAATACATTAAGTTTGGTGTCCTACCCCTCTTCCCTTACAGTATAGAGATTTATGGGTGGACTTTAATTGACAAACGTAAAAGTCAAACTGTGTAGATTAAATAAGACAAACGTAACTGCCAAAGCTTGATAAGACGATTATTCGTGAAGGGATGGAATACAAACAACACAAATTAGCACAATATATATATATATATATATATTTTGGGAAGTTAATGTGATGGACCCCTGGCTAAATCTCAACTAGCACAGTTTCTTGATCTGATGTTTACGGAGTTCGACAGTTGGGAGTAGGGGGAATAGCACAAAATATAGTTTGTCTCCAAAGAGAATTCAAGGAGTTTAAGCAAGACAAGAATGAAAAACAAGAGGAATTTGAGAAAGATAGACCTGAATTTCGACTTGAGGATCATTTCTAGTCTTCACCTCTTCACCTTGTCCCATCTTTTTATTTACTGCAAATTCTCAGATTGCTAGAACTAGGAAAAGAAAGATTGCACAAAATGGCTAGATATTAACTTATATAGTTTCATACGATTTACTACATTCACTATAGTTATTTCCTTGACTAGGACACATGTCGTGCTACTAATTTTTAAGGCCACGTTTCGAGGGCTTTATAATGCCACGATCTTGTGATTTTGTTAACTCATCATACTTGGTAGTTCCAAAGGTCTAATATACTTTCTCATTTGTTAGTTGTATTTAAAGGTCCACAATTTTTATGTTGCCTAATGCTATTTGAGCAAAAAAGTATTTAAGTATATATGTATACCCAACACTATTTCAGCAAAAAATATACATTACACATCCGGATGTACGGTGTACTATGAGCATGGTACACCAAAAGCTATATTTTGCTCAATTAGTCTTAAGTGTATCATGCTCATAATACATCCGTGTGTATGATGCATAAGTCATTTCAACACACCCATATACCATCGTAATGATTAACGGGGTCGATTAATGAGTTTGTGTTGAAAAATTAAGAGCCTTAATGATTTTGTTGCTATTGTCCTTGTTAGTCATTGTTTTGAGTATAAAGAAGATATCTGGTTTGTATTTATTTTTCAAAGATAGCAATTCCGCCATAGCTTGAATCTATTTTGCACCCTGAATATATCTTCATATTAAAATGCTCATGGAATAACGAAAATAAGGTTTTGAAAATTAAGAATCTTTTTTGCACACTAAATATTCCAAGCAATAAAATAGTTATAATTGTATAATTTCCTTTCACGAAAGTTTTAGCTTTTTGAAAATTTTGGGGCTAGGAGGAAGATGGAAAATAAAGTTGTGTCACTCTTTTAAGACACTAGTGTAAGCGTGTAACATTATATATTCTCTTTATAAAAGTTTACAATTAATCACAACATATCCATCTTAGATAACTTTTTCATCTCACATATCGTGTCTATTTTTTCACATGATATTAGACATTACTTATCTCCCACACAGGGGCGGATCTATGAATTGAAATTTGGGTAGACACTGTATAATATACCAATAAATTTAATTTATTAAATTAACCAATAATTTACTCATCCCAAATTTTGATTATAAATTTTATGAAGTACTTCCTTTGTTTTTTTAGCTGACACGTTTTGACTTTTGACCTATATATACCTTTAACTATCTTGTGTGATTCACTTTTATTGAAAAACATATATAGTGAGATGAGATCTTGTTAGATTTATCTCGCTATATTTTCAATATTAAGTTTTATGATTTTTGCCTACTTATGACTCAAGATATAATTTATTGAAGTTATTTATAGACAAACATGATAAAAGAGTCAACTAAAAAGATAAAAACAATAATATATCAATTCATAGTATGTACGTATTTTAAATTTTGATGCAACTACTATAATTTCTCGGAGCAAAAATATTGAGGACAACCTTCGAACTTGCAACCACAGTATTAACACGTTAGTCTTCCCACCAATTGTGCTCCAATCACCATGATACTTGTTACTTTGGATTTTATTTGGCTAGACAACAAAGTACAACATGGGTGCGCCAATGCTCCCCATGCTTCTAAATTTCATGACATTAAGTCATTAACTTTCGTACCACAACTATATGAAATTAATAAAGGCGGATATAGTATATAGCAAACCTACCCACAAAAGGTGAGCAGTTGTACAAATTGGAAAATCCTTCCACAATCCTAATGTTCATAAATCACTAAGCTACAAGAGTTAAGGTTGAGCTTGAGCAGACCTCTTCTTAGTGTAGTAGGGACAGGGCTGTCTTGAAGATTTTGGGGCTCCGGTTCTATCATGAGAATAGGGCCCCTAAATTTATATTGAAAAATAAAGTTAGATGGTTGAATAAAGAATAAGTAGTGACCCATGAAAAAGCCATCACAATACACAGCTAGCTGCAGCATGAAAATTCTTAGCCTACCGAGCCCCTTCCCCACAAGAAAATTTAGTCAATATCCCCTCTCAAATCATGAAAATTTTCCTTCTCAATTTGGCCCTCTGTTAATCTCTAGGGAATGGCTGGGCGTGGATATGTTGTGTATGGGGTCTACCTAACAGACCTCCAGCTGGAAGCAGCCTGCCACTCCACGTCAGAGCGCCTAGAGCAGAGCAGACCTCCTCAGGCAGACCGCTCCGGACATAGCCTTTAGGCTGGAGTTTAATGAAGGCCTCGTTCCACCTTGGCCCACTTTCAAAGAGGCCCACTCACTTTCCTTGGTTCACTTTCAAAGAGGCCCACTCACTTTACTAGGTCAGTTACAAATCCATGTCTCATATAAATACCCATGCCCATGCATGGGTAAGGTACGTATAATCAAACACTCACAAAATACTTGCACTTGATACTCGTTTTCTCTCGACTAGAGATCTTGTGCTCAATTTGGACTGACTTAGGCATCGGAGAGGCGATCCTCGGAACCACCCCCGAGGTTTCTCCTTGTTTTGCAGGTAACCACCACCACGAAGGACGTTTGGGAGCCACAATTCCACCAAGTACCCACCACCACATTCACTGTTGCTGTTTTGGACAGAAACAATTTGGCGCTAGAAGGAGGGGAAGAGTAGAAAAGCCCAATCTACAACTTCGCAATGGTGGTTCCAACCTCAGAAACGCTCGGTTCCGACAGTTCAGGAGGAGAAAGCAACTCTCCACTGAGAGAAACAAGCACGAGATCAACAAGAAGGGGTAGTGCTGCTACCACCAGATCAGGCAGGAGGGAAAACACCATCGCCCCTCACCGTGAAACCAGGCAGACCCCACAGCCAAGCAGCTTAGTGGTCATGCCCACACCGGAGCAACTTCAAGCAGCTTTTCAAGTACTGCAGTCTGCTCAACAGTTTATGCAAACTGTTGGAAGCCAACCTGCTCGAAAGAGAAAAAGAACCGGAACACACGATTCGGTTCGAAGGCACCTGCGGCTGTCATCTGAAGAGGAGGCAGCCACGGCAGACCCCCTATGTGGGTACAATATGACGAACATTACACCCACCCCGACGTCGGAGTATGGCCTATCTAGCCGCTCTGGACCCGGGTACATCAGGAGGGGCTGGCAGGAAGCAGAGTGGGATACTGAAATAATGCAGCAAGATCATCCCAGTATGTTCAAAGAACAGACACCCACAGGGTACACGGCAGGCTCAAGTCGGAGATCTGTCCACAGAGGAAGTCCAAGGGGCGTGGCCCAGAACGTCCAGCCGCGACCCAGAACCAGGCACAACTCAGGAGCTGAAGAGGCCCTGTCTGCGCCTGGTGGCGGAACGGTCAGAAGGCATGTCAGCCTGAGGTTAGGAACCATACCAGAGGAGGGCTCCGGCGATAATGGAACCCCCACAGACCTCAGAGGACTCATAGCCCATAGAGTCAACTCCAGACCCATTGTGGTCTCACCTGCAGAGGAGATTAGATCTCCTTCCAAGTCTCCCTTCACACCTGAAATCATTGCGGCCAGGGTGTCAAAAGCGAAGCTCCCGTCCAATCTCAAGTTCGAAGGGGAGGGAGACCCAAAGGAGCATGTGGCAGCCTTTGAGACCCACATGGAACTAGGAAATTACAATGAGGCCACATGGTGCAGACACTTCCCTGCCACTCTGACAGGGATAGCACAAACCTGGTTCAGGACTATTCCCCAAGGAACGATTGCTAACTTTGATGAACTGAAGAAGAGGTTCAAAGAGCATTTCGTTAGCGGAAGCAGGAGGAACAAATCCACACACGAGCTGCTATTGCTGAAGCAGACTCAGAATGAAAGCTTGCGGGATTTCATAGGGAGGTTCAACAAGGAGCTGGTGCATATCCCAGAGCTGGAGCAGAAGCTCGCTCTGCACGCTCTGAGGAATGCCCTACCCCACACCAGTAAATTCAGAGACGATCTCAAATGGGTCACCATGAAAGAACTCAGCGAGGCCCTGGCCCTGGCAGAAAAATACATAGCCGTCGAAGATTTCAATAAAGCATCGACGCACGGAGCAGAAACAGGCAGACCTGCTATACAGGGTACCAGGCGGAATGAGCACCAGTTCATGGGAGGCAGACTGAATTTTGGAGGCCCCAGGCCCCATCAGACCAGAGGGAGAGAAAAGCAAAAAGAAGCAGAGAGAGAAGCAGGCCGGCTGAAGGCCCAAGAGAAATATAACAACTATAGCAACCTCAGCGCGCCAAGGGCTGAGATCTTTCTGACCCACAGAGATGATAGCAGGTGGCACAGACCACCACCCACCAAGAAGAGAAGCCTAGGCTCAAACATGGCAGAGTTCTGCGCTTTCCATGAGACGCCAGGCCACAATACGGAAGACTGCATAAGCTTGAAAAATGATCTGGAAAGCCTGATCAGACGAGGCTACTTCAAAGAGTACCTCGCCTGGAATCAGGGGATCAAGGAGAAGGAACAACAGAGCGAGGGGCAGACACTGCAGGACAAGCGAGCAGAGATCAAGGAAGGGAAAAATAAGACGGTATACGTCATATTTGGCAGCTCTAGCTCGATAGGGGGAGAGAGGGCTCACCTAAGGCAACTCACCCACCCCAACCTCTACTCCATCAACCAGGCAGAGTTGAGCCCAGATCTACCAAACATGACCTTCACAGCAGAAGACTGCAAAGGCATCAGCTTCCCGCACTCTGACCCTCTTGTGGTCACTCTGGAGATTAGCAGGATAGATGTACGAAGAATACTGGTAGATGGCGGGAGCGCCGTGAATATCCTTTATAAGGATACCTTCGATAAAATGGAGCTAGATCGTTCAATGCTGAAGCCAGGAGGAACTCCAATCGTTGGATTCACGGGGAATTCCATCATCCCAGAAGGAAAGATACATCTGACAGTGACCACAGAGGGGCAGAACGGAGTGAAGAGAACAGTAGTACAAGAGTTTCTGGTGGTAGACCTCCCGTCACCATACAACGCTCTGATGGGAAGGAAGTTCATCGAGGCAATACAGGGAATCCCGTCAACCCATCATCAGACCATGCTTTTCCTAAGCAGTATTGGAGAAGTGGGCAGACTGAAGGGAGATCAGAGAGCAGCTAGGTCATGCAATCTGACCGCCCTAAAGAAGGATAAAATACCTCCCCCTCCTGACCACTCTGGGTCCAGGAGAAAGAGGAGAAAGGAAAAGAAAGAAGGAAAGAGGAAAGAGGCCGAAGAAGCCAAGAAGGACCAGGCTGAAGAAGCCGGGAAAGAAAGTGATGGAGGAAAGGCCAAAGAGGCCAAGCAAAGAGAGGAAGAGTGTGCTGCTATCAGTGAGGCCGATGCTCGGCCAGAAGCAGAGCAGGAGGCAAATAAGCCTGAACCGGGGGAAGAGACCGAAGAGGTACTCTTGGGACCGGAAGAAGGCAGGGCAGTCAGGATAGGCAAAGACCTGGATCCTGAAACCAGAGTCAACCTAATCAGTCTGCTGAAAGAGAACGCAGATGTGTTCGCTTTCTCGGCAGCCGAGATGCCTGGGGTGGACCCAGCCGCCATCAACCACAAGTTAAACACCGCCGCAGGGTACAGACCTGTGAAGCAGAAGAGGAGGAACTACTCTGCGGAGAAAAATAAAGCCATCGAGGAAGAAGTTCAGAAGCTGCTTGAGGCAGGGTTCATAGAGCCCTGCAAATATCCAGAATGGTTGGCCAATGTGGTAATGGTTAAAAAGACGAACGGGAGCTGGAGGATGTGCGTTGACTTCACAGACCTCAACAAAGCCTGCCCCAAAGACTGCTATCCCTTGCCAAGAATCGACCAGCTGGTAGACTCTACCAGTGGGCACGCTCTGCTCAGCTTCATGGACGCGTTCAGCGGATACCATCAGATCTTCATGGACCCCGCAGACAAGGAGAAGACGACATTTATCACCCCTATCGGGGTATTCTGCTATGTCATGATGCCCTTCGGGCTGAAGAACGCAGGCGCCACCTATCAAAGGCTGATGGATCAGGTCTTTGCCGGTCAAAGGGGAAGGAATTTGGAGGTGTACGTTGATGACGTCATCACCAAGAGTAAAACTGAGATTGACCACATAGCAGACCTAAAGGAGACCTTCGCCAACCTCCGCAAACACAGCATGAAGTTGAATCCTAAGAAATGCGTGTTTGGAGTACGGTCAGGGAAATTCCTGGGTTATCTGGTCAGCGAAAGGGGGATCGATGCGAATCCTGACAAAGTAAAAGCAGCTATGGATCTGCCAGAGCCTAAAAGCATCAGAGACATCCAGAGGCTGACAGGCAGAATGACAGCCCTGTCCAGATTCATAGCTCAGTGTGCAGAGAAAGCTCTCCCATTCTTCAAAATATTGAAAGGGAACAAAGAGTTCAGGTGGGAAGCAGAGCAGAAGGAGGCATTCCAGAAGTTGAAGTCACACCTCTCTGGCCTGCCAACACTGGCCAGACCCAAGACAGGGGAAGCTCTCTCCCTATACATTGCCGTTACAACTGCAACTGTGAGTGCAGTCCTGCTGAAGGAAGAGAACAAGAAGCAGCAGCCGGTATATTTTGTAAGCCACACCCTCACGGGTGCAGAAACACGCTACCCATTGATAGAAAGGGCAGCCTACGCAGTAGTGCTGGCCACCAGAAAGCTGAGGCCATATTTTGACGCACATCCCGTCACTGTGCTGACAAATATACCTCTGGAAAAGGCAATGGAGAAGATAGACAAGTCAGGGAGAATCATGAACTGGGCCCTGGAGCTGACAGGGTTCGGTATCAAATTCGCCCCGCGAACCGCCATAAAAGCACAAGCTCTAGCTGACTTCCTAGCAGAGTGTGCCTATCAGGAATCAGTAGGAGAGCCCAGAGCCTGGGAAGTCTTTACAGACGGGTCTGCAACCATCAACGGCTCTGGGGCAGGCGTGGTCATCAGAACCCCAGAGGGGAAAATCATTGAATATGCCCTGAAGTTCATGTTTTCGGCAACCAATAATGAATCAGAGTACGAAGCGGCCATCGCTGGATTGCAGCTCTGCCAGACCCTGGAAGCCAAGCACGTCCACCTCAAAATTGACTCTCAGTTGGTAACCAACCAAGTCAAGGGGGAATATGAGGCCAAGGAGCCGACGATGCAGAGCTACCTAGCCAGAATGAGGTCTCTGATTTCAAATTTTGAAACTTTTAGAATTGAACAAGTGCCTAGAGCACAGAACGCACAAGCAGATGCCCTGTCCAAATTGGGAAGCAGCAGTCTGCAAGAGCTGAATAGGTATGTTCTGGTGGAAGTCAGACCCACCAGTGCAATCTGCGAGGATGCAGAGCGAGTTTTGGAGCTGGAAGATATGCCAAAGTGGATCAAGGAGATCGCTGAGTATAAACAGACTGGCAAATTACCAGAAGGAAAAATGAAAGCAAGAAAACTCAAGCTGACAGCATGCAGATACTGCCTGATCGGGGACGAGCTATACAGGAAGTCCTTCTCTCTGCCCCTACTCAAATGCGTAGGACAGAGAGATGCAGACTACATATTGAGGGAGATTCATGAGGGACTCTGCGGACACCATATCGGACCAAGAGCTCTGGCCCATAAAGCTCTCAGAGCCGGTTATTATTGGCCCACAATGAAAGCTGACTCTGAAGCTTTGGTGAAAGAATGCGACAGCTGCCAGAGGTTTGCACCGAACATCAAGCTACCCGCAAACGACCTCATGCCAATCTATAACCCTATCCCATTCGCCCAATGGGGGCTAGACATCCTGGGACCCTTCACAACGGCCCAATATCAGAAGAGATGGTTAATTGTGGGGGTAGATTACTTCACTAAGTGGATAGAGGCAGAAGCCCTATCCACCATCACAGAAGCAGCCGTCAGAAAATTTTTGTGGCAGAACATCATCACCAGATACGGAATTCCGAAGGCTCTCGTCTTCGACCACGGGAGACAGTTTGACAACATACCCCTATCAGGGTGGTTGGAGCAATTTGGGATCAAATATGCCCTATCTTCAGTCTGCAACCCTCAGTGCAACGGTCAGGCCGAAGCCGCTAACAAGCAGATCCTGATAGGCCTACAGAAGAAGCTGGAGGAGCAAAAAAGCAAGTGGCTAGAGGAGCTGCCTAACACTCTGTGGTCGATAAGAACCACAATCAAAGAATCGACTGGGCAGACCCCCTTCCACCTGGTATATGGTTCCGAAGCTGTCATGCCTGTTGAGATCGGGTCTGAGAGTCTGAGGATCAGCCTATTTGAGCCAGGTCTGAATGACGAAGCCCTGAGGACAAACCTAGATCTGCTGGATGAATACAGAAATGAAGCTAGATTCAGAATGGAAGCTTACAAAGCCAGAGTCAGCAGATACTATAACCGGAAAGTGAGGGCCAGGCCTCTGGAGGTAGGGGATCTGGTACTCAGAAATGCAGCAGCTGTGCAAAAAGACAAAATACACGGAAAGCTGTCGGCTAAGTGGGAGGGACCCTACCAGGTTAGTGAAGAGCTACACCCCGGAACCTACAGACTGAGAAGAATGGATGGAAGTGAACTAAAAAGCAACTGGAACGCCCGAATATTGAAAAAATACTTCGTATAACCCAGATTGTATCAAAACGCCCATGAATGAAAGGCCTTTGAGCCACCCTTTGTCCACCATTCTCCATTTTCGCATTAAACCCCCGTTCCCTTATCAATTCTTTATGAAAAACAAAACGACAAAATCAGATAGACCCTTAGCAGACTGAGAAAAAATACCACAGTCTGGCAAAAGAAAACAGGGTCTGGGTCAGCTGAAGGCTGAAGAGGCTCTTCAGACACAAAAGTAAACTGCATAATGAAGAAAGGGAGTCGGCCAAAAGGTTAACTCTGTCCAAGAGCCCCTGAGGCCCGCAGAGTGATCGGATGCCGACTCGACTTACCGATGTCATAGACCTCTACCTCTAAACCTGCAGGGCCGAAGGCCCAAAAAGCAGCAAGGATAAGTCATAGACACCTAAGGTTAATGGGGACGCGAGAGTTCCTAAGAACCAAAGCGTACCCCGACACGAAAAAGATGGCAGAAGGAGCTAAAGGGCGAACCCCAAAACTCCCAGAATCATCATGACTTAGGGCGTCAAAATACCTCCTCTGCTCTGCTGTTGTTGAATCTTTGTCATACATAAGGCAGAGCAGAAGAGTAAAGGGCCCCTAAAGTCCCAGCTCTGAGCAAATCTCACCAGCCACCAAGCCAAGTAAACAAAAACGCCTGAATGCATTTGCTTGATGGCACGGCAGACTCATCATCAGAGCAGAACACAGGTACTCAGCAGAAATAACAAAACATGGTATGCATCGAATAGAAAGCACGAAAGTCAACAGAGGAACGCAACTTGCATTACAGGAAGCATAATTGCTGACTAATTGAATATTACATAAGAGGATCTGGCTATGAACCAAATCAGAGTACTACACAGCACTACAACAACGGCGGCTACCTAATCAAAAGAAGGGAGCAAATACAGATGGAAAGGAAATGTTTGACTATTTAGTTAAAAATATTACAAGATAAGTCAATTAGGATATCATCGGAGGGCAAAAACGGAGGACTGCAATCAGTTCAGCACAGGCTCCCAGCTCACCTACCTCAGCAGCTCAGACAGGAGTCACAAGAAGACTGAGGCGAAGCATGAGATAGCCGCCCGAGTTCCTATTGCTTAGGAACGGAGCTGCCATCCTTTGCAGAGCTCCCATCAACTTGCTGCTCTGAAGATTCTCCCTCTGAAGGCAGAGAGTAGAGCAACTCCAGATCTCTGAGCTCCTGAGTCACCGGAGGTCGCATATGCACTTGACTGGCATAGGCGTCCTCAAAGGCATCCCAGTTAAAAGAGGGCTGCAAATGCCAGAGAACCCTGCGGACCGCAACTTTGCAGTCCTCCCAGTACTTGTTCCCGAACGCCTCCTCCATCTGCGCAACCCGGGCAGCCTCCTCCGCCAGCAGCTGAGTCTCTTTCTGCTTTAGGGCCACCTCAGCCTCCCTAGCCTGCTGAGCCTCCCTCTCAGAAAGCAACTTGGAGAACTCTGCCCCTAGCTCCTCCTCCTTCTGTCTTAGAGCCGCCTCAGCCTCCTTGGCTTGCAGAGCCAATTTAGCAGGGCAGGCTTCATGATCAGCCCGTATAGCAGAGAGCTGACCCCTGAGCTGCTCCTGCTCCTTCAACGCCGCCTGCAGCCGAGCCTCGGAGGTCTTCAGCTTAGTCTCCACCGTCGAAGCACGAGACAACGCCTCACTAAGCTGAGAAGAGAGGCGTGAATGCTCAGCCGCGATAGCCTCTGCTTGCGCCGCCTGACCCTCCATGCGTTGGTTGACGGTCCGCAAGGTGTCGCGCTCCACAATCAGAGCATCCCTCTCCTCCTCAGTTTCACGGCAGGTGGACACAATCAGAGAGTTCTGGGATTTCAGCTTGGCATACTCTGCTCTCTGCTGCGCTACCTGAGCCTTAAGCTGCTGCAGTTCAGGGAGATCTGCCTCATGCCTACCCAGCCCCACAGCATGGCAGAACTCTCCAATGAAGGCGCCGGCCCGTGCAGCCTGTAATCAAGGAAAAAGCAGATCAGAAAGAAATCTTAATGTCATAAACAGATGACTATAAGAAGAACAGATAACTCACCAGGGGGGCATCTTGAACAACATAGTCCGGTGAGAAGCGACTTGCCAGAAGCTTCAACCACTCACTGGGATCAGGGAAGGCCACGGACATCTGCTCCCGCCCCTGAGCCTCGTGCTGGTCGTCCGCCGATTCCCTCTGCAGAGAACCTGAGCCAAAAGAAAGTCCAGTCAGTTCCACAGAAGGGAAAAGGCCGGAGCTAAGACCAGGTAAAGGATACACACCTTTGGTGGCGACGTCGTCCTCGACAACAACGATCCGAGGGGAGTCAGCAGGGAGGCGAGTCTTCTTCTGAGGAGGAGCTCCTTCCTCACTCTGCCTCTCTGCTGACCTCTTCTGGGAACGAGAAGAGACCTCAGGCTCAGCCGTAGTCTGATGAGTACCCTCTGCAGGGGGCTTAAGCTGGCCCGCAATAGGAGCAGAGGTCTGAAGAGCCGCAGCAGACTGCACCTTCCTAGCCCTCAACTGCTGCTGAAGAAAATAAAAGGAAGAAAATGTCGTCAACAAAGTAAAGCACAGAACGAATTGACTCTACAAGAGGGAAGAGAGAAAAGGAAACACTAACCACACGCGCCAGATCCTCAGGAGTAGGGGCAAGGACCTGCTTAAAGCCTCTGGGAGGAGGAGGGGCAGCCTTCCTACTAGGAGGAGTAGCCTTCTGAGCAGGGGGAGACAAGACAGTCTCCACCACTGAGACGGAAGCCAAGCTCTGCTGCTCCACCCTCTCATGCTGGAGAGGCTCCACCGTCTCCTGATTAGTCGGGACGGGCGTAGGGACGGTTTTCCCAGCAGAGCCTATCATATTGATATAAAAACAGGGAAATCAAGAAGGTGCAGGTAAAAAGAAACCGATAACAAAGAGCAGTTTGGGTCTGAAGAAGACAGCTACCTGACTGGTCCTCACTCTGATCCTCAGCAGACTGAGTCGAGACAGTCTTAGCAGCCTCCGCCCCCGTCCTGTCAAACTCTGTCATGGCTCGATGGGACTCCTGACCAGCTTCATCAGGCTGAGCAGAACCACCCACTGGAGTAGGTTCTTTCTCCGTCCTGTCAAACTCTGTCGCCGTTTGGTCAGGCCCCCCCATGAGCACATCCTCCACCACAGGCGGTTCTGAAAGTAAAAATATAAAAAATATATAAAAAATGAGAAGCTGGTCAGAAGGCACACAAGCAGAAAGAATACCTTGGGGTTCATCATAAGTAATACCTGGTTGCGCAGGAGGAAGCTGTTGCAGGGGCTCAACAATCAGAACAGTCCCTTGCAGAGTGCTGGCCCCCTCTGCAGATCCACCAACATCATCATCGCCCGGCAGATGTACAGCACGCCGGGAACGATGAGTCTGCAGAGGAACAGCCGCCGCCTCCTCCTCGTCATCAGATTGAATCTCTGTGACAGTGGCAGAGGGGCCCCTTGCGGCCGGGACGCCCCAGTAAACCTATCCACAAGCTCCGGGCGCTTGGTCCGGAGGGAAGGATGGTCCAAGGGGGTAGCGTTAATCTCCCTGATGAAGTCAGGGACGGTGTAGGTCCCTGGGTCAGGTACCGGACGGTACCTGCGACATACTGAAGACTGACTCAAACCCAGCTCCCAAGGAATGGCAGACCCCAGAGTCTCTGCAACATTAGAATACTCATTAGCTACAGCAAGTCAGAATGCAGAAGGAAAATAATGGAAAGGGGCAGAACACGCCCGCCAGCTCAAAACCCACCCTTAATCACTTGGCGAACAAACTGTCTGCACGGAGCTGTAGCACAGTACAAACAATGAATCACAGCAGAATGGAAAATGAGAAGCAGAGTTAAGAGTTTGCAGAGCGCTTACCCGTAGTATAATCAGGGGACAGATGGCCTATCCTCAGGAAGGCATTTTGACACATCACATAGTGATGCGGTAACCAGTACTTGGGAAGAAACTGCTTCCCTGCAGTAACCTTGGATCTGGACTTGAAGTAGTAGTAAGCTACCCTCTCGTCCCAGTTCAGCACATTCGGGTCCAACTGCCTCTGGAAGTTAGGCTCCACAGGGCGCAGAGGGGCCCTAAATTGATAAGGGTGCCCTTCCTCCGTCGGTACCCTAACAAAGACAAAACTATCCCGCCAATCTTTCAGACTGAGATCGACGGGATAGACCGTCAGATGATTGGCCCGCACCGAGCCGGTGAAAAAGCTATACTCCCCCTGCCTCTTAAAGTAAAACAGGCATTGAAAGAGTTTCATGGTGAGGGGGAAGCCCAGAGCTTCACAAACCCAAATAAACCCCAGAATCTTCTTCAGAGACTGGGGATTGACTTGGCAGAGAGCCATACGATACCGGCAGAGAACCCACTCCAAGAACCAGTGGATGGGGAATCTAAGCCCGAACTCCAGCTGCTTCATATAAACAGCAGTGTACCCCTCGGGTACATCTGCCAGGCTCTGACCCTCTTGGGGAAGCACTACCCAAGACCCGCGAAGCGGCTTGATCTCGGCAGCAATCTCCAGGTAGTATGCAGCATGCGCCCGTTTGAACGCTTCTGCAGATCTCTTCGCCAAATAAGGCTTACCCTTGCTGTCGTAAAGGGCAAGACTCCGCATCTCATGGTCACTGTACTTCCATTTGACTGCGGGCAGAGTGGGCTTAAACTTGTAGTTGGGAGGAAATCTGTTGGTTTCAGGACCCAACACCTCCTTACGAAGACTGTCCCAGGGGTCAAAGATCTCCCATTCCTCCGGAACCACCTCGTCCTTACACCGAGGCAAATCCAACTTTAAAAACGGGGACTGAGTGTCCACCGGATAAGGCTCATCCGGCTCGGACGAAGAGGTAGATACCACATCCTTCCCACGGGAAGCAGCAGAGTGAGAAGTAGACATCCTACACAACACAAGAAGCAGACGACAGCTCATCAGACTTGCAGTCACCACACAAGACAGTCTGGCACCTCAGACCTACAGACTGAGCTACCAGACTGGGGGGCAAGGATGTGTATGGTATGTAAAGATCAGAAATAGCCAAGAAATAGCCAAGAAATAGGATATTTTCTTGGAAATAACGCAGTACAAACAATGAAGACACATCGCAGGCTTACAACCCAGCAAGTAAAGAGGATAACAGGGTAAACAAAGCAAACCCTAAAAATCTTAAATGTCAACAGTAGAGCAGAACTCAGCTGAAGAAGCAGAGCAGAGCCTACCAACCAGAGCAGAGTCCTGCTGAAGAAGCAGGACAGAGCCTAGCATTCAGAGCGGCAGAACGGAAACGAGACAACACCAAACAGATCTATGAAGCAAAGAAGTAAACAATCGCATCTGAAGACCAAAGGAAAGAAACCCTAACCCCAAAAACACAGGCAAATAAATGCGTACAGAAGGAAAAAGGGGGAAATCCATAAACACAGAAAAGATTACATCAAAACCATCCAAGAAGGAAAAAACCAAAAGTAGATCTGGGAAAAGGAGTTTACCTAGATGGAGAGCAGAAGACGCCAAGGAAGAGAAGACGAAAGCCACGAACGCAACAGTATCAATTAATCTCCAAACGCAGACAGATATCTCCCAGGATAATCAAGAGAAATCACTCGAAAATGGCTAGGGCGAAAAGAAATTGTCGAAGAACAACAAGAAAGTTTGAAAAGCAAAGAGTTCGAAGGAAAGGAAACTGAAAAGTTCCACAAAAGGTCGATTCAACCTTTAAATAAGCATAATTCGTCCACTCAGCACCAACTTATCATCATTACATTCCTTGGGAACCCAAAGAGTCACATCAATTCAATTCAATTCAAAATGAATTAATGACCCTTACTCAACACCCCAACCAAATGGGCGGGAAAAATGGAAGCATTCTGGAGTTTGTGAAGAGCAACTCACAGACAGCCACGTATCATTCCGCGAAGAGCAGAACGCCAGAACAAAAACAAATGCACCCAGCATATTGCAATCTGCAAATACTGGGTCCGGGGGGCAAATTGTATGGGGTCTACCTAACAGACCTCCAGCTGGAAGCAGCCTGCCACTCCACGTCAGAGCGCCTAGAGCAGAGCAGACCTCCTCAGGCAGACCGCTCCGGACATAGCCTTTAGGCTGGAGTTTAATGAAGGCCTCGTTCCACCTTGGCCCACTTTCAAAGAGGCCCACTCACTTTCCTTGGTTCACTTTCAAAGAGGCCCACTCACTTTACTAGGTCAGTTACAAATCCATGTCTCATATAAATACCCATGCCCATGCATGGGTAAGGTACGTATAATCAAACACTCACAAAATACTTGCACTTGATACTCGTTTTCTCTCGACTAGAGATCTTGTGCTCAATTTGGACTGACTTAGGCATCGGAGAGGCGATCCTCGGAACCACCCCCGAGGTTTCTCCTTGTTTTGCAGGTAACCACCACCACGAAGGACGTTTGGGAGCCACAATTCCACCAAGTACCCACCACCACATTCACTGTTGCTGTTTTGGACAGAAACATGTTGTATATAACCTGGCCCATGTACCAAGGAACGTAATGCCCATTCACAAGAACAAGTAAGATAATTGTTATATGCTAAGCTTGCCTGAATTTTCCGATATACGCACTGTAAAGAAAATTAAGATTTACCGTGAGATGATCTTTTAGCCGAACATGTTAGTAGGTGAACATGACAATAATGATTTTTCTTCAGGAAATCCCTACTGAAGACCTTATAAAAACAGCAACATAATAATTGATAAGCCAACAGTTATCCATGTACTAATTGAAGATGTAGCAAAACCAGAAACAACTTGAAACTTAAATAAAGGCAGAATCAAGAAGGGAAAGATGCATAACATGTAATCTCTCTAACTAACAGCATAAGATCAAAAATTGATATAAGGGGTCTGTTCGCCTACTAGTGTTCATTACTTTAAGATGAATAAGTTCAAATGAACAATCATATTGATAAACATACATTTGGAGTTCTGATATGAATATGAAGCTATCAAACTATGAATACCCTAAGGTGTACCTTACTCATCATGTTGCAGCAGCTCTACCAAATTGCTGACCAGCAGGTACCAACACTAAGTTTCTCCAAGCAACCACAAAGCGATTGCCAAAAAATGAGGGGAAACTCGAAATTTCTTTTTCGTCAGTTTTCTGTTATCTAAATTATACCAACGAAACTGCTCCTCCTTGGTCTTTACCAATACTTCATACTCTCCTCTCGAGAGTATGAAGGGTGGATCGACTAATTGTCGACTAATATTTGCATGAAGATCACAACTTAGAAGTTTCATCCAATAAGATTCATTGCCATAATCCTTCATTAACCAGACATCAACCATCTTCTGCTTCCCCACATACGTGTGAGTTAACACACATAATTGATTATCAAGGTTTCCTAATCTACTGACATTCCCACCTTCTTCCATAGAATCAGCAACAGGGACTCTACCCCATTTTTCATCACATAGATTCAAACTAATAATAGCATAAGGTTTACCATACCCTGGTAACCTCCAATGAATAGATGGTTATGTATAAGTACCCCCACCTTTCATCAAGATAAGTAAAAGATACCGTTTCTTTAATAGCTTTCCAAGCTATCAAACTATGAAGACCCTAAGGTGGAGGCACTACAACAAATTTACCTTGCTCATCATGCGGCAACATTTTTACCAAATGGCTGACAATCGAGTACCAAAACTAAGCTTTTCCAAAAAATCGCGAATCGATTACAAAAAAAGTGAGGGAAAACTTGAATATTCGTTTTCTCAATCTTTTGTTATTTAAATCGTACCAACGAAAGTGGTTCACATTAATCTTTAGCAACACTTCATGCCCTCCTCTTGAGACTACAAATGGTGGATCGACTAATTGTCGAGTAAGATTCGCTTGAACATTGCAACGTAATAATTTTATCCAAGACGATTTATTCTCATCCTCCTTCATCACCCAGACATAGACACATAAACAATTATCAAGATTCCCCAATATGTGTGTGTTTCGTAGGGGCCAACAGGGGCATGACCCATAATACAAGTCTAACAATTATTTTGTTTGAAAAGTCTAATTGTTTGGATTTATTTTCTTAAACTTAAACGCTTCTAATTTCAAATCATACTACCCCATGCCCCATCCATAATTTTTTCATCTATTTAGTTTTCCATGGTATTCAAAACAATATAAGTTATACATAATATGTTTTACGTAGTAGAGAAAAAATTTGGTACATAAGTTTTTTAAAGTAAAAAAAGAAAGAATGGAATGTGTCACCTTGCTATTCTTTAGAAGGTTTATATGTTAATTCAGCAAATCAGTTAGTTAAAGTTTATAAATCGTTACCTTTTATAGGTCTTAGATAGTTAACTGGAATATAAAATCAAATTTTATTGGTAACGATTAAAACATTTGTTCTTTTATGAGTGATTACTCTTTTTAAGATTTAATAACTCTATTGTGTTCTCATTGATGTAACAATAAAGTATCATTTTGTACTTTTCTAACCTTTTTTCTAAGTTGTATATTAATATTTAGATCACATATACAAAAAAAAATTGGCCTAAAAAAAAGAGTTCAAGAGTTTTTGGTTGTTTGTTAGTTTAAAATAGACTCAATGTAGTTTATATGTTTTCTATTATGAATAATTAGCGGGTTCTTTCAATTTTTGAAACCCATTAAGGTTAAATAACCCAAAATATGCTGACAATAAAAGCGATATTATACTAAAAGAATTTTGATATAAAAAGATGCATAATAATTTAAACGTAACATGTTTATATATTATTCCAAGTATCTAGGTCACCTATTCTAAGATATTTGGCCCCAAAACAAAAAGGTTCAAGGTCCACACTGATGGCAAGTACCAATTACATTAATATCAAGACATTAATCTCAACAAGGTGTTTGTAATTTCAGTGTAACTGATTTTTTTTAGAGAAATCTAGGTTGAAAGAGTATACATCAAACCAAGTTCACAAAAAAGGTCATAATAGGGCGATATTGTTAATGCATAAATCTAAACAAGATGTTGTGGATTATCTTTCATGGACCTATACGTATATGTACGAGTATTAAGAATAATTGGCTAACCTGTTTAGGTTGTCTGCCACTTTATATATATAGAGGAATAAAATCGTCTCTAAATGATACAGACTAAGAGTTTAATCAATAAATAATCAACTACCCTAATACACCCCTCAATCTTTACGGGGAGGAATCACGAATAGATTAGAGCGATATTTACAAGAAAAAATTCAGAGGATAAACCATTAGTAAAAATATCAGAGACCTGTAACCGTGTCGAAATGTGCTTGACCTAAAGTCCACCTTTAGCAACCATCTCACGAACAAAATGACAATCAACACCAATGTGCTTACTACGATCATGATGAACAAGATGGCAGTAAGATACATAGCAGTAACATTGTCACAATAGAGAATGGTAGGCCGTCGATGAAAATACCCTAAATCAGCCAACAATTGACGTACCCAAATTGTTTCGGCCGCAGTGTAGGCAACATCACGATTCTCAGCTTCAGTGGAAGACTTAGAAGCAGTATTACAGCATAGCCAGAAGTAGAACGTCGAGTGTCAAGACACCCGGCCCAATCAACATAATAATAGACAATGGTCACAGTAGGGGAGCCAGTACTGTGAAGAAATAGCCCATAATCAGAAGTTCCCTGCAGATACCTGAAAATTCTTTTCACAGCATGAAGGTGAGTCACGAGGCACATGCATAATTTTGAGAAACCGAATTAACAGCATAGGCAATATCATGACGAGTCATAGTTATATATTGCAGTGCACCAACCATAGTACGATAATCTGTGGGATCAACAAGAAGTTCACCATCTAAGAGAGAGAAAGTGACACGAGAGATAACATGAGTACGTACGAGTTTGGCAGTATGAAGATGAAATTTATGAAGAAGATCAACGACATATTGTTTTGGGACAACATCAAACCCCGAAGAGTACGTAAAACCTGAATGGCTAAAAAATAATGTAATTCGATCACCCAAATCCTTCATAGCAAACTGAGCAGAGAGAATGATGATAAATTTCTGAAGCAAAGATGAACTACTACCTATAAGAACAATATCATCAACATAAAGCAAGAGAATGGAGGTGTCAAAATTGCTGCACTTGAAACCAATCGAGAGTAAGAAATTGCTTAAACGAGAGAACCAAGCTCGAGGAGCTTGTTTCAAACAATAAATGGATTTTCGTAACCGACACACATGATTAGGTTTAGAAGGATGTTCAAAACCGGGGGCTGACCCATATAGACTTCCTCATTGAGGAAACCATGAAGGAAAGCATTTTTAACATCAAGTTGACGAGTAGGCCATTTAAAGGTAGCAGCAATGGTTAGAACTAAGCTAACGATAGTAGGCTTAATAACAGGACTAAAGGTTTCAAAGTAGTCAATACCTGCCTGTTGATGTTACCAAAAACAACAAGTCTGGCCTTAAACCGCTCCACAGTACCGTCAAAATTATATTTAATCTTATACACCCACTTACAACCAAGAGCGTTTCGGTTGTAGTTGCGAGGCACAATTCCCCAAGTATCGTTCTTAATTAATGTCGTATACTCATCACGTATGGCTTGTTATCAGCCAGAATCTTTAAACGCTTGTTTAAAATTAGATGGTTCAGACTCAACAACATCGTGTTTTAAGTTTATTAAGTTCCTAGTTGAAACAATTCCTTATTTTAAATGAGTAGTTATAGTATGGACATCGGTAGGATCGACACACTTAGACGACTTACGAGTACGCCTAATGGGAGGGACGATGGGAGTCGGGGATGACACAAGGGGGACATTAATGGGAACCACCAAGGATGAAGAAATGGGAATGGTGTAGCCTGCGGTGACCGCGCAGGTGCAAACGTGTGCTGCGGGCTGGCAACAAGGGGCTGCGTACGCTCGCGGATGGCTGTGGCCTGCGGGCGCGGGGCTGGGAGACCTGTGGGCTGCTGCTGCTTGCTCGATAACCCGCGGGTGCGGAGTTATGCTACGCGCAGGTTGTGGCAGCAAAGGCTCGCGGAAACCTGCAGGCGAGAGAGCTGCGGGCTGACGCTGTTGTCGCAAGAACCCGCGGGCGTGGAGACAAGCTGCAGAGTGAGCAGATTCCGCGAACACCATGGGGGAATGGGGGCTGTGACCATGGGCTGTTAGCCGCGGGTGAGACGCAGGACTCATATCAGTAAACGACAACGACTAAGACACCATAGGTTGACCATACGACACGCTAGGAGACGCAACCAAGGGCAAGCTAGATTCACTAGACGGACGGAAACTCGGAAGCATAACCAAGGGGTCAAGATACTCGTCGGAAGACGAGACTATTGGCTTGCTAGACACGAGGGAGCGATACGGAAATATACGCTCACTAAACAACACATGACGACTCATGTAAACTTTGCCAGAAAGAGGATCAAGACATCTATAGCCCTTATAATTTGACGCATAGCCAATGAAAACAGATTGAATCGATATAGCCTGTAATTTATGATTTTAGGATCTAAAAACAGAGGAAAACAAGCACAACCAAAGCATTTCAAAAGCTCATCGGAAGGAGGGCGATGAAAAAGTTTGGCAAACGGGGATAAACCCTGCAATGCCGAACTGGGAATACGATTAATCGTATAAACAGTCATATAACACGCATCGACCCAATATCGAGTTTTCAACTCAGAATGAATAAGCATAGTACGTGCCATCTCGATAATGGTGCGATGTTTCCTTCCTGCAACACCATTATGTGCTTGAGTACGAGCACAAGATTTGCGAAAATAAATGCCCGAATCACATAAATGTTGCAGTAAAGACGTGTTATCAAACTCACGTCCACCATCACTTTGGAAACACTTAATTTTTGAATTAAACAAATTTTCAACAAGTTTTTGAAAAGTTAAGAAAGTCGAACAAACATCTGATTTCAGTTTAAGTGGATAATGCCAAGAAAAACGTGAATAATCATCAACGAAAACCACATAATACTGAAAATATTGTTTCGATTTAACAGGCGATTGCCAAAGGTCACTATGTATCAAATATAAGGGATAGGGAGCACGATGAGTTACAGACTCAAAAGGCAAACGACGTAACTTTCCTACTTTGCAATGAACACAATCGTCAGAATTACATGAAATCAAAATTTGTGAACGTAAACTTCCTAAAACTCTAGCTTTGATTTTCCCTAATTTCGCCGGCCGTTTTGCCCTAACTTCGTTTTCCGATCAGTTATTTTGTCCTAACTCCGTTCGCCGACCATTTTGCCCTGACCCTGATGCACGGAGTACTGTGCTCCGAAAAGTACGAAAAAATATTCACAACTTTATTCCATACCGAACATATCTCTAGGTACTAATTTGATTATACAATCATTTAACTCCAACTTTATTCAATCTTTCGAAAAATAATCTCAACTTTAGATTATTTCCAAAAAATTCCAAACTTTTACATTTTGGACATTATATGAAAAGGTCCTCCCCAAACTTTCTCATGCCAATATTTCATTAACCAAAATGAATTATCCGTGTAGAAGAAACTATACAAACCACTTAGAAACGTGATTACAAAAATAAGACAAATTTTATGCAGAGAAAATTCAGTCAGTCTCACAGACCAGAAAATTCTCTCTCTCTCTCTCTCACTTTCTCTCTCCTCCATCTCCATTTTCTCTCTCCTCCATTTCCACTTTCTCGAGGAGTTGCAGAAGTGACACACACACCGCCATTAACACCTCCAGAAGCTCGCTCCTCCGCCATAACTGAAAGATCTCATCTCACATTTGATTTTAATTGTAAGTATCACTTTCATTTCTTCAATTTCATTTCATTTTCGGATCTCAGCGTTTGACTCATCTGATCGTTGATTTAATCGCATTTATCAATGTAATTTGTTATGTTAATGTTGTGATTGATTTGTAATTTTTTGAATTTGTTCGTTGATTGAATATTGATTGTTTGATGTCTTTGTTACTGGTACTGAATCGAATTTGTTTGGATTGATTTTTGGTAGAAGTTGTGGTTTGTGAGGTTTAATTGTTGATTTTTGTATGAATGTAGTGGTTGAAATGTGGTAAAATTTGATGATGCAAACTTCTATTTTCTGGTTTGTGAGGGATCCGAATTGCTTCATTCGTTCTTTTATGATCACTGCATTTCTCATTACTTCCTCCGAATTTGGCTTGATTTATGATAGAAATTCTGGTTTGTGAGGTTTAATTTTTGCTTTTTGTATGAATGTAGTGGTTGAAATGTGGTAAAATTTGATGATACAAACTTCTATTTTCTGGTTTGTGACCCTGTGACGGATCCGAATTACTTCATCCGTTGTTTTATGATCACTGCATTTCTCATTTTAGACTGTTCGTACTGTTCTCTTAAACAATATGATTTATGCATTAGAATATACGTAGTCATGCGGAATCTCGTTGGAATATATGCTGTTCTCATTTTATGATCCTGTTATAAAAGAAGGGAGTAATTATATGATTAAATGAAAAAAAGAAAGAAAAACAAGACTTCTTATTTTTGACAGAAATTCAGAAAATAATTGGTCCAGGGTATACGTTTATCTGTAGCACGAAATATTATAGATAAAATCACTTTCTCCATATAATTTGGGGAAGAATATTCATCTAGTTTCAGTATGATTGACGGAAGATGGTATATATAGAGAGAAGGAATTTATGTTTTATAAGTTGAATTTTGTATACATTTGAAAGTGCAGATGGTTGTCGGAACAAACGAGAAATGCTCGTTATATTTAGTTTTTTTTGGTCTTATTATATTTATTGGAGTGTCATTCATTTGCACAGCGGAGTCAGTAGAAGAGAAAAAAAGAGTGGAGTCTTGTTTGAAGTTAGACTACTTGCTTGTAAGTGAGAAGAAACTGGACGAGTCGGTAGGGTTTCATAAGCAGGTTATGTCGGAGCTTTGTATCTGAATGAGGTGAAGTCCCCCGTTATCAGGATCCCTGGGAGGCACTTGGGGGTGTGAAGACAGCATTTCAAAATACAGCGACCAAGTTCAGGGGGTGAGTTCCCCCAAAGTGGCGAGTTCAGCCCATTTCCAGTGGCCAGGAGGGTGAATTCCACCCATTCCATCATGATGGATGATATGGAGAAGGGTTCTGTGGGGCCTTACCAAGATAGGCCCCGCACTTTCCCCGACATGCGCACCAAACCTTACACCCCCTTGGTAAGAATTCTTTCCCCACAACTTGGCAATTTTGTTGGCAAAGATGTTTTGATGTATCAATTCAGCTTGTTTATTTGGCACTTGATTTGGGATCAATTCAGTTTTTGGATTGATTAACCAATTTGATGATCTTTGGCCAACAAATGGCACATGGTCTTGATTACTCTGAGTTGATGATTCAATCAGAAAACAGGTCTCGAAGGCTACACGACTTTTACGGGGTATCTGTAAATGATGGTGATATTTTTCAGGATGTTTTAGCGTGAAGCCATTTAATTATGTAGTTGTGTGCTTAGCGTACCCTTTTGCAGGCTTTGGCGAAACTTGAGTTTCTTTGAGTATAGAGTGTTGGAGTGAGGTAGAAGTTATACACATTACAGGTTAGGATCTTATAGATGTCAGCTTGTTAGCGTTTGAGTTCTTGTATATAAATGTTATGACATTTCAACAAGAGGGAAGGCTGGAAAAGACTATAAGTAGAGCTCCGAAATTGCTTTATACACAAGCAATCTTGATGTGAAACAAATGTCATATGATTGGACTTGAAAATAACTGCTCTTATGAGAAGTGATTCGGGAAAATTGGAGCAGGGAGCAGAAGACTAGTAACAAATAATTAACATCTGGGGATGAACTGTTGTTGTCTATTTTCTGCTTGGAACTTGAACTTGATTGAAGAAGCTATTTTCCATAATGAGCTGTTTCAACCTCGACCCTTGTAAAATCTTCGTCCTCAATGTTTAGGGAGAGGAGCGTAATAAATGTTTCCACAGACATGTACTTGGCTTGATTTACTGCTTGTGGTTCTAAAGATAATAGCTGGGGCGCTGTGTGGGGTCTATGTGAGTCTGTTGAGCATCCCCCTTTATGTATCTTTTTGTGAGTGTTATATTATGTTAATACCTTCATTACTATGTATCTTTGTCACATCTATATTTAAAATTTTTTGAATCCATTGCTGCTTAATGGAATATAGGACTTCTTAGTGTGCAAATTTACATTAGTACTTCAACTCAACAGCCTTAATAGTTCAACAATATCATCACCTTATGCTTCTAAAGAGGCTTCTACCCCAAGAAGGGGTAAGGGAGGGTCAGATGTAAACAACCCTACCCCTATAATATAGAAATCGTGATTTCCAGTGGATGCTTACTCCAATATCTTATAATGTTTGCGATAAATTATAAGTTTATTTTGTTGATGAGCCATTTAAATTTAGTATATTGTTCTACATTCTAAAAGCCAAAGAATGGTGAATGTTTGACTTCCATTGGAAATGGGAAAAATATGTGTACTTAATTTATTGTGTGTCAACAAGCAAAAGCTTTATCTCCTTTATGTCTGATAGTATCGAGTATGGTTTCATCTGAATGTACATATGTTTATCAAATTAAATCATTTCATGTGTTTGCTATGGGTAAGTGGATATTATAAAGATGTGCAGAGGAGAATTAATCACATATTAGCTGGCATGATTGGGGATATACTACAAGGAAGATTACATGAATACAACACTTTCTGAACTTGTTGCATTTAAGCATGTAGATGAGAACATGAACATAATGTGGGTGTGACTTAAGAAGTTAAGCAATGTTTAATACAAGGATGGCTCAGAAGCATATAAAACAAAGCTGATGGTGGTATAGTACTGAAAAAACATTGAAGAAAAGTTGATAAGAACACCAGATGGGAAGCATTGGTATAGCAAAAGTGTTCATGTTGTTCCTGAGGTTTATTTGTATAGGGAGATTTTTTTTTTAATGGCGAAAACTTCAACCTCTTGTTAAACTTTTCCTTTTTTAGAGGTATTTATGAACTTCTTGCAATCCTAATTGCCATGGTCCGCTTCATCACAAGGAGCAATTGTGAAGCAGTGATCCGGCTCCAGCGTGGGTTCAACTCACCCACACGGATCCGGGAATCAGAGGAGCAAAAATTTACTAGAGAAAGTGTTAATTAATTAAATCCTCCCAATTAGATCAGACACGTGAGTTTGGCGTAGTGGTTTGGAAGCTAGATAAATGTACCTTTCCTTCAACCGAGGATGACCTCGTGGCTTGTTTATATTTTTTTTCTTTCTCAATTTTTTTTGGCAAACGGCGTCACTTTCTTATACAACTTTATGGTACAATTACTTTCCTTTTTCTTTTTTCCCCCTTTTTGTGTTCTTTCGATTTTGAGTGTCATGTAGCATTTTATTTTTGTTTTTTCCCCATGTCCAAGTCATTCCCTCACTATCAATCCTTCCTTTTCTTGAACAAATGCTCCATTTTGACTTTTAAACATACTCTATTTTGACCATATTTTTCTATTAATATGTAAAAACAAAGAACAAATGTTAGTATACAAGATTTTGGTGGATTTATCCAATGTATATCTTCAAAGTATTCAATTTTTATGTATGTTATTTTTGATATTTAGAAATATTAATGGCCAAAGGTGTATATCGGCAAGTGTAAAAGTCAAAGTGGAGCATCAATTTAAAAGCGGAAGAAGGATAGCAATATAGCATCGTTATTATCTTCATTAATTACTACTAAGAATTGGAGATTTTGTTGCATCAAGAATATGCATCTAATTGAATTTAACAAGACCCCACATAATAGCTTTTTTGTTTATATGTAGATCTTGTTTGGTTTATTGGAAGTCATACTTGCATTG
This sequence comes from Patellifolia procumbens, assembly GCA_947645195.1. Taxonomy (NCBI): domain Eukaryota; kingdom Viridiplantae; phylum Streptophyta; class Magnoliopsida; order Caryophyllales; family Amaranthaceae; genus Patellifolia; species Patellifolia procumbens. The sequence goes on along the minus strand of CANSGD010000102.1, from coordinate 237,093 downwards.
CCCATGTAATTGAAGCTCCTAGGGAAAGCAAAATTGTGTTTGGTTTGTACTTACCTGGTGACCTGGGTAAGTAACTTCCTATGTTTTGCGGGAAGTAGAACTTCCTAGGAAGTGCAAATTCCCATGATTTGAACTACCAAACAACTCCATGTTCTTCTACTTCGTAGAAATTTCTACTTCCCATGATTTATAATGTCAACCAAACTAGTCCATAATTGAGAATTTATGCTCAAACTTTCCACTCTGCGAACAAGACATATTATGTGGGTAGGAAACGCAGGTGAGTCATTCACATGTCATTAACTTATCATTCTTGTAAGCCTTTCTAGAACTACAGATGAAATGAGGACACAAATTCTCTTCTCCAATATAGATCTATACTTCTAACAAATACTTGTCTCCCATAATTGGCATTGGATAGTGTACACAAAGCAAGGTACAACATCCTCAGTTATCTGCTTTGTTTAAAAAAGTACTTGTAATTATGAGTGAAGGATAACAAAGACTGCCAGATTTGAGCTCACTATCTAGGAAAAATATCTTTTAAGGTTACATAGAGGTAGCCTGGCTGGTCAATAAAAAGAAACAAGTTTCCTGTTGTATATTGGACTTTTCTCTCTTAAGGTGTATGGATGTTTGGGTGGAGCCTTTTCGCTTAGATTTGGTACGCCAACTTCTAGTGATTATTTACGAGTCATGGGATTTATGCATGTTAGTATTCCTGATTCTCTGTGTTCCCAGCTGCTGGTCTCAATTCTAGAATTAGTTAAGCAGATATTCAATCATGGACAGAACTAACAGTTCTTTCTGCAGGTTTTTCGTATCATTATGGGGTTAAACACTCGTGTTCTTTTTATTCTTATGCTTCTGGCCTTCGGAGCTATCTTCTATATTGGAGCTAGCACTTCCTCAATCATTGTATTTGTATTTTCTGTCTGCATCATCAGCTTCCTTTTGTCAATATACTTGACAAAGTGGGTTCTGTCAAAGGATGAGGGACCGCCAGAGATGGCCCAGGTGCATTTATAGCTTATAAGTTTCACATGTATTCAATTTCTTCATTTTCCCGTACTTTTGATGTTTACCTACTTGTCTCACTGCACTGATTGTGGAACTGGTAATCTTTGTTATTATGTTATTTGTTGACTTCTATTTGAGTTCCTTTAATGTTTTTGAAAAGGAATAACACAGGGGTTCTAATAATTTCTCCTTGCTCTTGTTTGATTATCTATAACCATACGTGACTAGCAGTGATAACTTCTTTTCATATTCTTTTTTGAGTGGTATTGGGGAGCAGGGCAGATCGACTTGGTAATTTGACAGAATATTGACATTACAAGGGTAACACTTGTCCCTCTGTTACATTTTTTTAGTTGCTACGGACATGATTTTGAGAGGGTGGTGAAAGTTTGGGTACAAATGTCACTGGATTAAAAGGCTTAACATCAATGATGTATCATTCAGCATGATTCCGATACACCTCTTTAACAGTTGTGCAAATTTTGGTTTAGATAAATAAAAGGAATGGGGGTGATTCTCTGTCTGTTCTTCTCATTCTCGCTGTGTTGCAAGATGTTGCTCATGGGAAATATGTCCTAATTGTCCTATTTCAGTTTGGCATGTTGCCATTTAGCATTCTTGTTTCAAAGAAGAAAATTGTGAGAGTTCTTCCCTTGGTACCTTTTTGGAGGGTGTGTACTGTGTGTCAACATTTTTCTTGCTAATTATCAGGTCCCTCATAGCTGCTTTCCTCTAGTCTCATCTCAGGTTATGTCAATTTACTTCCATCTATTGTTTTCTATTAATAGACCAGCTAAAGACCCTAAGTACTTAATAACGGTGCCACATAAAGATAAGTTTTGGAAATTTATATTGAATTTCCCCATTTTAAATTTCTTTTATCTATAATATAAAAGCAAAACATACTTATCATGTGCTCTCTTCACCAAAAAAAAAAGGTTTCAAGCTGATTAGGTCAAATCAGATGTAAAAGTAAGGAAAAATCATGGGTGATGTCCAATCAGATCTAATAAGTTCAGTTCAGATAAGCTCCCGTGAGTAGACGTACCTTTATTCTACTAATGCACTTCAAATTGTTGATTATTAACAAGAGATGGCTTGCCAATAGTTCATTATAGAGTGGAGCTTTTCAAATACTTTGTACGAGAGCTATCAACATCTATCAATTTGTTCCCATCTAACGAAATACTATAGGGTTAAGTGACAAAGACGTTGTTGCGAAAATATGGCTTTTCCTTGATGAAATGAAAATTTGGATTCATTTCAGAGGGAGAAAGATTTACCATTTCGTAGTTGGAAAGATATATGGCCATGAAAAGGGGGGTGGGGGGGTGGGTGGGTGGGTTAAGTGGAATATATTTGACTTGATTTAAAGATCTGCCTTTTAAACTGAATTTGCTGGTTGATTTATGTTCTGACTCTCACTGTTTCTTTTGCTAGATATCTTATGCTATACGTGATGGTGCCGAAGGCTTCTTTAGGACCCAGTATGGTACCATCTCCAAAATGGCTGTTCTGCTTGCCTTGGTTATTCTCAGTATATATTTGTTACGGGATACAACTCCTCAACAAGAAGCTGCGGGCATTGGGAGGTATTAAGTTTTTGATCTGTTAGAATGAAGTGGACATGCTTTATTTTGTGCTATCTGTTTGTGCTTAACCATTCAACCTTGTTTTTCTGTATGTTCTGATGCAGGGTTTCATCTGCGTTTATCACTGTTATTTCTTTTCTGCTGGGAGCTTTATGCTCAGGTATAGCTGGATATGTTGGGATGTGGGTATCGGTTCGTGCAAATGTTCGGGTTTCTAGTGCAGCAAGGCGGTCAGCCAGAGAATCCTTACAGGTTGGTGGATGTAACCTTTTTAGCCTAAAGAACTTCTGTATATGCATGTATCTTATAAACTGTGAACAACATTGCAGATAGCTGTTCGTGCTGGTGGTTTCTCTGCTCTAATTGTTGTAGGTATGGCTGTAATTGGCATTGCCATCCTCTATGCCACCTTCTATGTCTGGTTGGGGGTGGATTCACAAGGTTCAATGACAGTCACAGATTGTAAGTGTTCTTTCTGCTCCGTTTCTTCCTTTGTAGAACATAATATCCTTGCCATACTGATGGTTGTACCTTTCGACAAATTGTAGACAATTTCTTGCTTCACGACACGCCTTTCATCGGCATTATGTTTTTGTTGTTCGATGGTGATTGCTTATGTCATGTTGATGGCAAATCGGAATTAGTTACAGAAACTGTTTATCATTATTGTATGAAAATGATACTCCCTTGATCTTAAATTAGGTTTCCAAATGATGTTCTACGCACCTATTAAAGTTATGACTTATGTTTGTTAATGTATATATATTTGCTTACAGAGAGAAAAAAAATATGCGAGGGCAATATTGAATGAATTTAATCTTTGGCATTCAAATTGCACAGTGGCCAATGGTCACTTATTGGACAATTTTGCTGTCAAAAGTGCCGTATATTTCAGAATGGAGGAAGCAAAACTCTTCTTGAGTTTGAAAGTTGGGCTAGACGACTTATTTCTATTGATGCGAGATATGTGTGGATCCCTAGCCCAAGATTTTTATGAGAATTCAAATTGCTCTATTCATAGTCCACTTATTAAGCTTCTCGCATAGAGAATGCTTGATGTTGAGCTGAATACTTGAACATGAGACCATAATAGCTGGTTGCTTAATTAAATGGATGTTGGCATCCTGATTCTCTTCGTAAATGTAGCAAGGATTATTTTTAGCTCATTGCCTTGAATTTAGGACAGTGTTAAATTAACAATGGATTCAGCAATTCAGGTAACTACTAGTACCTACAACCTGGTTTTCTCTAAGCCGTGTGGTATATGGGAAGACTTTCTTTTGTCACTCCACTGCAATGGGAAAGGCCTGAACAAAAGTTATTGGGAACTAGTGGAACCAAACTTGTGAAAGGATGTTTCCTATCCTTTTTCTTTTCTTGCCAATAAATGTCAAATTATTAAATTGTTTAACATGTTATTGGAAACTAGCTGATTCAGTGTCCTTGTTTAATTATTTATCAACCGATGTAACCATCTACTGTTATGAGTTCTTATGCAGCCAACCACGTAAAAGTTTTTTACGTGAAACTTTTGTATTTCCTTGAATTTCTGCTAAAACCTGAAGTGAATATTCTTTTGGCATGGAAGATTATCTTTGTGTTTGTAAATATGATGGATAGTTGGCATTGAAACATGTCTTCTATTGCTAAAACAAAAACCTGCCTCTTAGCTTTACAATATTGCCTCTACCCTCACAATATGTGTCTCTTTGTCATCTTACTATGTTTTCATTTCTTGAACAACTCGAACCAATCTTGACCAGTTTATTATCCAGACCCTATCTGTATACACAAAAGGCAATTGGAGGTGTTATACAGTCAGCTCCCTTCACGATACGCTGCCAGCATGTCCCACTTTGAACTCACAATGCTGTTTTCGATCTTGAAATTTGTGATACTTGTGGCGATCGTTAACATGGGGGGAAAAAATACTGCGTCGTTAGTTGCTATAGAGAGAAGGTCCAGAGACTTATATTTTCATAAATTGGTTTTAAACTTATGTCACAAAAGCTGCTTAACACATTGATTGGAAAGGAGGAAATGGAAGGGAAGGAAGAGAAGAGAAAGGGAGGGCGACAATTTCATTTGTTTGGATAAATTGTTGCAGGAGGGATCCATTTTCCCTACTTTAATAAGCATAAACCCTCCGAAATTGAAAAGATTTGGAGGGAAAATGGACCACACCTTTCCCCTCCCTTTCTCTTCCCTCCCCTTTCTCTTCCCTCCTTCCCTCCCTCCCCTCCCTTTCCTTCCTTTGCTATCTAAACAAAGTGTAAATTTTACTTGCTCTGAAGTGCTTCTTTGGCTCAAGGATATAATTCCTCTAAACTCTAAAGTTGTCTCAATGGAGAAATTTCTGTATTGTGTTCTTGAAATCTTCCAGATCTGGATATAAGGAAGGCTTAACGCTAGAAGGTTCGTATTTGACTGTAGCAGCTATGCTAAGTTTAAAGTTGTTCAATGCTTTCCCGCTCATATTTTCAGTGTTTTTAGTGACTGGCATAATTGTATACAACTCAAGTGACTTTTAATATATGCACATTTCACCTTTTGACGGCTTCTTCATAGTTCACAACTTATCAAAATATGCTTGCTTAAATGGTGGAAAAATCAGAGACATTGATTAACTGTGATTTTTTGTTGCATCTTGAATTCCTTCATGCCTATCACCTTATCCTCATTGTAGCTATTAATTTATCCTCTTGGGTTGATGGGTGACTAGTTTGACAAGTTTGTGTCATTGTGTGTATATTGTACATCCTTAATCCTTGGTTTTCAAAAAATCCAATAAAATTTCTCCTCCTTTATTAGATGGTTGTGGCTACATATGGAGAAGTACAAGGAGAAACATATCTTAATTGTAATTGATTCTTAAACTTGTTGCTAAATTTAGCATGGGAATTAATCCTCGGATTATTTTTCCAGTGCCTCTTCTCCTAGTTGGTTACGGTTTTGGAGCTTCTTTCGTTGCCCTCTTTGCTCAATTGGGTGGTGGCATCTACACAAAAGCAGCTGATGTTGGAGCTGATCTTGTTGGAAAAGTCGAGCAGGGAATACCCGAAGATGATCCTCGTAATCCTGCTGTCATTGCTGACCTGGTATTTTTTTGTTGTTTCACAATTTTTTTTTCCTGTGCATTATCAGTGACTGACTGTAAGTGAGCTTCAACATTCAATGTTAACCTGCTAAACATTCAATGTCCTTTGAATTTCCATGCATGCGAAATGAAAAGTTGAACCTCTCTTCCCTCAGAATGTAATTTGTCCCCTTCTATCCTGTTGCTTATAGATATAATTGACACATGATAATGTGATGTAATCTTATATGCAGAGGAAGTATTTGGAATGTAAGCTTATATTATATGAGACCGAGAATTACACTGAAATATCTTTTGTACCTTTGTGTTACCTTGTCTTAAATATTGGAGCGCTTTACTAACAGTGTTGATCTCACTAGCAGGTTTGGGACGTCCAAATTTGAATAACCTTGCGCTTATCTAATACTTGCAGAGAGACTGTTTAAGGAAGACCTGCACAATTACATATAGTAGATAGTTTCTAAAATATGCGGGGAGATGGGGTTGGGATGCCTTGTGCTCGGCTAATAAGTTTGCCTTCTTTTCCCGCTTTCTATTATTCTCCTTTTTATCATTTTTTACCCGGGGGGGGGGCAATTACATTAGTCTTGAATCGTGATAACTTAATCCCTTCCAGAGTTTAATTGACAAAAGAAACGCCTAAATATATTAGATTATGCCAGGAAAGGTTAATGCTCTAGGTTTATACGTCCAAGAGAAGAAGTATCCTTTCCTATCTCCTATATCATTGTTCTTTTGTCTCTAACCTGATGTGTGTCTTTGGGCTATATTACATGCTTATTGTTGCCTGTTGGTGTAGTATTTTGCTAGATCAAATATATTTAAGAGGAGTGGATTTAAGTGGAACCTTCAACGAAGAATTAAAGATGTGTGATTTACAGGTTGGAGACAATGTTGGCGACTGTGCTGCTCGTGGTGCAGATCTATTTGAAAGTATTGCTGCGGAGATTATAAGTGCCATGATTTTGGGTGGGACAATGGCAAAGCGTTGTAAAATTGAAGGTAAAATATGATCCCCTCACTGGTTTAGACTTTAGTGGTCTGCTGCTTTTGAAATCAAACTTCATCTCTCACTTGATCATCTCAGATCTATGTGTAGACTGTAGAGTGATAACAAAATGCATCACTGTTTCTTGCATCTTATAGACTAGCTGTCCTTTTCTTTTTGCTGACACAGATCCATCTGGCTTTATCTTGTTCCCTTTGGTGGTTCACTCCTTTGACCTTGTCGTCTCATCTGTGGGTATATTTTCAATAAGAAGCACGCGAGAGGCTGGTATTGCTGTAGAAGATCCGATGAAAATTCTTCAGAAAGGATATTCTATCACGATAGTATTGGCGGTTTTGACCTTTGGTGCGGTAAGAGCAATGTTTGACTCCTCCACTGATCTCCTCTGTTTACTGATCATAGCTGAATATGTTGTTCCCCATTCTTCCAGCATTCTATTTTTTTTTCTCTTTAGGCATATATGGCTGTTGAGCTCCAGCTACTTATTGCCCTCAAAGAAAAGGATTGGGGGGGGGGGTTGCGGGGAGTTGGGTGGACGTGCTCTTTTTATACATGCATTGCCAAAAAGAGAATTATGGAAGTTCTTGAGTTTCTTATTTGTGTTCACTCATTTGCAGTCAACACGCTGGTTGCTGTACACAGAGCAGGCACCTTCAGCTTGGCTGAATTTTGCATTGTGCGGACTAGTGGGAATTATAACAGCATATATTTTTGTAAGGATAACTATGTACTACACTGATTATAAGTATGAGCCAGTACGTACATTGGCTCTTGCAAGCTCAACAGGCCACGGGACTAATATAATTGCTGGTGTGAGTTTGGGACTGGAATCAACTGCACTTCCAGTTCTTGTTATCAGCATATCTATTATTTCTTCTTACTGGCTGGGTCACAGTTCTGGATTGCTGGATGAATCTGGGAACCCTACTGGTGGACTTTTTGGAACAGCAGTGGCCACAATGGGCATGCTCAGTACAGCTGGTTATGTTCTGACTATGGATATGTTTGGCCCAATAGCAGACAATGCTGGTGGAATTGTGGAGATGAGTCAGCAGGTATGATAGGATTCTTAAGTCTACGTTGTTTAGAAATGCAGTATTCATCCCTGCTAACAGATTATCATATACTTCTCTACAGCCTGAAAGTGTTCGAGAAATTACCGATCTTCTTGATGCAGTTGGGAACACCACAAAAGCTACCACGAAAGGATTTGCTATTGGATCTGCTGCGTTAGCATCTTTTCTTCTTTTCAGTGCTTACATGGATGAGGTGTCTTCTTTTGCTCGTATACCATTCAAAGAGGTTAGAATACGCTTGTGCCTTGACTTGTTTGCTACAGTCATGTGATGCTCTATTGTCTCTTAAACCTATGAAATGCTCTATATTTCAGGTTGACATTGCTGTACCTGAAGTTTTTATTGGTGGCTTGCTAGGCTCTATGCTAATTTTCCTCTTTAGTGCATGGGCCTGTGCGGCTGTTGGCCGTACAGCTCAGGAAGTGGTAAATGAAGTTAGAAGGCAATTTATTGAGAGGCCTGGTATCATGGTGAGTATTCATCTGTTGAATGCGACTTGTAATATGTCTGTTATCACTTAATGATTGTCGTTCAACTACAGACTTATCAGGAAAAGCCTGATTATGGTCGTTGTGTGGCAATTGTGGCATCTGCTTCATTGAGGGAAATGATTAAGCCTGGTGCTTTGGCCATTATATCACCGGTAGTAATTGGTAAGTTATTTGCTTCCGTGAACTGGTATAATCTGTCTCTGAAAACTGCTTTGCTATGTATCCCTCCCTGTGAAATTTTTAAATACTGAATACTTGGTTTGCCACCTTGCTTGATCATTAGTGATGTAAGTTCATGTGTTACAGGTCTTATTTTTCGGGTACTGGGACATTATGTTGGACACCCGTTACTTGGTGCGAAAGTTGTGGCTGCATTCTTGATGTTTGCAACTGTTTCTGGCATCCTTATGGCTCTTTTCTTGAATACTGCTGGTGGGGCTTGGGACAACGCAAAGAAGTATATAGAGACTGGGGCTCTGGGCGGCAAGGGGAGTGAATGCCACAAAGCTGCCATTACTGGAGACACGTAAGTTATTTTATAGTACAATATACTCGATATCTCCATTGTTGTATAAGATTCTGCAGCTTAATATAGTAAATACAGTCTTTTGTAAAGATGTTTCAAGTCCAAGAAAATTGAAGCTAAAAATGGAAGAACTATTAACTCTTTGAGAGATTTGCTGGTCCGTCTCTTTATTTTAACTCAAGCACCCATGTTAGATCCTTGACATTCCGAAATGGGTATGGATACTTTCACACTTCATTCTGAGGAAAAGTAGAGTCGGACGCTTAGACACATATTCGTTTCCGGCATGGGTACCTGGGTCCGAATAACATAACTTTTCTGCATTGTTTTTTGTACCCTATTCCAAGGTTGTTAATATCGTGATTTTAACTTAAATCGGACGGGCCTGTTAAAATCGAATCGTAAAATCGTTAGATTCTAGTTTTTTGGCCAAAAAATGGTTTTTTCTGATAAACTGTGTTAATATTTCAACCATTTTTGCTATTATACAACACTATAACTTCAATTTTTTGCTTAGTTAACCTACAAATGTTCGATAAAATTATTAAATGCCGATGTAAAATAACCGTTTTAGTATTTTTTTAATGGGAAGACCTTTCATATATTTAAATAAAAATTAAAAAAACAAGTTAAGTACAACATTCATCATATACTAAAAACAAGCATCACATATTACATTATTACACCACATTCTACAATAATCGAAACTCTAAATATATATTTAATCATCATAACCAAAGCTTCCATCCAGGGTCTGATCTGTTTCCCGCTGCTGTTCTCCCCTTTTTTTTTTGAGCTTGAAGCAGAACTTGAGATGATTCTACAAGTAAACTAATTCAATAAGTAAAAACGAATTAGCAGCAAAAATGAATAGCAGTGAAAGTAAACTAATTCAATAAGTAAAAACGAATTAGTTGCGAAAGTAAACGAATTCAGGCTATGAATGTAATTCCTATAGGCTATGTCGATTAATTCAACAACAATTAGCAGCGAATGTAAATAGCAGTGAATGTAATTAGCAGCGAATGAAATTTCACAAGTGATGATGATTGTTGCGAAATTAATTCAACAACTATTAGCATACCAAATTACCAAGTGAACAGCAAGTCACACGAAGTCAACAACAATTAGCATATTAGCATATTAAATGAGAAGAAATGAAGAGCACTTTTCACTAACCTTTGGAGATGAGCAGCAACTATGGAGATTTTCGAACCAGAAGGCAGCAAGTATGGAGATTTTCGTACTAGAGGAGATTTTTTGAGTGTTTGGGAAAGAAAGTTAGGGTTAGAATGAGTGTCTGTGACTGTTGTGAGTGTAGAGATGAGTGTCACTGAGTGTTTAGGAGAATAGGCGTGTAAAAATGGGCCTGGCCCACGTTTTTAATGGCTTTTTAAAAGTTTTTTTCAAAATCGTTAAAATCGTATATAAATCGCGATTTTAACGATTTTCAGCGATTTTAGTTGCGATTTTAACTCAATCCGATTTTAATGGCGATTTAAATCGTGGCCTCAACTAGAATCTTAAAATCGTGCGATTTTGCGATTTAAATCGCGATTTTAACAACACTGCCCTATTCTTGCACATGGGCTGCTTATACCTGCTTAAGTTTTTCATGCTTAATGCTTTCCCAGTTTTCATCAATTCGGGAATTCTAATGTCACCAAGTACTCGTGCTTCAAAAGCCCTATTTGACTGTGGTTTAATGGGCCTATCTTCGACCTTATCTTCCTCAGATGTTCTTAATGATTGTTTTCTTGTGGTTTGAACAATTAAATCTATATGAATCATATAAGCTTGCCCAGTTTGACCAGAATTGACTTATTCAAAGATCCTTGTTGAATTGAGAATACCTACTACTGTGTAATGGGTTATTGAAGTGCTGGTGAAGAGTATATAACTTAATTCATTTGCAGTTTTTTAAGTATCAGAGGAAGAGAGAGAATACAGGTTATCTTGTACTTATCTTCAATCTAGACCTTTTTGAATAGTGCACGGAGCAACACTGTAATGGAACAGACAGATGATATTACTCTAGCATTCTATGATAAAATGGACTTCATTGTTTTTGTTTTTCTAACCTAATGACAACATGTTAACCATGTATGTTATTAATTGTAACATTTAATGCCTACTTAATAACGAGGCCACATTCCACGAAAATAATATATATGCATTGAGGGGGGCAGCTTGGTTCGCTTTAGGGGAAGAAAACTCTGCTATGCTTAGCACTTTAGCAGAATATGGTAGGAACTAGTATAGCTAGTTAGTCGATGTTTCTAGGTTATTGGGTACAGCTGGAAACCGCTCATATCAACTGGTTATATTTGTGTAATTGTGTATGACAAGTCTCAACAACATGTGACCAACTATGAGAGTACCTATTCTCTTGCCATCTTTTTGGTGGAGAAAAATGTTCAAGTTGCAATAGTTTTCATTTGGCCCATGTGCATTGATATAGAAACTGTAGGGAGGTCGCCATGGGTTGATTTGGTTCATGTAAGAAAACTGCCCAAGAAAGGGAAATGAGGAAAAATGAATCAAGTTTGGGAATCAATTTTTATCGTTGCTTCAAACGGATGGTATATTCTCATACCTTTTATAACATGTTATAGTAAGTACTGTCCAACCTACAACCCGAAGTCCACTGCATCCTCTTTCCTTCATCCATCTCTCGAGTCTCTTCTTCAACCAATGAATGTTGTGCATATGGTCAGCTATCTGCATCTTGGTTGCTATCCCTCACCCACTCTCTCTGTCAACAGGGTACCTAGATATAGGCGTTTGATGCAAAATGGCCCTGTTTAAATCACTGAAAGTTTGCATCTTGGCCAACTGGGATAGGATGAGATATCCTTCTCTTTCTGCACTATTTGGGGGCCTGGTAGTTTGTATGATATTGAGGTAATATTATCATTGAGCTTGGTCAACACCCTTGGCACGAGGCCTACTGCCTCAGCACTATTGTGGTAAGACTGGTAACGGTGGCTATGACGGATTTGGGCATGGGGACAGTGGATCTAGGTTGTTTGTACTAGAGGTGTTGGTCACACTGTTATTGGATGGTGTTGGAAATAATGATGTACAGAATATGAGGCGGATGTGTATGGTTGTGGAGGATTTGGGCATGGGACAGTGGATCTAGGTTATTGGTACTAGAGTTGTTGGTCACACTGATATTGGGTTGTGGTGGTGATAATGATGTACAGAATACGAGGGTGGATGTTCGGACGTTTGGTTATGGAGGTGTAATTGTGGCAGGTTAGCCTTGAAATCTTGAGTTGGGGGAATCAGGTGGTTGAAAAGGAATCAGTTTACTCTTTCCCAGCAATCTAAGACAAACCTTTAGAAAGAAACTCTGTAATTTTAGTTGCTGGTGCTGTAGGCACAAGCTCAACCTTCAAATCTCCTCTTAGCAGATCAAACTTCAAAGTGCACGAGCGTTGATTTGAGCTCCACTAATTTCCTAATTTGTTGCTTCCTCTTGAAGAGGGTGCGCGTCTATTTGTTTATTAATAAAGCTACCAAAACACAATTTTGCAAGTTTCATTATCTAAGTTGTGTCAAGACCAGATCGAACTTGGTGTCCTTTTAAGATTACAAGACTGTCTCTGTTTGCTTGTAATTTTTTTTTATCGCAGGTACTGAATCTTCTGTTTACTGCTGAACTCAAGAAAGTTTCTCTCTCTTTTTCTTGCAGGGTCGGCGACCCTTTTAAAGACACAGCCGGACCTTCAATCCATGTTCTGATAAAAATGCTTGCGACAATTACACTGGTTTTGGCACCTGTATTCCTATAGAGTTGTTAATACGAACATGAAGATTTAAGTAGACAAGAACTCTTTTCCTATCTCCCGTTAATGCTTTTGGAGGCCTTTGATGTAGTTATAGGTGCCAAATTATTGGTGAGTTACTTCTTAGTCACACAGGAATTCTGTTTGATTTCCAAATTTTGAATAAAATCTCTCTTTAGGCAGGATCTCAGTCTTGAATTATCTTGTGTTGGCGCTTTACTGTATACGACAAGTAAAATTCTAACAGGTGACCCATGGAAAATTATAACAGGTGACCCTTGGTCAATTGTTGCAATAATTCTGTTACGGGGAAGTAGTTTATATGAGGACTTGAGGAGGTTTGACGGCTGTCCACAAAACCTTTAGATTGCTACAGCCTACATAGCTTTGTGTGTCTTGTCATGATAAAACACTCAAAATGACTAAGGGCTTGTTCACTATGTTTTTTTTGTCTCTAGTTCTTCAGCTTTCTTAAAAAAAAAAACTAAAATCAGAATATGGAAATCAGAAAAAAGTAGCGTTATTTTCCTATCGTCAATTTTTTGCATTAATATGATTAGAATGAGTGTTAGTAATCTGAAGTTCAAAAAATAAATACCAAAAACTAGCAACTTAACAAACGAGCTATAACATTTCTACGGTCGTCAATTTGCCAAAAATTTCATTGAAACATGGGAAATGCTGTGGACTAAGGTGATATTGTAGGAGAGGAAAGAACTTGATAAATTGATGAAGGATTTTTCTTAATAAATCATCTTGTAAACCACTTTTGGCACGAAAACTATCTTCTAAAACATTGGCATTCAGCGCATCTTCAATCACTGTATCTCTATTTATCTTTGTTCCTATATTAGGGAGAATGTAGGTCAAAATTTTAAAACTTCAACCACAAATACAATGATGCATACATTAGTAATATACAATCACATACTTTAGATACAATTTGGTTGTTTAACCAAGGACTAATAATGTACATCTAAAAACGTCCAGACGGATAAAACTTTGTATCAATTTTCTCTTTTAGATTGATAAGGTTTCACCCTTGAGAGAAGGGTCACCTAATACTTTTCCTTCTATCCTTTAAAAAAAAATGTACATCTAGAAATAGACAATTATGTACTCTGAAGACGCATTCTCATTAATATACATCGAGATACATTTTGTTTTTTTTCCTTTACAGCTACCCACTAAATATAAATGAATAAAACAATATGATTGCATCTTAAAAGTACGTAACTCTATGTATTTCAAGATGTACCTGAAAATTGGTTGTTTAATCGGGACTAGCTCTCTCCTCCTTCCATGTATTTTGGATGGGAAAGTCCTAAAACCTATCTGATAGATGTGAACAATACATATCAGATAGGAATGTACTAGAATTTATAAACAAATATACTACATTTTTTATTATTCAGAAAATATATTATCTTAAACTTTATATAAATATACAACATTATTTATAAAATATACTACCTATTTCTATAAATATACAACATTTCTATAACACACAAATCAATATATATCCAATCTTTATCTATCAGATAGGAACTGGGCAGCCAACCCTCTATTTTGGACTTACTTCTCCTATTGGAAAAAATACTTCATCCGTTTCTTTTTAATAGCAACAATTGCAAAAATAGAAATACCAAATTAATTGCAATTAATGTTTTCTTTCCTTTTTTACAAGTCATTTTTTTCTGTCTCTCTTTATCACATGCTCCACTTTCTCTCTCCATTCCTTTACATTCATACCAATTTTGCCTATGAATCCACCCACTTAAGTTTGTTGCAATAAGAAATGGACTTGAGTTTATTGCAATTAAAAAGAAACGAAAGAAGTAGTTTTTGTGCTCTCATAAGCTCCCAAAAAACAAGGGGGAAATAAAATCTCTTATCTTCACCCCAAATCAACTCAACTCCTTTCTATCATATCATACCATTTTCCTCCCAAAACCCCCCCATTAACCAAAATAGGGTTTTTCTCCCCTCCTCAAAAATGGAACAACCCAAATTCCCCAATTCCTCAATCTCCTCCACCCAACAACCACCACCAACCACAAACACCACCAAACAAAAGATAAAACTTCCAACACCACAAGAGCTAATTACCCATTACGAATCACAAGGTCTAAACACCAATGAAGCTTCCATTAAAGTCATTGATGATTTACAACACATGCTTTTTAAAGTTGTTACTTCAGGAAGAGGCAAAAAAGATAAGTTATTGGGTGAAACTTCAAGAAAACTTGATACTCTTAATGCTCGTATTGCTATTGTAGAAATGAAACTTGATTCTAAACCTGGGTTTCCTCAGAGTTTTGCTATTGGTGTTGCTTCTGCTGCTACTTTTCAAGGGATTGCTGCTGTTTTGCCTCATCTTGGTTCTGCTGTTTCTAGTGTTTGGAACTCTGTTAAGGGATCAACTAATACTTAGAAACTAGATTGTAGTACAATTAATTTGTGGGGTTTGATTTCGTTCTTGGATTTTTTGAGGGGTATGTAATTGGAGTAAATTTTTGTTTGTTGTAGTGTTGTAGACTTTTGTAGTTGTAGGGTGCCTTCTCCCTGACGTATTTTCAGTTCAGTTTAATTTATCTCCGTTCACTTCAGGTCAATCCGATGATTTACATTTCAATGTTACTTGCAATTTAGACAAGTCTATTATTTTCGGTTTAGTTTAGTTGTTTTAAGCCGTAAAGCATGAGAATAAGCCTCCTCGATTTATTTTCAGTTCAGTTGCATTTACTTCAGTTCAGTTTGATACGATACTTAACATTTCACCATTATATACAATTTATTTCTATTATTTTCAGTTTAGCTTAATTGTTTTAATCGAAAAGCAAGAGAACAAGCCGATAGTTTGAACTTTTAAGGCTTCGAAAAGTTGATGGGAACAACTATAAATCTCATTGCTTATGTCATTGTACAATCCTGTTCACGACCGAGCGCCTATAAGAAGTTTTATCATAAGGATATCTTATTCATCGAGCAAATATGGGTTCGATATAATTTGTCTTAGTGGAGTACCAAAAGCGAGCATGATATTATTATGAACAAATTTGTCAAATTTGAATGGGATATGATATTTTCTTTATGATGTAAGATTCTTGTCAATAAATTATCTTCATTATGTTCGGGATTGTAATCTCTAATGAAATATATTCATGAGCACAAACTCTTCTGAATGAATCATGCAGTGTATTGGGGACGCATATATAACGCAACTTGAGTGAAAGAAGTGAGAATTGAGGTTTTATGAATCTCGAGTTTTATAATTTCATCCTATTTGGATGATGACTGCAAGATTTTTAGGTAACCCTTTAAAACATAGCTAGAGAAATTGAAGTATGCAATATTGCTTGTTCTTTTGGATTAAAAAAGCTAAGGTTGTGACTTGTGATGGCAAAACTTGGGAATTATCTCTTACAATATTACAAATCAAACTGATTAACCTAAGCAACATTTACTGAATGATTATCAAAAGCTCTAAACATTCAATACATTCATGTTAAGCCCATACTCATGTTTTAGCTTGAGCATCTCATATACATCTCTGTTTGCCAAACACAATAGTTAACAATTTTGGCAAAAAAAAGGCAAACGTATTGGAGCAAGTATTACATGAACATCACAACACTTTTCGCATTTTGTGCAAGTAGATATAGTGCTTTTGAAAGTTCAACATCACCCATACCAAGTGCCATAAGCTGAGTTTTGGCCACAATGCACTAGGACAATACAATAGGCACCTTTCGGTTTGCCAAAGAAGGAAGTTGCTGAGTCTTGTCTCGCCTGAAGTTCGAATCAAAATGTCGGGCTCCGGTGCTATAGACATGTAGAATTTTTTCTCTAATTCTTCTAGTTCAATATTACTCGTATTTTTTCCAAGACCAAGGTGATATTCTTCAACAGCATGAACTATTTCATCCGTTGAAGTATACGAGACGCACACTAGCAAAAATGTCCTGTTATTCTTAGATGTCACTTCCATTGCTTTGTGTACTGCAACCTGAAGTTCTTCACTTAGCAATGCCAAGTTTCCTACAAAGTATATTCTAACACCATACTTGTTGATAAAACCATCATCTTCAACAAATGTTTCGATTTTCTCTCGCATTATATCCATCAACATCTTCACTTCTTCAGGTCGTCTTTTGAAATTGTCAATACTAAAAGCATAGATTGTGATGTATCTTACACCAAGCTCGTAACAATGCTTGATTATAGACATAAGAGTTATGAATCCGGGCCTATAACCATCTTTTGGTTGAAGTTTTTTCTTTTTGGCATACCTTCGATTTCCATCCATGATAAAAGCGATGTGATTTGGGAGAGGACCAACTGCTAGAACATGGAAAATGCATTTGAAAAAAAAGTTACATAAATTTCTTATCAATTGTTTTGCATGATCTTGTCTAACACTTGACATCTACACTTGATCATGCAAAACTTGGTGTTATAAATTAGTACGAGAATGAAGTGAAATGAAAGGAAAGTATGTAAAGAATGACTTGAGATCTTATTAAAGTCATACCATATGCTAGAAACCAAACAAAATGAAAAGAAAATACATTAAATAGTCACGATAATATGTGTGTACAGAGAAAGAAAGACTCAAAAGCGTGTTCCACAAAATTAGCAAATTTATAGGAGAGCTTTGCGTATGAGAGATTAGTGATTGGAATTCGGTTGTGTAACATTTTTCATACCAATTCTTCACATGGCATATATAATCATCCATGCATTTCTCGTGTTTTCATTTTTAACTTCCATCATTATCAAAAATCACCGCACCACCTTCATGATTCTAAATTTCTAATACACTGTTGACTTTATTATTCATGACCTTATTTTTTTAGTTAAAACTCAATTTAACAAATCAACTCATTATGGTTTGATAGGTTGAGATTACTATCAATCTTTGTTATGGCTTTTAGTCATTAATAGTATATATTTTTTAATCTTTTATTAAAATTTAAACATTATTTGTCAAAGAATAAATAACTACACCAAGCTTTGTGTCATGCCAAAAACCATTAAATTAGAGTGTGTGACAAATGACAACTATCACTTTTAACACCTTTTGAAAAATCTTATGTACTTATTACATATCATAATCTAAGAAAAAAATGTACACCACTCATAAATTTACACGTGAAATGTTAAAATTAAAATTAAATCAACTTTTAAAAAAGGAACCTCACACTAAATTCTATCTATATAATTCAAAACCTCTTAGTCCCTTCTCATGAAAACATAGATTATCAACTATCAAGTAAAAGATGATTAATTAAATATCTCTAGTTTCTAGATGTATTCATTAATAAAAAATTAGTATTGTCATAAGGAAAAAGTAATTGAGCACTAACATCCAATATAATAATGATAAGTTTCTATATATAAAAAACAATGATAATCTTCAGAGTCTCTTATGGGGGAGAAAATAGGGATCCTATTGCGATAAGAGGCGAGAATCGATCCCCTATTGCAAGGAGAATGAGGAGGGATGGCTTCAAATCACTAGGCCAACCCATGATCCTCAACTAACTTTGATCAACCAACTTTAATATTAGTAATCGTATATAATCCTTCTTAACTAGATTTATCAAATGTAGAACAAGGGCCTCAACTAGTCAACTATAGTTTAACACGAACTATAGTTTAACACGAGAGTGGGAGGTAACTTAGACCCTGTTCTCGTCAACTGAATTTTGCAGAATTGAATTATTTTTACTAAATTAAACTTATTACTACTGAACTCAACTTATTTTTACTAAACTGGACTTATTTATACTTATTCATGTTGTTATTTCTTGTTTCACTAGTAATTTTTATTGAACTGATTTTTGTTAAACTGAACTTATTAGTACCGAGCTAAACTTATTTTTACTACTCTTTCCGTCCCATATTACTTGATACACTTTTCATATTCGTCTGTCCCATATTACATGATACACTTCTAAAAATAGCATGGTCCTACACTAAAAATATTTTTTTTATTATGGGATGGGTCCACATTTATCCTATTGCATTCTCTCTCTTTAGCTTTTTATATTACTTTTCCAATACACCCATGACCCACATTTGTCCTACAATATACTTTATGGACTTAAATAATACCAATAACTAACTACTCACAATAAAATAAACAAGTCAAATAAAACTCTTAAAACTCTGTGTCGGTCAAACTGTATCAAGTAATATGAGATAGAGGAAACTTATTAAAATAAGTTAACGAGAAGAGGTCCTTACTTGAGAAAAACAGCCTTTCTGATTTTAAAAAATAATGGGATCGATTCTCGTCCCGCTCGAACCACTTGTACACACCCAAAAACTCTAGTTTAAGATAGAGGCAAAAAGGGCTCAATTAGTCAAGAAGGGGGAAACGAAGGGAGGTTAAAATGGCATTGACGAACTTCATACTGACGGTGACCGGAGTTAGCGCCGCCGTACTTCTCCTCCGTAGCGACGTCAAGAGTTCCGCCGCCATTTTCCGCCGTAACGTCCGTCAGATACGTAACTGGATTGAAGAAGAATCTCTCTCTTCTTCTTCTTCCAAGTATGTATGCCTTTTCTTATTTGATTTTGTGTTCTTTTGAATTTGTGATTCTTTTTATTGATTGATTAAAAATGAAATTGAGTAGTTCTGTTATTCAATTCAATGATTTATTCAAGAAAAAAAGAAGGATTTGATCACTAGTTAGGGCCTGTTCGCTTCGGCTGAAAACGAACTGAATGGAACTGAACGGAACTGAACTGAACTGAGAGTGAATATTGTAAATGCAATAGTGTTGATGGCTTACTGTAGCTCAATGTTGAGAAAACTGTGACAATTTGGTGTAGAATTTCAATTCTGTGTTTGTTCTATATATGGCAAGTAAAAGGATGATAGAATTAGGCCCTAATGATCTAAACTAAACTGAAATGAACCGAACTGAACTGAAATGAACTGAACTGCATCTAACTTCAACTCATAATCAGCAACTGAACTGAACTGAAATTAACTAAACTGAACTAAAATTAACTGGAGTAAACTTAATTTAAGTTCATTGCAGACCAAAAGAACACTGCTACTATCTCAAATGAATCAATGCTTTGTGCTGCGAGATAAATGGTCAAATTGCGAAGTTAGTGTGAATTGTGAAATGATAGTTTTGGCGAAAAAACATCGTTTTGTTGTCTTATACTGGTTTGCTGTTGTTGCCTTGTTGGATCAAAGAGTAGTTTTAGGGATTTGAGGAGTTGGAAACTTGCTTACTTTACGTCTTAATCTGTCTCATTGTAAACACTTACGGGGCCTTTGGTTCAAATAACTGGAATAAAATATTATGGGAATGAGAATTCTGTGGGTATGGATTCTGTTAGTCATTTGGTTCACCTCAACGTAAGGTTTTAGAAGCTATTACTAAAGAGGAGCTATGGGGATCTCAATTCTCGATAGTCAATCCACATAGAGTATTGGGTATAGGGGGAGAAATGCGTGGGTAATCAAGTGAAAGAAAGTAATGGATTTTGAATTGATACCCTTAGGGTTTTCACTCATATCATTCCTTTCGAAATATTTGAACCAAATGCTCCCTTAGTGATCAAAAGCTACTAATTATGCATTTTTAGCGTTTATTGTTTCTTTGTTATCCTTTTCTTCACTTGCTTCATCTTTCTCACCCTTTCTCTATGATCTCAATTCTCAACTGTCTGACCATGTTTGTACCATACAATAGCATTGTTCGTGCCTCCTGTCTTTTCACCCACACCCTTGATTCCAATCGAGTACTATTTCACCAGAAATGAGGGGACTAATTAGTTTCGTGGGACCAATTGATCCATCATTGTCGAAGTTATAAAATATCCTCTCTAAAGGCTTTTTGTGAAAATTGATTGATTTCTCGTTTTATATCCTAAAGTTTATGTTTGCACAACTTTTGGTGATCCTTCCTCTTTGACTTTCTAAAGTTTTGAGTTGTATACTTGGATTCCACAGCTTAAAACTTTCCATCTTTATTGCAATGTAAAATTCCTTATCTCATCTTAGCTCTGTGAATGTCTTGAAATTCTCCAAGTCCTTCGTCATTTTGGTGTTTGGTCATCCTGTTATGTAGAAGGCCCATTTTCAACCTCTTCTTTTTATCATCTCTATTATCTTCCCTTTCTATATGCAATGCAAATTAGACCTAGTTCATGCATAGAAAGTTGTTTTAGCATAGTTTGACATAAAATACACGTGAAGAAAAAGTGATAGAAGGGTAAGACGAATAATTGTACTTCCTCCGTTCCAAATTAAATGCAACAGTCAATATTTTGCACTATTCACAGTATGTACTTTTACTAAAATTTGAGCTTTATACGTAATGAAAAACATAGTAAAGTGGGATCTTGTTAGTTTCGTCTCGTTAAATACTTTCGTAATATCAACTTTTTATAATTTTTACTTATATATTATAGTAGATATTAACCGTTAAAGTTATGTCTCGGCAAGCGTAAAAGGTGAATTGTTGCATTTAATTTGGAACGGAGGAAGTAATATATTATGGGATTTGATGATGGGTCAAGATTTCAAGAAGTTTACAATATACCCTTTCAGTGGAATTCCTTTTGTGTTGTGATTCCTAGGGTGATAGAATGCCATCAGCATCAATACTTTAAGTAAAACAAGTTTGATGCTATCCCCTGCCTGTTTGTAATATTATTGCTCCAGCAATGCTTGTTGTGCTCCTTAGCTCATGATTTGTTTGCGGCTTCTCACTGCCAAAGTGCCAATTCATTCAGATTACCTAATTTGGTTGTAAGGGTTGATTTGCCTATGCCTATGTGTGGTGTCTGATGTGTCTACCAGTCTGCCTACAAGCCGTTGCAGTCGTATGAGCCCATTGCAATCTTATGAGCAAGGTAGATAATGTGAGATTCAGCTGCATATAGTAGAGAGAAAATGCGGCCTGGTGCAGAATCTGAAGACCCGTCAAACATGAGTGACCCATGTCTTACAAATGAGTAGCTATTCGCTGTTCCTGGCTTGTTGCTGTATGACGCGTGAGGTGTCAAGTGTCATCAGTCTTAACTTTTTAACTGAATTCTGTTAAAATGGCGGAACTCTGACAGCTATGTTACTGCACAAATCTTATGCCTTGCTCTTGTTGAAACCTTGTTACTAGTCAGGCTATTACAAATTGGTTCTATGTATTCCCATGGAACTTCGAATCTAGGAATTTACAAGCTTTAGTTCAGTTACCTGGAATTTCAAGTAGTCATTAATCAGTTACCCCTTCTAGTTTTGCTCTAATATTTTCTCTTTGGGTTTGATCTTGGGTCTATTGTATTCATGGAAGGTATGAAAGATTGTGCTATGTACTTAGTTGGTAAATAATGCAAGCCTTTTCGTGCGAGAAACCTCAGGATGGTTCTGGGTTTTTAACATTGTGATAGATGATATTTTCCTGTTAGAGGTTTTATGATTTGAACATTATTGCAACCCCATCAGAAGGTCTCTTGAAGAACTGTCTAGTTCAAGACATCAGAACTCACGAGGATGTGCTATTTTACTTAGACCTATGGACACAGACTAAATATATGTATGGAGGTGGGGGTTAGACATGCCAATGTCAGCTTGTTTCATCTGAATCGTCTCATATGGGTGTCTGAATGTTAGCTTTGTGTACTTCTTTTTAATAAAAAAGCGTGATTTAAGAGTTTTCGAGTATATCACACCATCTTTGTAATTTATCTGTCCTACTGTCTTCACTTCACTTCACTTCATTGCTTGATTGTAGTGTAACTTTTCTGTAGGGCAGCAGAGAAGGTTAAACCCAAGCAAGTGGAAGGACAGGTTAATTCGAAGGATACTCCCAAGGACAATTAGCACTAAGAAAGTGTCTGCGGGGAGAACACAGATATCTTAAGGTTCATTTTTGATAGTTGTCTTGTACAGATCATCACAGTTCCAGTTAATATACATACCTGAATTTTGTTTTGTTTCTTGTAGCATGTTGAGATTTTTTTTTGAACAGAGCTGCGAGTTTGGGAACTTATTTTCCTGTTGCTGAACTCTGTTATTTCTGTTAGTTTGGTACTCTTTTGAACAGTGGAAACCTTTTGTTGGCCATTGTTTTGATAATAAGAATTGAGAAATGTACTATGAAGTTGCTTAGTGTCTTCTTAGTAAAGATTGAAGCAATGTTTGGTTGTTACTTGTCATATCCTTATTTACGCTATTCAGCAAGCAAAGAAATGAACAATCCTGGTTATGTAGTTCCCATTCTGCTCAAATCATCTACTTTTACACCTTTTTCTGTTTTTTGAATGCTAGGTGTAACAATTACAAAAGTTGCATAGAATTAGAAAGATGATAGTAAGGTAGAAAACCAGTTCTTGGCCACTTGTTGTGCTTGGTTGACCGGAGCCCCGGTAACTTTATGCACCATGCGCCAAGGGAAATATTTCGTGGGCGTCTGAAATTTGGGTTTTCGATCCCTTACTGGATATCAACAATAGTAGCAGATCAAGGTTAGTGACTCAGTGGAATCCGTTAGGGCTTCACTGCGCGGGCCCTTTATCCCTCCAAACATGCCGTGGCTTCTACTTGAAGGACTTAAGAGCAACCACCATTAAAATCTGGCACTGTTGAACTCCATTAGTCATTTTATTCAAAAGATGAATGGGGATGGATCAAGATGAGTTTCAATACTATAAATTGAGATGATAATTAAGAATTTTTAAAATGAATTCTTCAATCTTTAAAATGAAAAGGTAACCATAAATATGGCATATTCGATCTTGGACAAGGAACGACGATTATATTGTGGATACTGTTATAGACCGGATTTGATGGACAAGGTAGATGATAATGTAAGGGAAGGATTAGTGATTTTAATGGTGATTTGAGAGCTTAGAAATGGAACTTGGATTGATAGGATGAATATATTACATAAACCCTAAGAATAATACAAGCTAAGGACTACACTAGAAAAGATTCATTCTCTCATTAATTTTCATGATGCCTACACTCTCTCTACTTAGCTCTATTTATAGAAAGTTTACCCTAAAACTTCTAAACCCTAAATTATTATAAACTACCTAAAATACCCATAGCCTAGTAATATCGATTCATTACACTACCGGCCCCATAAAATTCCACCTTGTCCTCAAGGTGGGAAGTAATTGGCACTTGATGCTCGGCTGTTGCAACATTGCTTGATACCCCAATTGTTGTCACCATTGAAAACCTGATTTTGCTGCAACTTTTGCTTTAGCGTTTCAGTGGTGAATGATGGTGTGGCCTCCATGGATTGTCGTTGGAAGGGATGGCTACTGAGTACTGGTTTGCTGTGGAAAAGAAATGTCTTCAAATGAAGAAGATTCAAACGAACGTAAAAACAAGCTGGTTGGGAAGATGGAATGGGTATCATAAGTGATGGGTTGGGTTGGATCATTTTAAACTGGTTAGAAAAATTGGGTTTTACTATTTGAAAATTGAAAATGGGCTTTGCAATAATGAGCCCAAGTGTAGCTTGGATCTTTTTAAATGCTTAACTGAGTCCATGAAGAAGAAGGTAATCGGTCAAAATGAAAACAAGGGTATCAGAAACAAAAGGTTTGATCTCATTGCTTATGTCACCTACAAAGGCATTTACCATAGTACCCTTACTAACCCCCTCTAGAATAATCTTCCTCAGCAAGCTAAGAAGGGACTCAGTCAAACATTCCTCATTACATTCATCTTCCAAAACTTTCTTGCCTTCACAACCATAGTTGCTGCCAGCCACCAAGTCCGGTGCACCACCCTCAAGCTCGACATCAACAACGAGGCCTGGGCCTCCACCGGAGCCGCACCCAGTAACTTTGCCTTCGGCATCTCTTCCATCGCCGCCGCACTCATCACCTTCACATCCTTCTCTCACCAAGCAACCTTGCCAACCGCTCGAACGACCGGGACCTCCACCGGACCCACTACCATCAGCACCGCCTCTCTCAAACCTGCCTCCCTTAGATTCACCTTCCCCACAACTAATCCGATCAACTGATTTTATGGCAACACTGCCTTCTTCAAGCAAGCCACTAGGATTGTCGGAACCACCACCCTTATAACCTCCACCGATCCTGTCCTTGTTCAGATCTACTCTTGCCGGAAATACACTCACTCGTAAACTCATCTCATATCTGGTAGAAACATCAAAATCACTCCTCTCCCGTTCTGATATTTCCCCCACTTTCTTTTTTCTTTTAGGTGGCACAACCTTCCTTCCACCCCCTGAAACATCAGCAACCACTAACTTAGTGCCGTCACTGCCTTGATTTTCTTCTTCCCGAACATCGTCTCGGCCCCCATTTTTGTTAATATTGCCACTGTAACCACCCGTTATGCCACCCAATAGGCCACCACTAGTGACAGATTGGTCTCTAGATTTACTTGTTGTCATACCTTGTTGCCGAACCTCACAGGAGTTTGGTGAGCGTGTTGGCATTGGTGAAGATCCAAACTGCAGTACCAACAAAAACTTCAACTCTTCCCACCTAAAGAAGGGTTGTCGCCAGTGTTCCCTAATAAACCACCACCACGCTTCGCCGTCGAGCGCGACACTAGCAGCCCTAAACTCCTCCTCTTCACTGAACCAGAAGATCTGAAAATGGTCTTCAATGTCCATAATCCATTCCTCTGGGTTTTTTCCATCGAACAAGGGAAGTTGAAGTTCATACCGGATGTTTTGTAACTTTCTCCGGTCCGAAAACCACCTAGTTATCTCTTCAAATCCTTCGTGAACCCTGCTTCGAAGCTCCTCCATTCCAAAAAAAAAAAAAAAATCCTTTTCTTTTTGAAACTGAGAATCAGCAGCAAACTCCGGCCACCACGGACCGTACGGCTCTGATACCAAGTTGTTATAGACCGGATTTGATGGACAAGGTAGATGATAATGTAAGGGAAGGATTAGTGATTTTAATGGTGATTTGAGAGCTTAGAAATGGAACTTGGATTGATAGGATGAATATATTACATAAACCCTAAGAATAATACAAGCTAAGGACTACACTAGAAAAGATTCATTCTCTCATTAATTTTCATGATGCCTACACTCTCTCTACTTAGCTCTATTTATAGAAAGTTTACCCTAAAACTTCTAAACCCTAAATTATTATAAACTACCTAAAATACCCATAGCCTAGTAATATCGATTCATTACAGATACACTTTTTGTTATATTGAAGAACAATCTAACAAATGCGGAATGAATATTAGTTACAAACAAATGAGCAAAGGGACATGAAATGAACATCCTTGACAAACAAAAAAGATTCAAATCATCAAAAAAGAACATTAATTTATATTAAAAAGCGTTTTATCTATATATTTTTTTTATAATAGGATATTATAGCATTTGATCTGTACTGTTCTTTTGACTGAACAATGAACATGGTGTTCATTTGATTTAGCCTTTTTTTATTTAATTTAATTTATAGATCTTTTGATAGAAATAGATTTTTTTCTTCTAGATGTTCTTTAACTAAACATAATGCATTAAATAAGATTTAAAGTACGTAAACGGACTTAAATTGTAAATTATTATGTGTAACTTATCATTTAAGGTGTTGGACTTCTTCCCCATCTCAATTTAAAGCTACTCATATTATTACATTTACCAAATACTCCCTCCGTCCCCCAAAGGATTTCTCATTTGCTTTTTTTGAAGTCAAACTTTGTAAACTTTGACCATAAATTATAACTAATATATAATATAAATAATTGTCATAGGTGATCTTGTTAGATTTGTATTAATAGGTACATTCAAAATATCAACATTTTATCATTTTTATTAATAAATAATATGAGATATAAGCGGTCAAAAATGTGTATTGGAGACCCTGTAAAAAGCAAATGGGAAATCCTTTGGGGGACGGAGGGAGTAGCAGTTAAAATCATCTACCTTAGTAATTTCAACAACTTAAACTTCTTTTGACCTTTTCAATTTTAGGTAACTTATTAATTTTAGTTGCATTTGTGCTAGTGTTACCAAACATAGCTAAAGTATGATTCAGGCCCTCTTCCCTTGACATTAGTTTACAAAATCAAACTTACTTTTAGTAAATAAACTAAACTAAACTTATTTATACTGAACTTATCTTTACTAATCATCATTTTATTCATCATAATTAATTAGTTATAAACTATTTGAATCAAACGACTTTTTAGCTAAACTAAAGTATTTTTTGCTAAATATATTTTATACCGAATTTTTTTAGTATCAAGTTTAAAGTGCGTCACTTATTTAAAAATATATACTAATCTACTATGTTTCATTCTATTTCTAGGTGAATAGCCGGTCTTGCTTGTTTCGCCTTCCCATATCCGCTGATTCTGAGCTACTCTTCTGCTTTCTGAAATTTCTTTCTCAAAATCAATAAAACACAAAAAAGAAATTCCCAAACGTAGTAACACCCAGAAATTCCAATAAAAAATTGAATCAATTGAAGTAAAACCCATAATCAATAATGTGGATTGCAGCAACCCCATTGAATTATTCGCGCATTTTGATAATTAAACGCAGCAATTATTCTTCATTTCGTGTTCAATGTTCTGATACTCCTCGTGGATTCGGCTCTCAAGATGATACTAATGTAAGCATATTTTCATAGCTAATTAGTGAAGATTAATATTCTAGCTCATTTTCATTTGAAGATAGATTGATTGAATTATAATTGTGATTTGCAGTTTTTGGCATTTTTGCCATTTTTTTTGGCTTGATTGAGTTGATTGTTTTGTAATCTTTGCAGACGAAAAAATGGAACTCCTCAAAGCAGCAAAAGGGCATTCTTCCACAGCAAAGGTGTTTTTTTTTCTTTTCTTTTTGCAAGTTCGCTCTACTTTGACCATTAATATCTCTAGTTATGACATACTTTATGTTTTCACGTTTGCCAATGCTATTTTAATCATTAATATCTACAATTATCCATAAGTAAAAAATTATAGAAAGTTGATTTTAAAAAAATTCACATTGAGTCGAATCTAACAAGATCTACATGACTATGTTTTTCCTAAAATATAAATCACCAAAGCTAATTAAAGTCTAAACTGTGAATAGTACACACTATGCAAATGTGTCACTTATTTGGAAAAGGAGGAAGTATAAAGACAAAGATATGACATCGATTATGTATCTATGATTATATCGCCTAACCTGAATCGTCATATGAAACCGTTGAAAAAAAAGATATGACATCGACAAGTGTGTCAAAATTTAAAGATAGAGAAAATAAAAGAATGAACCAACACATTGGAAATAAACATATAAACATTGAGAAGAATGTAATATGATCTTATATGAGTGTATTTTCCAAGATTATGTAGTGGTTCTTTTGACCATTAATATCTTTGATTATATATTAGTAATATAAAATTTAATTTTTAAAAACTTACTTAATGATGTGAATGTAATAAGATTTGACATGAATATTCTTTTCGTAAATGAGGATATGGGGTTGAAGTTCATAAAGATTGACCCACTGCTGCAAGAATAATGGAATGTAGGAAGTAGTACTCATAACATTATGAATACCGCGATTGCGATTTTGAGGGCTTGAAGATTGGTCAAATCCTTATGAGTTGTGTTGCGACAATGCAACTATATTGCTGGCCCTTTCCAGAATGATTCGTCAAGTATTGTCTTTGATGGTTGAAAGAATGTTGGCAACTTAGCATAAGCGAGATCCAAAAGCCTTGCCTTGTCTACTCTAAAGAGCAGATGGAAGTTTTTGTGACATGATCTTAGCATATATGTTAAGTTCTTTATTGCTTGACATTTTGTTTTGTTATTATCCAGACCTAGGGGGACAAGGATTAGGTTAGGACTTAGGTGTCGAATCAAGCTTAGACTTCGCTATTATCAGGGAGATCTTTCAGTTCCAACTTGTAGTGTCTTCCTAATGTCTTAGTTCATGAGTCCTTTCGAGGGGATCATATGTCTTGATTTGTGTGTCATCTCCTGCCTCAATTTGCTTTGCACATTGCTAACTTATAATCTCTCTGTCCGCAAATAAAATTATAGTTGGGCTTCAAGATGCATTCTAATAATTCTTAGTAAGGGGTGTAGGGCTTTCGTATAATAGTGTAAATGTAAAAACAGAATATGAAAATTGATTGAGAGAGTTAGTGGGGGGAGGTAAGAAACTTCCTTGAAAAGGACAGCAGGCAGGGGACGTTCTGCCCGAATGTTACCACCCCAAAACCCCCTTGGGGGGGATTCTAACTTTAGGTTCTGCTTGCCGACGCCTTACCCAACAAGGACCTTTCTTTTTTTTGGTAGAAGGTTGGGGGAGGGGGAGGGGGAGGGGGGGGGGTGTGTGTGGGTGTGTGTGTGTGTGTTCCACATCCCATCAGTTGGGTAGTAAAATTTGCTTTTAAGGTAACATGAAGTTTATATGTGGTATACCGAAAGTGGAATACAGGAAGTTTATTTGAGGACGGAAGTACTAACATTATTAACGTTATTGGTGAAAGTTTATTTGTGGCATAAATATAGTTAGAGACAAAAATGAGACCACTCTATGGGATAGAGGATCTTGAAAAAGTTCAACATGTCACATGTGTGTGATAAATGTCTCTGCAAAGTAGATTTGTTGAAACACAAGGGTAGAAATGGTGACTGGTCTGTAGACACTAAGGTGGCAAGGTCTATTTAATTTGATTATGAAGATAATCCCATGATGTTGTTTTTAGCTTTTGTCATACCATCACCCTTAAGGCTATGTTGTTTTGGACTTAACTGAAATTGTGAGATGAATGAGGCTGAAGTTAACTGAAATGAATGGAGTTGAACTGAACTGAATTTAATGAAGCTGAAAGTCAATTGCAATTAATCTAGTCCAAAAGAAGAGAACCTAAATCTATAGTCAACTTTTAAATGGGCTTTCTTTGAGTCTCATTCCACTTTCTAATTTTTTTTGTTGCTTGTTGCAGCAAGTCAGCGAGTACGAATGATCGTAAGTTGGTCTTTTCCCTCTTTTCTAGTTTTGTTGGATACCAGCATTTTCCTATTCCAGAAACTTTTCCTTTAGGAATGTAAGATGTTTTTCTAGAAGTCATAGTTTTACTTGTTTGATTCATCAATTTTGATAGTCTGAAAAGTATTTGTCTCATTATTTCCCTTTTCGGTTTGGTTAGCTTATGGTAACAAATATGTTGAGAACTTCGTTTCAATAGACATTATATATTCGTACATTCAATGTCCTTTGTGAAGTTAATTCAACCAGTTTGCTACACAGTGGAGTTCATCCCATGTTCCTTTTTTCTTCATTGTCTTAATTTAAAATATTGGTTGTAATTTTTGTAGAAGCACCTGGAGTGAGTTCGAGGCCTGACAATAAGTATAAGCAGACTTCTTCAGATCAGCAGTTTGAGGAAAAGCTGCTAGCTGTCAAAAGGTGCAATCTTCTGGTCTTTTCACTTTTCACCATTTACCTTCTTTACACTTGATTTTCGGAAAAGCATTTAGACATAAGCTTTTAAGAATTTCTGATGATTTTCCAAGGACCAGTATTCATTTGTAATTGTTAGGAGCTACGCTCTTTGTTTTTTAATTCATAGAGAAATGCTCATTCGAATTCCATGAAAATGTGAATTATCTCGCTATTGCTCTAAACTAGTGGCTCATGCACTGTTGATGATTAGTTTTCTGAGAGTTCTTGGTAACCATGGTGTAGCTTACTTATAATCTTGTTATAATTGCCCGAGCTTTCTTAAAAAATAGGAAGCTCTGAAGCAAATAATGCTAACTATGGGGCACAGAGTTAAACAGTATTTGAGCATTGACAGCGGTGTTTAACAATTGAATTTTCTTAAACCAGCAAGTCGACCATGTAGTGCAGGACTGCAGTGGCCCAGTTATTGAGTTTGCTTTATCAACCATTCTTAGTCGGGATATTTGAGTCCAAGTTTCCATTTAATAACTAATCTGCTAAATTAATTGTATGCTGTTTTTCTTATAGAAGATCATATAACTTAATTTAGAGTCTTAAATTCAGTTCTACCGGAAGTATGTTGGAGGCAAGCGCACTTCCGATGTAAAATTGTGTGTTTAGTTCGTAACAAAATATCTTTCCTATCTCTGCCTCTTTCTCCCACTTCTTAGAGTAGTTTTAGATTCAACTAAGGTGTCATACGATGATGCTTGAGATACCTATATTACTGAAAGTGCTTCGACTTTTCTTTTGCTTATACTGATTCTCTTAACAAAAGTCAAAATTTTGGTCCAGTTATGATAGGTGAAAAGAAAGATGTTACCAGATAACTTGTGTGGATGATGACTTTTTGGGAGTGAAAATGTTCTAGTAACTTGTCATTCCTATAAGAATAAGTGAGCAGGTCATTTTTAAACCTATCCTCAAGATTTTAAGCTGTTATCTGAGCGTTAAATCTGAATGTTCAAATAAAATCTCCAACACTTCACTTAGCTTTTCGGTTTACGCTGCAACGTATATTACAATCTCAACTTTTTTTCCTTTGCATTGACGAATACGATGGTGTCAACTTCTGTTGTTGATTATGATTGTTTCCTTTCATTTTTGGGTTCTTTTACTCGTTTGCTTCATTCTGCTGGTAGAACCTTAATGGTAAATTCTGATGTATCATGTATGCCATCAGGTCAGCAGCTCTTGTAAAGAAGAAAGCAGAGACAAAGAAAGAGTTTGGGCCAATTGACTATGATGCGCCAGTTGAGCCAAAGCAGAACACGATTGGGCTTGGGACTAAGGTTTGAGTTGGAAAGTTGTCTCCTGCATTTGTTAGAGCATCGATGGAGTTTTCGTGATTTGTGCTATGCTTTTCCTGAATGAAATTTGAAAATATGGTAGATTGGAGTTGGAATTGCTGTTGTGGTCTTTGGCCTTGTTTTCGCCTTGGGAGATTTTCTACCATCTGGAAGGTATTTGGCATCATCGAGATTTCTCTTGTTAATGTGAAAATATGTTTCTTCTAGGTCTCCACGTTCTTCTTTATCTTCTTGGAGAAGTTTGAGCTAGTCATACCATCTGAAAAGACCCTTCTCTTATCAGAATATTATGATTGTTTTTCTCTCTGTAACTTCATATCCTCATTCTTTCAGGATTTTAGCATCTTCTATAATCTATTAAGCAGGATTAAGTCTGTAATTAGAGGAAGCAATGATGCATAACATATCCTTTTTGTGTGTCCGTTATACAGTTCTGGACAGCTGTTTTCTGTGAATGTGTTCATTATTTCTTTTAGATAGTCTCCAGGAGGGATACTAGACCTTAAATGGTTTTGGAATCATTATGCTTTTAGGTTTGGGCAGATTCTTCTTTTTTGTCCCAGAGAAGTTTGAGCTGACCAAATCTTCTGATTACAGATTAAAAAAATCTTTTCCTTATCAGAGGCATACAATTGATTCTTTCTCTGTAACTTCTCGAGTCCTTAGCATCTTTCATTGAACACGATTAGTCCTATCATTGGAAGATGCTTATTATATCTGCATATGTATTATTTATATTGTTCTGTACTGTGGTTTTCTGTTTATATGTTCATGCTTTCTGGCTTTTTGCTAGATGACTTCCAGAAGTAACACTGGACCTTAAATGGTCTTAAAGAAATGATGTTGCTTGTGTATGTTTTGTTTCCTGAGTGATATACGTTTGTATATGCTATAAGATATGTATATGTTTGTCTTTTATGGATGGTGTTAATGTAATTTAATCTTATGTGCATGTAAGTGACAAAATAACCTTAACTCTTTTTCTCCAGCTCTACGAAGCTTTGTTTCTCGTCTAGGAAGCATTTTTCTTGAGTGGAGCCAGAGAGTTGAATTATCTATATACTGCTCTATCCTAAGTGTATTTTGTGTAGTGGGACCACTTTCACGTCTAAACTCCATGAAAGCACCCTTTCCTATTAGTCAACTATGCTCTATTTGTCTGATATCATAGTGATTACTTTTGTGCGGTCCATTCCATCTTTGAGTGTGTTGGATAAGGTGACATAATGCATGATTCTGTCATGTAACTCATGTTGTATCATAGAAACATTGCTCTAGAGCTTGGAGGGAGTGGATATTGTGAACTTATTCTTGTGATATGATAAAATCTTTGGTGCTAGGTGCTTAATAGAGCATTTTGAAAGTTATTGATGATTGTGATTTTAAAACTAGGTACCCTGAACAGAGAAGGTATTGAGTATTGACAGAAAGGGACTTTAAAGCTCAGCAAAATGTTTTTTGCCTTGACAGTTGACACCTTTGTTCTGCTTTCTATTTCTGAACTATGTTATTTTCTCTATTCCCTTTCCTATTCTTTTTTCTTGGTGTCCTTCTCCCCATTTTGTTGAGAGACTCCGATTGGTCTTTTATTGACCCATTTTTTCATGTGTGGATGGATAATGGGATTTGCTTGTTGGAGTGTTAACCCTCTTCCTATTTAAATCTGGGAATACTAAACGATGCATAAAATGAAAATTCAAAATAGTATATTTGGGGACAAGTTAGTGGTTTTTTCAACTTAACATACATGCAGCCGTTGTATATTTCTTTGCTTTCTGAAGCCACTTGTTCTGACTTCTGGACCTCCCCCTCCCCTTGTGATGTTGATAGTTTCTCTATGATGTCTGCAATCCTTCCAATGTTTTCAGCAATCTTTTTTTGGCTTGTCCCAATTTGCAGCATAACTTCCAGTGAAGACAATGGAACAGTTAGTAAGAAGCTTTCCAAAGAAGAGACAGCATTTCTTCAGGTATACTGCTGGTCATTTTCCCCACGCGTCCCATTTAAAACTCTAAGCTAATACTTGTAAAGCCATGAGGTAATTTGTCGAAAGTTGGTATTTCATGGTTTGTGGACCAAATTGCGCACGTTATGGGTTCAAGGGGCATAGAGTTATCCTGCTTTGATATTTATGAGTTTCTGTCTCTATCCAGTGCTAGCCTTAAGACTTCGGTAACCATTGCCAAGTCAGGATGAAATCCAAACGACATAGCTGCTGCAAACCTAAGTGTTCATGCATGTTACCTGCCAAACGGATTTATAGACCCTTAGGGCCAAGATATAAGTTACGTCACTTACTTGTCACAGGCTTGCATCATATGGGGTTATGCACTTTGGACTGTAGAATCACACAGAGCGTAGTACAAGGCCCTACAAAAGTTTGTGAAACAGGTTGCTAACTAGTAGGTTGACATGCTGCAACTCTTTGATTCAACTTTCAAGTCAAAGTAGCACCAGGCTGCTAGGTGGGCTTGCTGTCTAAACTAAGTTGTCAACCCCGTCTAAATTACACCATGGAGATTAAAATAGTTGCCCGTGTTTGATTTGATTCTTGTTCTAAGTTGGGGGGCTGAATGTGCTGTGGCCAGTGAGGCATACGCTCACAGTAGTTAATGCGCAATCTGTTACGTATCATAGTAAAAGTTGCATGTGCTACAATGTGTTCTTGCTCTTCATGCCAAATCCTGTACTTATCATTTGAATTGTGTTAAAGGCTAAAGCAAAAAAGTCAATGCTTTGACTTCTATTAGTTTGTAAGCCAAAGTCTACATATGCTGATACACATCTCGGAGCAGGAACCATACGCGTCTCGGAATGGAAACTATCAGTGATAGCTTGCTGGTTGTCCATGGTTTCTCATGTTTGCTCTGGCCAAGGGTTATTCTTCACCATGCTTGGCTCTAATCTATAAAATTTCTAGCTCATTCTCAAGTTTAATGCTGATGTCAACTCGAGTGTGTCTTCCAATTTTGCTAAAAACTCTTGTTACTTATGCCAAAGAAGTGTTTGCTTTCGTGGGAGGTGAAGCTTTATTTTTCAAACTACTTATTGGAAATTGGTTTGAAAATTTGGAGATGTAGCCATGTGGGAGTGTAAACCCTTACTTTATAACATCCTTGAGCCAAGTACACCTTATCGTTTTCCATTGCTATTAGGATTTCCTATTATATATAAGTCCACCTCTGAACATGCTCCTTTATGTCTAAACTGTATTATGACCATTATGTGAGGTATGCGAATAGCTCAGGATGATATTGGCTGAAAAATGTTTAACTTCTAATCACTTCAAAGGAAAGGGCAAAAGTATGATTTCTAGGGAGGTGTATAATTGAAGACTGAAGAAAGCCAAATTCGTTCAATACTCGAGGGATCTACATTCTTTTGACTACAGACTCTTGATGACACAGTTTGCTAAGAGAGAACTTAGCGAACATGGAGGTGAAAAAGTGAATTTGAGAAACGAAAGAAAGAGAAAAAATGGAGTTACAAGAAGATTATTCAGTGGCTGCTTTGGTGGCCTCTACTATAAAAGTTAAAAAATGGACAAAAACGTTTATTAGCAAGGTGAATGCGCAAAAATATGGAAACACTTTTTATAACCTACAACCAGTCTGCTAAATTGCCATGGGCCAAGGGGAAGCACGAAGTTGTGGTGGGGATATCATGTATGAGCAAGTCATGGAAATTCTTCAATGTTTGCAGAGTGCGGTTATAAATGATCTTGTCATGGCATTCTTCTGTTGATAACGTGCAACAGTTAATGAAATTTCAAATAATTCAGCTATTTTCTTCTTCTATTGTTTCTGTAGTGGAGCAATTTATTAAAGTCCCGTAACTCTTGACAAGGGTTTGTTTTTGTAATTATCAGAGTAGGCTTCAGCAATATGAGGGGACCCTGAGCTCCTCGCCTAAAGATCCAGTTGCTCTTGAAGTGAGTTATTAGTTTTTCAGTTAAAGTTTTTATTTTTGGTCATATTCTTGCTTTTGTTTATAAACCTGTTCCTCTCAAGTTAAAAGCATAAGTAGCGTCGTTGAGTTTGGATTATTGTAATGGGCTGAACTCTCTTTTGGATAATTTACATTATTCAGCCTTTGTTGCTTATGCTTAGTTTGACGTATCCAGTTGTCACATGTCCTACAAAATAGAAGACGCTAGGCATCCTTATTTGATAATATTAAGAGGATATTTGTGCTAGAATGAAGGGTTACTCACGCGCCGGCCACGTCCCTGGCCCCGGAGTCGAATCTTGCCCAAAAATTTTTAGGGGCCTCCTTGGGCCATATGAGGCCCTTTGGAACCTTAACATGCCCCGAAACCGGGCACCGGATGCCTTCCAATCCCTCCTCCGTAATTCCGACCAATACCGATAACCGACTCGGGAGGCCATTAAGAGGCCCTTTTGTGCTTGAAGCCCCCAAAATTTACACAGACCCTATTGGGACCCCCGTGAAGGAACCCGTCAAAAAAAACACCCTGCTCGACAAATCTTCCGATTTACCCGTTTTCGTGTACTATTACTCACGCCCCGGCCACGTCCCGGGGCCCGGAGTAGGATCTTGCTCAAAATTTGATTAGGGCCTCCTTGGGCCATATGCAGCCCTTTGGAACCTTAACATGCCTCAAAATCGGGCACCAGAAGCTTTCCAACCCCACCTCCGTAATTCCGACCAATACCGATAACCGACTGGGGAGGGCATTTATAGGCCTTTTTGTGGCTTGAAGCCCCCCAAAATTTACAAAGACTCTATTGGGAACCCCAGGAAGGCACCCGTCAAAAAAAATCACACTACCCGAAAATGTTCCGATTTACCCGTTTTCGTGGACTATTACTCACGCCCCGCCCATGACCCAAGGCCCGGAGTCGGATCTTGCTCAAAATTTTTTTTAGGGCCTCCTTGAGCCATATGACGCCATTTGGAACCTTAACATGCCCCAGAACCGGGCATCGAATGCCTTCCAATCCCAACTCCGTAATTCAGACGAATACCGATTACCGACTCGTGAGCCCATTTAGAGGCCCTTTTGTTGCTTGAAGCCCCACAAAATTTACGGAGACCCTATTGGGACCCCCGGGTAAAAAAAATCACCCTGCTCAAAAATGTTTTGGTTTACCCGTTTTCGTGGACTATTACTCACGTCCCGGCCACGTCCTGGGCCCGGAGACGGATCTTGCCCAAAAATTTTTATCGGTATTGGTCGGAATTACGGAAGTTACCGGGTGCCTCTAAATGACCTACCGAGTAAGTTATCGGTATTGGTCGGAATTACGGAAGTTACCGGGTGCCTTCCAATCCAACTTCCGTAATTCCGACCAATACCGATAACTTACTCGGTAGGTCATTTAGAGGCCCTTTTGTGGCTTGAAGCCCCCAAAATTTACAGTGAAACTATTGAAACCCCCGGAAAGCCATCCGTCAAAATAAATCACCGAGACGAAAAAATGTTCCGATTTACAGGTTTTCGTGGACTATTACTCACGCCCCGGCCACGTTCCGGGGCCCGGAGTTGGATCTTGCTCAAAATTTTTTTAGGGCCTCTTTGGGCCATATGAGGCTCTTTGGAACCTTAAAATGCCCTAAAACTGGGCAACGGATGCCTTCCAATCCCACCTCCGTAATTCCGACCAATACCGATAACTGACTCTGGAGGCCATTTAGAGGCTCCTTTGTGGCTTGAAGCCCCCAAATATTTACAGAGATCCTATTGGGATCCCCGGGAAGGCACCCGTCAAAATAAATCACCCTGCCTGAAAATGTTCGATTTACTCTTTTTCGTGGACTATTACTCACGCCCCGGGGCCAGGTGTCGGATCTTGACCAAATTTTTTTGAGGGCCTACTTGGCCATATGAGGCCCTTTGGAACCTTAACATGTACCAAAATCAGGCACCGGATGCCTTTCAATCCCACATCCGTAATTCCGACTAATACCGATAACCGACTCGGGAGGCCATTTAGAGGCCCTTTTGGGGCTTGAAGCCCCCAAAATTTACAGAGACCCTATAGGGACCCTGGGAAGGCACCCGTAAAAATAAAATCACCCCGTCCTAAAATGTTACGATTTACCCGTTTTCGTGGACTATTACTCACTACCCGCCCACGTCCCGGGGGCCGCAGTCGGATCTTGCCCAAAATTTCTATAGGCCCCAAAATTTACAGAGAACCTATTGGAACCCCCGTGAAGGTACCCGTTAAAAAAAATCACCCAGCCTGAAAATGTTCCAATTTACCCATTTTCGTGGACT
Organism: Patellifolia procumbens; assembly: GCA_947645195.1. Classification (NCBI taxonomy): domain Eukaryota; kingdom Viridiplantae; phylum Streptophyta; class Magnoliopsida; order Caryophyllales; family Amaranthaceae; genus Patellifolia; species Patellifolia procumbens. Next base: position 199,495 of record CANSGD010000102.1, on the reverse strand, counting down.
ATTGTTCACGCCCCGGCCACGCCCCGCGGCCCGAAGTCGGATCTTGCCCAAAAATTTTGAATGCCTCCTTGGCCATATGAGGCCCTTTGGAACCTTAACTTGCCCTACAACCGGGCACCAGATGCTTTCCAATCCCACCTCCTTAATTCTAACTAATACCGATAACCGACTCGGGATGCCATTTAGAGGCCCTTTTAGGGCTTGAAGTCCCCCAAAATTTACAGTGACCCTATTAAGACCCCGGGGAAGGAACCCATCAAAAAAAAATCACCCTCACCGAAAATGTTTCGATTTACCGGTTTTCGTGGACTATTATTCACGCCTCGGCCACGTCCCGGGGCCCGGAGTTGGATCTTGCCCAAAAACTTTTTAGGGCTTCCTTGGGCCATATGAGGCCCTTTGGAACCTTAACATGCCCTAAAACCGAGCACCAGAAAGCCTTCCAATCCCACCTCCGTAATTCCGACCAATACCGATAACCGACTCGGGAGGCCATTTAGAGGCCCTTTTGTGGCTTGAAGCCCCCCAAATTTTACAGAGACCATATTGCGACCCCTGGGAAGGCACCTGTCAAAAAAAAATCACCCTGCCCGAAAATTTTTCGATTTACCCGTTTTCGTGGACTATTCTAGGTCAGGATATCTTTTTATTGTTTATAATCATGATCTTTTGTTTTTGTAATCCTCTCGACTTTGCCTTTTGTTTTCAGTTTGTACCTAGCCCCAATTGGTTTATACTTCATAATCTTTTGGTGGAAAGCAAAATTGCTATGTGAATTCTAAATTCATCGTGACTATCTATCTTCAAACTTGATAATTAGAATACATTAGCCATTTAAAATTACCATTGGGGTTTTGCCAGAGGATGGCTTGACATTTGTATATCCCTGTCACCATAAAAAATGTTATGATGATGGCTATCTATTGGCTTGGAAATGATGTTGCTCAACTCGGATGATGGCTATCTATTGGCTTAGAAATGATGTTGCTCAACTCGTCCCCTTCTTTTGTGAAAATTCTAATGTAGTTATCTATGTTCTTTTCTTTTCTTTTGCTCTGGCCAACTACCATATTCCTGTGCTTATGAATTAAATCAGCGCTTGATTTCAACCTGAAAAATTAACTGGTTTCCTGCCTAAAACTTTAGATCGATTTTATATGGAAGTTTGTTGGAAAGTCGGGCCTTCAGTTTTAAAGTGTATAATACCATCTTTTGAATGTCTAAAAAGAAAAGAACTTGTGGGAGTTTTGGTAACGAGAAAAAGGTACTGTTCACAAGATATGGTATGTTTATCACTTATGAGCTTCTAGGTCCTCTAGGCCTCTACAGTCAAGTGAATGATACTTTCAACAAAATCAGTCTCTTGCTTTTGCATTTCAGTTTAGAGAAGCATTTGGCAACTGCTATTGTAAAATATAGTCACTGTGCAGGGAGCTGCGGTGACATTAGCAGAGCTGGGAGATTATGCTCGGGCTGCTAATTATCTTGAGGACTTGACAAAGGTTTGTTCGTTAAATTGGCATACTCTTACTCTGTCTTGTATGATCTAGACAATTCTAAGTCGGTTTTCCTGATTCCTTAGGAGAAACCAAGTGACCCAGATGTCTTTCGCCTGCTAGGAGAGATAAGGTACGAGCTTAAAGATTATGAAGGAAGTGCTGCTGCGTACAAAAGTTCAGCAAAGGTCATTATGCTTAGATCTTTTTAAGTTTATTGTTTAATCATGTCAAATGCATTTTCCGATGTTTTAATGCATGCATGACATGTGCTGTTGGTCGCGAAAATACTTATTTTGCGCTTCTTTATAAACCATAAATTTATAATGATCTTTTATATTTTTAATTGCGCGCCTTAGATTATAGCCCACAAATTGACCCTCGCGAGGCTTTTGCGGTCCTCAATTAGCTCTAGGACCTCCCCTAGGGATTCCCTTTGCCCCAGAATCACTCTCGGGCGCATGGAGTACCTTACTTTGCTTCAAGTCGCTTGTTTTAAAGGTATTTCGATAGACTTGAGGTTTGCTTCAGTTCCAACCAAATGCCCTCTTTTTGCACACGAAATGCTTACAAAGGGTCTAATACGACTCCATGAAGATCCAAGAGTCCTTTTGTCAATTTTTCTCACTGGGCTAGGGAACGTCGTAAAGGCGTGTATTAGCCCACGAAAATGGCCCTTAGGAGGCTATTCAGGGCCAAGACCTCTTTGGTCCGACACCTTCCCAAGGGCTTCCATATGCCCTGAGGTCATTCTTGGGCGGATAGGGGCCTTACTTTGCCTTGCGTTGATCATTTTATAGGTTTTCCAACGAACCTGCCACTTTGTTTTGGATGATTGCGGTTCCAACCAATTGCCTTTTCTAAGCCCACCAAATGCTTTTAAAAGGTCCTATATAACAGAATTGATGTGTTTTCGTACCGTGAAGTATCTGCCGAGACCACAAGAAATCGTTTGAATCGGTCTAAAACGGGGTTCCTTTAACACCTTTACAATGCGAGTAGTATCCGTTTTTTAGATTTGAAAACCTTTACAATACGGCCGATACGATACAATACGACCTTGTTTTGACACCATGATATGATCCCAACCCCAACTCAACCCTCCAAGTCTTTCATCAAATTTTCTCATCGAGCTCCAAGAACGTCCCGGATGAGTGTATATTTATCAGCCCACGAAAATGGCGATCTAGAGGCTTTTTCGTCCCCCCCAATCCTTTTGGTTCGGATCTCCCCGAAGGACTCCATTTGCCCCGGGGTCACTCTAAGGTGGTAGGGGCTTATTTTTGCCTTAAGCTGCTTGTTTTATGGGGTTTTCGATGGACTCAACATTAGTTTGTACTTCCGTATGCATCCGGTTCCAACTAAGTACCCCCGATATGACCCCATTAGGACCCCAAAGGACTCTCGTCAAGCTTTTTAACCGGGGTTAGGCAACATCTCGGAGGCGTGTATTCCCACAAAAATGGCTCTCTGAAGGCTTTTACGGGTAGCGATATGTTAAGTGCATGACCTCCCCGAGGGCCTCCATTCACCCCGTGATCACTAAAGTATCACTCTAAAAGTTCAGATGTATGTTTTGTCGTTAAACTTGTTTTATCTGTCAATAGCAATGTATCACTCTAAAACTTGTTATATTTCTGTGTGCTCAGATATGCTCCCCTCGCCCTTTGTGTTAAATTTAATTTCAATGAAGATAAAAAATTGTCTAGTAAAGGGAATTTTTTCATCTTTTCTGGTGCTTTTGAGCATTAGCATTTAGCTATCTGCATGCTGACAGTAAACACTTATGTTAGGTGACTAAAGTTATAGATTTTGAAGTCTTGCGCGGCCTTACAAATGCATTACTTGCTGCTAAGAAGCCAGACGAGGTATTTTTTTTGGTTGAATCATAGATTAGCTATTTAGCTGTGTCTTTTTGTTGTGTAGAGTAACTCAGTAGTTAGTATTCTTACATGCTGGTCTTGCCTCATCTTTTTAATAGAAAGAACTTAGAAAGACATGAATCGCAATCAAAATAAGAAAGCCCAGGTCTTCGACAAATTTTTTGTCTTCTAAGATAATCAACCTGCTTCAGTTGCAAAGCTTGATTGCATCAATTAGTGACTGGAAAATCATTGTTTAACTTAAATGCTTTAGCTTTTGAGGAGTTGTAGGTGTCGGACTATTATTATACAGTATTGAACAAGGACATCTAGACTTTAGAGTGTTTGGTTCACGATTTTGTAGTTTAATATCTGTAGTCTTTGTGTTCTTCTGTCATCCTGCTGGTCCAAAAATTTGGAAATGTCGCTAGCTTATCGTTCTATATTTCACACTGACATAAGATATCGGGACAAGAGTTTTGTTTATTATACTATAAGCCAGGAGACCTTTGTTCTATACATCATAAGAAATAGAATTTTTTTTCTCTGTGATGTTCTGTAAGGATTAGTGTATTGTCTTATCTTGGTACAGTTGCTAGGTTTTCTAAGTGTTGCTAGTGTTGACTGTGTTAACTGTTAACAATTAACATCATAACATGTAGCTAGCGGTGGACATTTTATTTCTTTTGAGTATTGAGAGTTTGAAGACTTTGAAGACTTTGAAGTAGACATCATTGACCAACTCCTATGTTTAGCTTTTGTTCTTGTTCTTATCTAGACCTATATGTTGACTTGGTTTTATTTCTTTTTGAGGGTAGGCTGTTCAGGTCCTTTTGGAGTCCCGCAAACGTCTCAATGATGGAAAATTAAGTGATGGCACCATGAAGACAGAAAGCAGCACAGTGGGAAATGACAACCAGGATGTGGATCCAATTCAAGTTAGTCTGCATTCTTATTTCTTTGCGGATATTGAATTCATATAAATTTTTAATGGCCATTTGGTTTCAGACACGGGAAAGGAACCTAATCAAGATATAGGAAAGAGAAGGGAGAGGAAAGAAATCAGAGCCCCTCCATTCCCTATTTTTTTTGGTTGGAGATGTGAAAGCATTTTTAGTTCTTTCTTGGGATTTGTTTTATATCAGTGTGAAAACCCCTCAACCTCTGATCTCTCTCCACTTCATCCGATAATGGCAGCACGATCCCCCAACCCTTCTCTCCAAGTTCTCATCACTATAACTTTTGAAAGACAACCACCGCAAAGAACCAGCACTGTTTTTCAGCCATGGCCACCCTACAGCACTCATCAATTATCAACCCATCAATGGTCAACTGCTTTGCCCCATTTGTTGCTTCCATCTTATGCTCAGCCTGAAGCTGAACCTCTAGTGGTCAGATTGGGCCCAAAATGGATCAATCTTACCATTAGAAGCCCATATTTTGATTGACCTTGGCCGGAAAATGATTTGTTTCTGCCATATCCTATGGTGCATTGAATTCCCCTTTTTTTTAAAAAGAATCTGAGATTTGTGTACTATCTTGTTGGATAGCCGAATCATATTTCGTCTTAGCTTGAGCATATTTTTCTATCTGAACTGGAATCTACCAGTTAAACTTGGGTCCAGACTCCAGCATACGTATAATTTCCAAATATATTGTCCAGGTTGACCTGCTGCTCGGCAAAGCCTATTCAGATTGGGGTCATATCAGTGATGCTGTATCTGTTTATGACCAATTGATTTCTAGTCATCCGAATGACTTTCGGGTTTACTTAGCTAAGGTAACTTTCCTGATGATTAGTGTTCTTTATTTTATGTTCTTTATTTAGCTATCTGATTGTTGGATTCAATTGTTAAAGTAGGCCAATTAGATTCTTGTTGGCCATTTGGACTATCTATAACTAGAGGCATAACATAATTCCAAAGAACCACTTTACGAAATTCATGTGACAATCTTGCGTAATGGCTCCATAACCGTAAATGATGGCGAACCAACACCTGTTGACGCTGAAATGCAATATGTCATGCATGAGAGAACCTTTAAGGATGTCTCTGTAAGATCTAGAAAAAGTGTGTTGAGTAGACTTGCTCCCTCAAAATTAGCTGAGTGTTTTAGGGTCACCAGTGTCTTGATTGACCTTATTGGTCGTGTGTAGCATAAGATTTGTTATTGCCACAGGGGAAGTTTAAAGGTCACTCCCATGAGAATCGACACCTTTGATTCACAAAGTTGGAAGGCTTTGCCTCCCGCACCACCTTCTATGGTCATTTAGGGTTCATATTGACCATGTAGTATGCGATGTTAGACTCAGAACCACACCACAGCTAACCATTATGAATGTTATAACTCACTTGGAAGACCATTTTAGGATTGGTGATAAATCTTGATGGAAATTCGAGAGAATCTTGTTGTATGGACTCCTTAACCACGTGAGACAATTTGCTGAAAAATGTTGGCCTTGGAAAACGCCGTAACCCTCGAGGGATTCATTTGGGACATTGATAGAAATATTTGAAAGTTACAAGGGAAGGCTTTGTGTCTCTTGTGCTGTTGTGCAGCTTCTTAGGCTCTTATGATGACCCAAGTGTATATTGGTCATATGGATCATACGTTGCGTGCAATTCTTAAATTGTCATGGCGAAATCCATTGCAAGCGATTTAGTCAATTTTGGAACCAAGCAAAATTCAGAAACCGAAGCAAAGTTCCCTTCCTCAACATTATACAGCCAGTTTAGGCAGAGATTAAGTTATCTATAAATTTTTTTTATTAAGACTGTTAAAAGTTCTTGGAGAAGGCTTTTAAGCTATCATCCTAGTTGCATTTTACACGACAACCAAATAAAATTCAAAGAATCTATTAGAAAGGTCATAATTGATGTTCACAAGATCTCTCTGAGGTCCTTGATCTCCAAGGATATTGGGGGATGACACCTGAATTGGTCACAAGTCCTTCATAGTAGACCCTTTGGAGATACGGATAGAGTATTTTCAGCAAATTGAGAGAAGACCTCAGCTTCTGTGGCCCAAGTGAAACTTTTGCATTTAGATTTTATATTCAAGAACCAACTATGATAATGAATCCAAAACCATGATGACGCCCAATTGAGGGGCTGTGATAAATCATGAAGACTTACATTGCTCATGTAGTGGCCTATAGACCATTCATGACACAAAATTTGCATTGGTGTACTCTGGCAAGCCAGATGTTATATGTAATGAACTGAAATCTGGGTAGCAGGAAGTAAGGGTTCAAGAATAACATTATTTTAATAAACCAGAACTCGCAGATTTTTTTTAAAAAAACAGCAAGCTCTCGAGTGCCTTGACTCACTCCCAAATTAAACTATAATTAAGAAGCTCTCAACAATTTTCTGATCATTCCTTTCTCTCAACTCTCCTCTATATATAGAACACATTACTTCCGTTTTCATACTCTCTCTTCTGACTAACTTATTTCCTTCTTCCTCAAGACACTAGTTAACTTACTATTTATGGAATACCAAATTATGCCTCTCTTAGGCCGACTCACTACACCTCACTCGATAGTGTCCGCTTGACCAAATTGGTTGTATGGATCGTATGCGACATAGGTACCTATGTCGCTAAAGTCTGTAGAGTTTCAGAGCTATTTGTGTATTATCAAATACTGACGTCTTAGACACTTAATCTGCACTAAATCACATGTATCTCGTTTCTTATTGTTGAGGAGTTCTGCAACAGAATGCATTAATCTTTCATGGGCAATATGGACTTGGGCCACGGGTCTTCTAGCTTATAATAATCAAGTATCTAATTAAGCTTGGATTCTTAAGGCTGTGTAAAAATTTAAAGAGCTCATATCATCAGTTTGTTCAAATTGTCATGCAAAATTGTTCCTTAAGATCATCAGAATTTTACGCCTATTACTTTCCAGGTAGCTACTGTCTGCAATAGTACTACAGCCAAATATGCTTTGTGTTGGTGTTGCAGGGGATATTGCTGAAAGAAAATGGGAATGTTGGGGATGCGGAACGGATGTTTATACAAGTAAGACATTTAAGTCCTCTGGTTAGCTTCTTTCATGATAGCTGTTCTATTGTACCATGTAGATGTGTTGCTACTTGCTAGAGCTCTTTTTTATTGGCTTTGCATTAAAAAAGAAACATGATTTAAAGTTGCAGTTCCCTTTTCTGTTCATTGTCCATTTGCTACCACCTGCAATGATCTAATTCTGCAGTATAGAGATGGATCAACAACTTCATTTCTAGTCTCTATTCTTCGGCCCCGGTTAGTCCCAGAAGTTCTTTGGCTTGTCATGCTCCACTATCTATCCTTGTTTAGCTATGCTGACATGCTTGTTTGCGAATCAGTTTAGACGGTGGCTTTAGAAGAAAAGCTTGGTTCATATTCTCACTCTACAAAGATTTTTGTCTAGTGAAATTAGAAATTCAACCAGAAAAGTAATAGGACAAGTATTTACATTCTTAGGAGCTTTCAGGCTTTATGGTGACCTGAGCACAGTTAACCTAGCGCTTCTTTAGAACATGAAATTGTTCATAAATATCTGAAGTGTGGACATCAGTAAAAGGGAAAAATGGCTGTTTCGTCCTAAGGCCCTACTAGCTCAATGGTAGTATGATTTAAAGCATGCACAATCATGGGTTCCCCTTATTTTCTCTCTCCTCACCTTATTCTTCCACATTACTTTCCACTAACTTTTTCATTTATCCTTTTCATATTAAAGTTTAGTACCCACATTCATTGGTTCCCCTTTATATTCTCTCTCCTACTTTTCCATACCCCACCACTAACTTTTGCAAGGCTGAGATTCATTTATAAAAAGTGGTTCATGCCACTTGTCACAATCCGGTTAACTTCAGAAGTGGGAACCAACCCTTGGCAAAGGGCTTCCCCATATTATGGGAAGGGTCCAACAACCATGGGTTCCCCATTTCATAAGAGAGAGAGTGAAATGGGGAGGTTTTAGCCCATGATTGTTCATGCTCTTAGGAAACAGTCCCCAAAGTTTGTAACTACAACTAATAATAGCACCTGGGCAATGTTTTCCCTGTTACAATAGACCGGTAATATGTCACTTTCATCCATTCATAATTTTCTTTCCGCTCTCATCATCTCTTTTAGTTTTTCTTTTTATTTCTTAAAATAACTTTATGATATGGTGGGCGTATGAATAGAAGTTGCATCTAATTTTTTTTGTAATATGCAGGCACGTTTCTTTGCTCCCGAGAAGGCAAAAGCATTTGTGGATCGTTATTCAAGAAACTAAGAGTAGATGTGAACATATAATCTGCACAAATACCATTCTAGTTATTTGATCAACATAATACTCATGTGGGTTATCTTTCTAAACCTCTTCTATTCCAACAGTAGATTCGTACTGTATGATGATGAGTATGAAATGAAATCAAAGATATGTTTATATTTCTTATACAGATCAGGAGAACTGATGGATCAACAGAATTGCTACATTGTGCTATGTCATTGGTCGGCTCTACAGCACGGTCCATTGAACAAATCAGATTCATGTATACAACAATGTGTCATGATGGTGATTTTCCCCCCTTCACTGCTGGCCGAACCCTCTCGTTGCAGTTCCCATCAACCCCCTTACGATGTTGAGTGTTGTAAATCTGATATCTGTTACAGAATTAGTAAAAGAGCATTAGAAAGTGCTAACGCTATTCCATCATCATGAGCACTAAAATTCTTTTCATCCGATTTTGCATTGTTATATGTTTTAAGATTTTGCTAATTATGTACATTCTAGAATGAATATATGGATTAAGAAGTCACAATTTAAGTGGCTGTAAGATACCTTCTAACCTCATGCCAATTTTCTCTTTCTGGTTTTGGATTCGGCTTTGCAATTTTCTAAGCACTTGAACAGGATCTCCTCAAACTCCTCCTCGTCACAGGGGATCTTCAACCCACCCTCCTGCTGAAAACCGAACTCTTCAGCTGCTGTGTCCATCAAACTCACAAAATCTGGCATCGACAAGTAGACCATCGGAATGATGAATTGTTTCTCGTTGGGCCCCACATAAACAGGTAAGTGTTTTTTCGGTATCTTCACTCTATGTGGGTTGGACCATCTTCTATAGTATAGCTCATGGGCAGCCGGAGACTCACTGAAGCTCGAGTCCGGGCCATTGATTCTTTTGTATGCTAGTCTCGACCTGTGATGATGATAAGCTTTCAATAATATCAACCGCCGGATATTTTTACCTGCAAGACATTCGTGGCCATTGTCTTGCGCGAAGTTGACATAGAAAGAGAAAGGGAAGACTTGGGTTAAAAGCAGATCCACATTGGTTTAAATCTTCAAAAAGAATTGCGAAAGAGGAGGTAGGGGAACGGGATGTTCGAGTTGAATATCTTGAATTATATTGTCATGAGGCTGCTGGTGAAGAGGATTCATTTTTTAAGGGCTCACATAAAAGGGATGTTAGTTTTTTCGAGTTAAGAGACAGATTGTGAATCTACGAGGATTTCTGAATACGGTGATTATCCATGCAAAGGTTGATGTTCAACCATGCAAATCCCTTGAAAAATGGGAGCTTCAAACTCACGTTACCTTCCATTAACTATTTTTGGGCTCTCCAAAACAGAACATGGTATAAGCTGACTTTTTTGTAATTAGTGAGATATTATATTAGCTAATTATCCAAGAAACCTATAATTTTGATGTAATTTATTGATGTCTATCATCTAGACTGAGTCTTTGTAGAAAGATTAAATTCGACTTATTGTTTTAGCAAAATGGGGGTAATATATACACTATTTATGCCAATTTATGCCAAATTCCACCAAGAAAGGTGAACAAAGGTATATCGGACACAGTGACTAGATAATCTACTATCAATTCAACAAGACTAATAGCAATAAGAGCAAAGCAATAAAGAGAACAAGAATATATATTTATTGATATATGTCGTGAAGGTATTGACGTAAAAAATGCCAATATATCACGTATAAAAAATGCCAATATATTACGTAAAAATGTGCTCAATACAATAACATTGGTTTTCCTCTCAATAGTAGCTAGAGAGCTTACAAATGACCTAATAATCTTCTTTATACCTAAACCCCCTTTACAAAAGACTTGAATTCGATCTCCCCACTTCAGAGTTGACCCCCTTTGCAAGCAACCATCTACGACCCTTCTGTCCACATCCCTTGATTATCGGCACTCTGATCACATCTTGCTAACTACGTCCTCTTTTCTCTGGCGGTTACTTGTGGCGTGTTATTAGGATAAACATTTGCGATATTGATTACTGAAATGTAGCTTTTAGGATTATGTATGAAAGTACAAGGAGATAATAATAGAGATAGTGCTTTTTTATACATTTGATAATACTGAATGATGGCTCCCCTTCCCCCCTCTGCCTCCTCTTGAACTCTAGGTTTGATTGTTTATTTTGTAAGGGCTTTTACCGATTATAGAAGTGGTGAAGTCCCCCAAAATTTGCCATATTATATATACTTCCTCTGTTTTACAATACGCGTAATTTTTCTTGTTTACACACTATTCAATACAATACTTTGAATCTCTAATTATTGATAAGTAAAATTATAAAAAGTTGGTATTATGATAGTATGCATTAAGACGAATCAATTAAGACCCCACTTGGCTATATTTTTTCATACATTTGAGAAAAAATATAACATAAAATTGGTAGATAAATTATGATTACTATGCTAATGTTGCAAGTATTAAGAAACGGAGGAAGTACTATTTTTGATTCATTAGTCTTTTTGTATTTTAATAATGTTGTGCTCTCTTCAATTTAAGCAAAGTATATTTGGTAAAAATAAATTTTAAAATTGGTTTGTATGGGTGATGCCTTTTAATTTGCTTTATCTATCTAAGAATGGTCTAAGCTAGTAAGGGATCACAGTCCTTGCATGATACAAATAAAACATAGCCTATTTCTCTAGGTTAAAATGGAACCTACCTCAGAACTTAAGGGAAGCTGATCCATATCTTCTCTCGAGATTAATACTTGAATGTTAAGTTGAAACTTTAGATTTGCTTGCAATTATAGTAGGTTGTTATTGTAAATGTCATTTGTCTAATCATCATCGATAATCTTCTTTATATTAGTACATTGAGATTTGACCTACTTGAAGTTTGTTAGTGTCCTATAATTTGACCTAACCCGTCATCTTTCAAGACTCTAAACTTGAATTGTTTTATAATTACAAACATTTAAAAGTGAAATAAGAAAAGAGTAAAAGACCAAATTTGGATTAAGCCAAACATTATAATATTAAACTTTAAACTTTAAATTAAACGACAAGGAGATTTATTGTAGAATCTCATAAATATTATTTAGAAAAAAAGCGGGTTTTTTTGGTGTTAGCTAAGAGTATCCTACACTGATAGTACGGGTAATCTCCCTCGGGGTATTAGAGTCAACTTAATGGGTAGACCCCTCCCAACTTTGGTTACCCCATTCGCGAGAGTCAGGAATCGAACCTCTGACCACTTGTTTAAGGGATGCATGAAAATACTTACCACTCATACTAACCAAATTTGGTAAAAAAAACAGTTTTTTTGAAAAGGAAAATGAGGGACAATCCCACAGACTAGGAAACTGGGTTTTTGCTGATTCCCTTACACAACCACAAAAACTTCCACCATTGGAACTATGAGCTTTGAATTTGCATATGTGTAACATTTAGAAATAAAACATTTGTAAAGAAACGTCCACGTACAGAAAAACTTTGCCTTTTCCAATCATGGGTGGATAAAACTACCATGGTTTGTGGGTATCTTCCTGCAAATTATAGGGTTCTTTCCCAATGCATGTTTTCTCATCATCTTACACTGCATGCATGCAGTATTCATCAAATTTAAGGTTACAGTATATTATGATATAACCTTGTTGTTCTTTTTTATTTTGGATAAATTGCAAGAAATCATCTTTTAAAACCATAATTTTGTAAGAAAATTGCATTTTAAAACAGTTTGGTGAAAAGAAACCTAAAATAAAAAATTGTTTGTGAAAAGAAACTTTTGACATTAACCTACTTTTTTTTTAGAAGTATAGTTTGAAACATAGAAGGAGAGAGAAAATAATCAAAGTGTGCTAATATCAATTTTTAAGTTGGTTGACAGGAAAAAGGGTAGGTCAATGCCTGAGAAAATGAGTCAACGCCGGAATTTTTGGCTTGAGATTTCTTTTCACAAACAAAATTTCGTTTTAGCTTTCTTTCGCAAAAAATTGTTTTAAAAAGAGAGTTTTCGCAAAATCGTGGTTTCAAAAGGTGGTTTCTAACCAGGGGCGAAGACAGGATTTAAAAGATAACGGGGCCAAGAAAATAGAAGGTAAAAAAAAGACAATATGCCTCTACACATCCTTGAACCCACGACCTCTTGTATAAAAGTTATGTCTGCCAACCACTAATCCAAGAGCATATTAGTGCTATTTAATGTAGGAACCATTAAAAAAATATAAGGGTCGCAACATTGGGCCGCGGGGGCGGGCCCCTGCCAACCCCCCATGTGGCTTCGCCCCTGTTTCTAACAATTATTCCTTATATTTTTCTTACTTTGACTTTTATGATCTTTAATGTTATGAACTTAAAACAATTTATACTGTACATATTGACCAATCTATCTAAATATATACTTCCATAAAAAATGTACAATTTATACTAGTATTAATATGCGGGCATACGGTCAAAGTTCGTTCTTGAAAACTACTTCCTCCGTTTTAGAATAAGTGATACAAAGTCACTTTTACGTTTTTTGAGGCAAAATTTTTAAGTGTAATTAAGCAATGCCAAGTGAGGGATGGGGCATGTAATTAAACCAATAATCACCACCCACCTACCACCACTGTCCCACTCTCTCTCCTCCAACTCCACCACCAGAAACCACCACCTTCTTCGAAATCCACCACCCCACCCACTGAAACCACCTTCTTAACACCTCGAATCCACCAGAAACCACCACCTTCTTCGAAATCCACCACCCCACCCACGCAAACACCTCGAATCCACCACCCCCACCCACGCAAACACTCGAATCCACCACCCCACCCACGCAAACACTCGAATCCACCACCCCCACCCACGCAAACACTCGAATCCACCACCCCCACCCACGCAAACACTCGAATCCACCACCCCCACCAATAACCAATCAAACCTTCTTTGAATCTCGCTCTCTCTCCTCGCTCCATCACTAGTGGGTTCGGTTTCGTTGGTTGGTGGTAGTGACTTGGGTCGATGTGCTTGGCGATTGGTGGGTTGCTCCATTTGGATGGTGGTGGGGGTCCGATTTGGGTCGAATTGGTGACTTCGGGGATTTGGGTAGTGGGGAGGGTGGTTAGGGTTGCGATTTGGTGGTAGGTTGAAGGGAGGGTGGCTAGGGTTTTGTTTTGGTGGGTGGCTGGTGGTCAGGTGGTGGAGAGAGATGGGGAGGGTGGTAGGTTGAGTAGAGAGAATATTTAAGTTAGTAGTAATTAAGTGTTATTGATCACTTAAACATGATTTAGTACTTTTAATAAGGGTAAAATTGTAAAATAACACATTAAACCTTACCAAATAAGAAAAAAACCCAAAGTGTATCACTTATTCCAAAACACCCATTTTTGAAAACTGTATCACTTATTCTAAAACGGAGGAAGTATAAGATATGGAGTACAGGAAGGACAAATAAGATCATGAGAGGGAGTATATGTTTTTTGATCTTCTTGGATGATGTTTTTTTTTTAATCCTATTTTCTGCTCCATCTGCAGAGCCTCACCTTTACATTCAATACAAATGGTGCCCACTTCATTCCTGCATGTATAGGATAGGTTAAGGGAAGTGGTGGTTGAGATTAAGAACCAATTAAATCATGTATGATTAAAAGACGACTATCAGGCCGAATTGAACACATACATTAATTTAAATTTGCAGATTGATGTTGATGAGTTTCAAGTATACCCTTTTGCAGCATCATCCATTATCTGTTGTTGAACCAAACAGCTTAGGATGAGTTTATTCATAAGACTTCCTTTCATATATCAGACTCTGTCACATCAGCTTTTCACTAACTTTATCTACTTTTTAATATTTCAGACTCACATAAGACTCATTCCAGTTATAATCTTTATCCCTGCCTTTCAGACTTTTCAAAAAAAAATTGATCACATTATATTGATACGTGGCAACGCACCATTGGTTCTCTTTTTATAAGGTGAGTCTTGGATTTCTAAGACTACCCTTAAGACTCCCCAACTCTTAAGGTATGTTTCTTGGGGGTCTTTGATAAGACCATGCAAAGTCTTATCTTAAGACTCCACCATAAGATTCCCAATAAACATACCCTAAAATCATGCTGCTTAATTTCAAATCATCTATATCTGTGGGTTGTGCAAGAGGTGGATATTAGCTTTTTTTTCTTCCCTTTTTGCTTCTTGTTAGTTATCGGGGAAGATCCTCTATAGGCCCGTCGAGACGTGACCTTGAATTAACTTTTCTTTCAAATTAACAATTATGTAGAAAAGGATACTATGACGTATAGATTGAATGTACTTATATTGTAGAATAGGTTGCAATTTTATACCTTGGCCACTCATATTATATTGAACAAGATCCATCACTCTTTATTATCTATAACATGACTACATGAGTCGAGGTTACTTGTTGTCAAGGAAAGGAGACTTGTATCTTATGTTGACTTTTGGTGACTTGTTGCACGTTTTATCTGTATACTTAGTATGAGTAAGTACACCTCCAATTAGGGTTGTAGTGACAATGGTACAAGAGTCCACAATGCCTTAAGGATCATGTAAGAATTTAAGGTAAGTTATGATTTTCATTTATCTTCCCTTTGGTGAGTCTCACAAGTAGGGATGGCAATTCAGTCCGACTCCGACCCGAGTCCAATTCGATCCGAAGGAAAAAGTTCGATCCGAATCCGAAAACATGAAAGTCCGAATGAAATCCGATAGGAGTTGGACCTTAGGTAAGATCCGATCCGAATCCGACTAAAGTCCGATTATTACTTGTTACCTCGTCAACTAATAGATTAAAAATACATTTTAATAGAAATAATAGATTTACATTATAAGAAATTAAGTAAAACATTAAAAAATTTATATTAAAGATGTGTTTTGGTTATTTAATACGGTGATTTAATCCGAATCCGATCCGAGTCCGAAACAATCCGAAGGAAAAAGTCCGAGTCCGAATCCGATAATATATAGTCCAAATCCTAATAGGAGTGTAAAAATCATAGTCCGATTGAAATAGAGCGGACTTGGAGTTTGGTAAGTCCGATCCGAGTCCGATCCATTGCCCTTCCTACTCACAAGTGGGTCCGCGTGCCAAAAAAAAAACATAGTGCCTACTATGCCCTTTTGCTCTATCCATCACGTAACACTTGCACTCAATTACGAGCCGAGTAGAGCATTTTTGATACCATATGCTCAAGTTGAACTTGGGTAATTTGGTGAGTAATATTGAGTATTGAGCACTTCAGTTGCGCCAAATATCATATTCAAGTAAGAGATTTCTAATTACCACGACACACC
Source organism: Patellifolia procumbens (assembly GCA_947645195.1). NCBI lineage: Eukaryota > Viridiplantae > Streptophyta > Magnoliopsida > Caryophyllales > Amaranthaceae > Patellifolia > Patellifolia procumbens. The sequence goes on along the minus strand of CANSGD010000102.1, from coordinate 183,603 downwards.
ATTTATATCTTTAAATGTTGTTCTTTATGGTTCATATTTCTAGACTTGAAGCCATCACATTTTCAGATTCAATAGAATCCACTATCTTAATGCACATGTTATCTCCAAGTTGTGTTGAGTCCGTTCTTTTTAACTTATTTTTGCTTATTTGTATTTTTGAACTTGTCTGAACTTATTTGAACTTATTCAAATCTTAAGAGGATCAAACATTTTACTTATTTTCATTGAATTGAAGTTATCTAAAGCTATCTGAATTTACTTTTTATGTAATAACTAAAAAAGTTGAAAAGAGCGAGGTCATATGGTTAATTTTGAATAAATGTTACAAATTATTCCTATCAAATCTATATATATATATATATATATATAGCAAGCATTGCAATCTGACACGTGTCATCATCCCTTTGTATGGTACTCTATCTACTTCATTCTCATATATTACAAAATTTTATCAACGATAAGATTCGAACCCGTAACCTTGAGTATGAAATAACGAGTTTCAACCACCATGCCAACATACTATTAATGTTTCTTCTATCAAATCAAGGATGATGTATGAATGAAAAAAAGAATTAAGTTGTAATTTTTTAAAATCCATATTTTAAATGAGAGAATTTTTTTTATTTAATACTAATATTTATACACTACTACATGCCAACAATTATTTTTAACTATAATATAAAATTCCGGAGCATCGTCGGGACCTAAGTACTAGTTTTACATGCAAAACTCAGTAATATTAAGGTTTTAAAATTTATAGGCCTTTCTAGAAGCCCACATTGAATGTGGGCCCAATATTTTGATTCAGACATTCAGTTGCAAAGCGAATAGTTAGTGTACGTAGGAGCTGCATGTGAGCTGATGAACGCATGAATCTGAAATAATTAAGAGAAAATAGTTATATGGAGTTACCACTCTGCTCCTGCCTCTTTCTCTCTCTTTCTGCACCATAACAGCCTGCCTTACATAAGCATTAATAACTACTGATAAATTGATAATAGATATATACTGCAAAGTGTATGATTTAGACCCAACGTTTGCAAAAATTAATGATAGTAATAAAAAACTTAACTTTTGATACTCCTACTCCTGTTTCTTTGTAGAGGACTCGTTTTCTTTTGGCGCATATATTAAGGAGAAAAGTTATCGTAAGTGATAGAATTGATTACTAAAAGTGTATGGATAATCATGTCAGTGAAATACGTAATAAAAAACAGTTAAAAAAACTTTTTCGAAAAGGAATACAAGTTACTACTATTTAAGAAATGAGACGGAGGGAGTATATTGCATATTATGAAAATTAATTGCATACTTGGTTTCCACATATGTAGCCACATGATGAGGCTGCATTAGTTTTTGCATGTTGGTTTGATTACTTGCATTGATCGTCAAGGAATATTTTAGTGACTTTGCCTTGTAAGGTGTTATAATCATGTTGCATTCCACTCATATTCCCTCCTTTTAAAGGAATAATGTTGATCTTTCTATTTTTGGTTTGGTCTTATTATTGTAGATAAGTGCCCAGATATCTTAATTGATAGTAGTATATGCATATTTATCCAATCAATTTCCTCTATTATTCCAACTATATTAAGTTGTTGGTTAATAATCACACATTATTTATAGTCTAAATAATACTCGACAGGCCAAGACCTGAATCCAATTAAGTAGATTCAAAACTTGACCCGGTTTATAATGACCCTCCCCCAAATCAACGCGAACTATATCATCATCTTGATTCCCCACTATTACAAATGAACCCGATTTAACTCTTATTATTCTAGTAATACTTTATTAATTTAAATGTTATTTTCTACCCTCTTTGTTTTTATTTTATAGGGACATTGTACTTTTTACGCTTGTTAATGCATATCTTTGACCAAGAATATCTCTCATTACTCATGAGTATAAATTATAAAAAATTAAGATGAATCAAAGAAGATTTCGCATGACTATGATTTTACTCATTTATAAATGACATAGGATAGTTAAAGAGGCGAATGAGAATAGTACAAAAGTCAAAGCGTCCCTATTAAATAAAACGGATGGGTATTAATAATTTGTAATTCTTGACATAAAGTTAATTATTGTTTTTTATTTTTAAATTATATTTTAATTCAAATTTTGACTTTCAATCGAAACAAACCTACCCTATTTGACTTGACCCAACCCAAACCCGACCCAAACCCCAATTTGGTCGCATAGATCAAAAACAGAATTCAACGGAATCTGACTCGATCCAACTCGAATTAGACCCAAAACTTAAGCAAAACCTGAAATAAACGTGACCCAAAGTGTCACGACTGACACTAATCTATTAAAGCCTTAAAAGTTCAAATAACATGCCCATACCCTTGATATTAAAACTATGAAAAGTTGATATATATCTTGAAAATACCTACTAAAATATAGGCTGATATATCACCCATTTAATTGATTTTCGTTACTAAACTAAAATTATTTTGTTGTTGAACTTATTTGTACTAAAAATGAAGGAACATAACCAATTTTGGCTTTTTGTTAGATGCAAATTGTCCTTTTTTTTAATTTGAAAGGACCCAAATTGTCAATTTGTCACTTACATTAGGGGAAATTTTTTCAATTCTTTCAGGATTGTTCTATTTTCTAGATGACTTTCTTGATTGATTTTTTAGGTGACTTTCTTGATTGTTCTTGAGATTGGAGGTAGTAGTGACCAATTACTAGTAACTCTTTGAGACAAGACCTAACCTTTATTCTTCTAGTAAAAATAGGAATATAGATACCCGACTATCATGGGATCATTGTCTTATGGTGCATCTTTAACAAGATTACAAATTACAACATAATCAAAACGAAAATACGTAAACCAAATCCTAATTAGACATCGTGAATCAGTAAAGTAAAACATACTCCATCAGACTGTAAGGACAAAGGAGGACCATTCGTCCATTCTCAATCAAAATCTCATTGATACTTTTTGTCACGTCTTTTTAATAGAAACTTTACCTGCTCTTTTTGTTTGTCCTAATTAACATTTTAATATGTAAACAAGAAGATTACTTGATATTTCACGGCTTGTTTGGTTAACATAATAAATCATTGGAAGTAAAGATTGCTAAAAAGTAGAAGAACATAGAGTTGTTTGGTTTATGTTTATCAAATCATGAGATTTTGCACTTTTAAGTATGTTTTACTTCCCACAAAATATAGGAAGTTACTTATCTAGGTCCCTTAATAGAACTTTCCATAGCCAAATACAATTTTGCACTTCCTCTAAACTTCAATTTGGCAACGTCATTTTTGTCTTTAATTTTTCAACTCTGCCCAACTAAGTATATTAGAAAAGGCAAACAATGTTTAATGAGACAAATAAATAGGGACAAATGGAGTAGCAAATAAAGAAAATTGATTTTATATTATGGTAAAACTACGAGGTAACCAAAAGTAATGAGTACACGGTTTTGAATCTCAAATCGAATAATACACGTCGTCCATGAACCAAAATCACAACCATTGGAACCGATTATGGTTCCGAGAAATTAGACTCGGACGAAATTGATTCTGATTATTCTTAGTGTTCCGGATCTAGATCCAATGGATATGAGTACGTACCAAGAAATGAAGGCACTAGTTAAATCTGGTTCCATAATGCAACCCCAATATAGAGGCTTTGTATTTGAACTATATAGAGTTTTTGGTCCCATCTACTTTTACAGAATTTGTATTGTGCAATACTTTAGATCATATTGAAATTGAGTTTGAAACTTTGAGCTATTTTCATCCTTTACACTCTTATTTCCCAACTAGAGTAAGTGAAGAAAGGAATGAATGAACCAATTGAAGTAACAAAAAGTAATGAGGTCACACATTCCTTATATTGTCAACGCTGGATCGAAAAGTCAATCCACCGAAAAACAACAAATGGAAGCAATTAATAACTAAAAAGTTCTTATAAGTTGCTTACAACAAATTATTAGTTAGATTTTGACAAATTTTAATACTTCTTTCGTTTTTATTTAATACTAACAGTTTTGATTTTACAGACTCTTCAGTATTTTTAGAGAGAAAAGAGAAGAACGGACTCATGTAATATGATAGAGATAAAGAAAAATAATTGCCTAGAAAAAAAATGTTACAACTAATTTAAAACTTCGGCATAAGAAAAGTGTTACAACTTAAAAAAGGGAGGAAGTAAAAGTAACCAGGTGATAAACAGGAATATGATGATAATAGTACATGAATGACTGATCTCTTAATAACTAATCAACCATTACAAACTGAACAACTTCTTTGTTCTAATGGAAAAAAAAAAATCTACCACATTCCCCATTAAACATTCTCCAACATCATACATTACCCTTTAACAAAAATAAGATCTGAGGATGGGCAGACCCAAAAAAAAAAAAAAAAGTTCATCTGCACAACTGAGGAAGAGAAGGTTGAAGAAGCTGTTCGCAATCGGGCGAACAGCAACCACTAAGATTCGAACTCATAACATCAATGTCAGATGCATGAAATTCATATTCATGAAAGTAAAAATGTTCATTATTCTTTTGTTCTACCATTTTTAAGATCTTGTCAAAAATAGCAACATCACATGGAATCTTAAGAACACCTTCTTGATGAAATCCAAATTCTTCTTCAGCTTCTCTTAATAATATTCCAAATGCTTGATGACCCAAATATTCTGTTGGAATTACATATCTTTTTAATTCTTTTCCTACACAAACTGCTAAGAAACCTTTTGGTACATAATCTGTTGTTGTTGATGATGAAATAGAGGAAACTGAGTTATCTGAAAAAGAAAGTGTCTTTTTCAGAAACTTTATGCCTTTGTTTCCGCTACTGCTACCTCCACAGCTATTGTTGTTCGTAGTTGTAGCGGCCGTGGTAGTGGTGTTGTTGTTGTTTTTTGATGCATTTGCATTTTTTCTCCATTTCTTGAGGATTTGTTGAAGCCTTACTATATCTCTTATTTTGTTGGATTTCTTTGAATCCATGATTTTTTTTTGTTGGGTATTTTTTTTTGTTGTCAAAAAAAGTGGTAGGGATTGATTGGTGAAACACCCATGTTAAGGGGGCAATTTAAAGGGGTGGGAAGGGTTAAGGGGTTGAATTATTTTATTTAGCTTTGAATATTTAAATGTACCTACTGCTTATTATAAAGTATTTTATTTTGGTGTATATTTTAATTAATTTTAATTTTGTTTTGAATTATTAAATTGTTGTAAGAGTGGAAGTTTTGTTTAGTTTTATCAGTTGGTGTTGCAACTGCCTAAAGACTCGAAAAATGATTCAGGGGTGTTTAATTTAGAATTTCGATGTAAAGAGGTTCCAGATTTTTCAACAACTTGACAGTTGGCTACTTTAGGTAGGTATATTTCCCTCCTTTTCATATTGGCCGTTTTGGATAATTTCATGTAGGATAAACTTGGATTCATTTCTTTGGATATTTTTTTAGATAGACTAGTTTTTTTGACATAAATACTATGGAGAAAATTCACTTGAGCGAGAAAGTTTACAATTTTTATTATGCACCCAGGTATATAATGAATATGATACATTTAAAGTAGTTTTTGTGCTTATTAAGGAGCAAAAAATTAGTCTTGTGTGTACTACACTTATGGTATACCCGAGTGCATGATGGATACTCTCAGAATATCTGATTGCAAACATTTATATATACTCATATAATCATATGAGTAAGATAAGTTACCCAAAAAATATGGGTCAACTAAAAAAACTCTATGAAAAGGAACTTCTTCAAAAAGGAATATAAACTAATTAAAAAATGGATGAAGTATTATACCAAAAAATTCAAAGTAGAATAAAGACAGTATAAATATCTTGAAACTACTCCTTCTGCCTCTTTTATCTACTACAAACGAAACAATTAAAGTTTTAGGAAGTGTATGCATGTGGTGGAGATCGATGTTCCCTGAATCAATAAATGAGAAAAAAGGATGAAATATGTATAATTTATAGGGATAATAATAACAAAAGGAACAGGAGGCAGATAAATTTAGAGTCATTTTTATTTACAAACAGAATATCTTCTAGGCTGCCATCACTCAAGTCCTACCAGAGGCCCGAAATTGTTTATTCTCTTTGTTCATTACCCCTCCTACCAATCTCAACAAATTTTGGCGTGCTCGTTGATGACTTTGAGGGTTAATGAACAACCTTTTAAGTATGTTAGTCTTTAAAGGTATATGATGGAACTGATAAAAATTTTGGGTTATATTGTACATTCTTTGAACGCACAGGGATTCTCATGAAAATTCTCCATTTTTTTAGTGTTTGAGAACATAAAAAAATTATCCAATTTAGAAAGCCACCAGACTACCATTTACTAAACACCCTAGTAAGATCGAGTATCTCAATGAGGTCAATTGTAAGTTTTGAAACCCCTACCAATACATTAGTTACTATAAGATGCCTGAAATTTGACATATGAACATTGGACAATTGAGAGGCTCTTCCTCACAAATGTTACAACCTTTGATTCTCTCACAAGGAAGAGAGGGATTCCTAATATCCAATTGAGAGGGTAGTTTGACTAAATTGGTTGCCTAACCTATTAATTAAGCTTTACCAAGAGGGTTGATATGGCTAAAGATTTATGAACCCACTCTAGAAACAAGAAGACAAGCATTAGGTAGCAAGAACTTATTGACCAAACAAAAACACGATAAAATTTCATCGGATTAACGTTTTTCACTTTTAAGTCCGATTTCTTCATTTTAAAATTGGACTTCTGAATTACAACTCTATTTTTTTTTAAAATAAACTTTAATTTTTTCAGGTTTTAGACGACAGTTTACATGTAAGAAAATTAATGGGTATACATTTACTCCGTCGTATTCGAACAGGGTCAACACTACTAATATTTATATTATTTTTATCACACCATTTTATAAATGGTCAAACATAGACTATCATCATAAATTCTACACCATTTATTACTTTCTGTAACAATTTATTTAGTATAACTTGCATTAATTAACATCATCTTTCAGAAGATTGTGTTTAAGCATGAGATTCAAGTGCTCCTTAACCCTAGATAACCCTCCATATCACCAAGACTTTGGTGTTAGATTTGGAGTACGCATAAGATAGCAATATTTGCAGCAAATCCCCTACGTAACAAATGTATGCTCCCCCCGGATTACAAGGCAATATGCCTCCCTTCAGGCTTCATCCCAGGAGGAGTATTAATTGTGACCTTATAATACTTGTAACTGCCTTTCAACAGTCAAATACCATCAAACGCAAATCTCTCTTTCCTTTCCTCCATGTTATAGTATTTCTTCCCTTTTTCTTCGCATTGCTTTCCGTGTCATGAACAGATATTTTCAAACGAGACGGCTGATAAGATTAGCAGTCTCGACGTAGTTCCACTTTACTACTTCCTCCGTTTTTTATTAAATGATATACTTGTTTTTTCACGCTTATCAAGGAAGCGATTTAAGGGTATAAACGATTGAATTTTTCAATGAAATTTTCACACAAGTAATATAGAGTCTCATTCTTTCTTGTGTTAAAATTTTGATCGAAAAATTCAATCGTTTACACCCTTAAATCGCTTCCTTGATAAGCGTGAAAAAACAAGTGTATCATTTAATAAAAAACGAAGGAAGTATTTATCTTACAAGGGATCATTTGCTTACGATGATAACTTAAGACAAGTTTCTTTATACTAATTATTACAAAATTAAGGTGAACATAATTTAAAACACGTGTTGTAATAATATACTACTTCCTCCGTTTTTTATTAGTTGACCTGTTTCTTTTATCACGTTTGCCAATGCGTGATTTCAATCACTTTTATCTTGGAAAATTGATTAGTAAAAATTATTAAAATATGATATTTTGAAAATATATAATGAGACGAATCTAACAAGACCCCACATGACTATATTTTCTCTTACGTATAAATCACAAAAGATAGTCAAAGTAGATTATGTGAATAGTGTCAAAAGTCAAAACGTGTCAACTAAAAAAAACGGAGGAAGTATTATTATACGTAAGAATACTGGAAAATATCATATTAAATGTTTAGTAATCAAATAGATATGTCGTTTTTATGGATTGTGTCCATGTATGAGTATCAAATGTTAACATGCCACCTTTCGGATATGTCTATAGTACCTGTATGTTGTTGTCTCCCCAACCTGATTGCTATAGAAGCAAAAAACAAATAAAGAATAAATGAAAGAACAACACCAGATCTAACATGGTTCACTAAATGTGGTAGCTACATAAACAAGCAGGGGAGACACTGTTTAATCATTTGTGAGAAGATAGAGTACAAATTACAAAACAATGGGGGCAGAAAACAATTAGAAGGTTTATGTAAATCTTGATAGAATAGGGCAAAAAGAATTCAAAATAGAAATAGAATTAGCACACTCCAACTACGTAAGATAACAGATTCAAAACATTCCAACACCAATAAAATATTTCTAATCTCATGTCTCATGACAAGAATGACTATAATCATAAGCAATGTGGTAAACTTATGATGAATAGTGTATAAGGTGAAATATTGGTATAATGATCACGGTAAGATTGATCAAATATGTCTCAATATAGTAGCTTAGATGGTTACCTCAAACTGAATTCAACAATTTAGTTGAACAAGCGATTGTTGCATTATCATTTTTCCTTATATACTCTTATACAACAACATTATATTTCTCGAGTTAGTAATAGTCCACGAAAACGGGTAAATCGGCCAATTTTGAACAGGGTGGTTTTTTTTTGACGGGGTCTTCCCGGGGGTCCCAATAGGGATAATGGAAATTTCGGGGCCTTTTGGCCCCTGCATTGCCTCGAAATGGCCTCTCTAGTCGTTTATTGGTAATGGTCGGAATTACGGAGATGGGATTGGAAGGCATCCGGTGGCCAGTTTTGGGGAAAAATTAAGGGCAAGTTTCGGTTCCGGGCCCCGAGACGTGGCCGGGGCGTGAGTAATAGTCCACGAAAACAGGTAAATCGGACAATTTCGAGCAGGGTGATCTTTTTTTACGGGGGCTTTCCCGGGGGTCCCAATAGGGATAATCCAAATTTTGGGGGGCTTTTGGCCCTCGCATTGCCTCGAAATGGCCTCTCTAATCGTTTATCGGTATCCGTCGGAATTACGGAGATGGGATTGGAAGGCATCTGGTGCCCAGTTTTGGGGCAAGTTAAGGTTCCGAAGGGCCTCATACGGCCCAAGGAGGCCCTAAAAAAATTTAGGGCAAGTTTCGGTTCCGGGCCCCGGGACGTGGCCGCGGCGTGAGTAATAGGCCACGAAAACGGGTAAATCGGACAATTTCGAGCAGGGTGATGTTTTTTGACAAGGGTCTTCCCGGGGATCCCGGGGATCCCAATATGGATACTGCAAATTTTGGGGGGCTTCTGGCCCCTACATTGCCTCGAAATGGCCTATTTAGTCGTTTATCGGTATTGGTCGGAATTACGGAGATGGGATTGAAAGGCATCCGGTGCCCAGTTTTGGGGCAAGTTAAGGTTCCGAAGGGCCTCATATAGCCCAATGAGGCCCTAAAAAAATTTAGGCCAAGTTCCGGTGCCCAGTTTAGGGGCAAGTTAAGGTTCCGAAGGGCCTCATACGGCCCAAGGAGGCCCTAAAAAATTTAGGGCAATTTTTGATCCGGCCCCTAGGACTTGGCCCGGGCGTGAGTAATAATATACGAAAACGGGTAAATCGGACAAATTCGAGCAGGGTGACTTTTTTACGGGGTCTTCCCGGGGTCCTAATAGGGATACTGCAAATTTTGGGGGGCTTCTGGCCCCCGCATTGCCTCAAAATGGCCTCTTTGGTCGTTTATCAGTATTGGTCAGAATGACGGAGATGGGATTAGAAGGCATCCGGTGCCCAATTTTGTGGCAAGTTAAGGTTCCGAAGGGCCTCATACGGCCCAAGGAGGCCCCGGGACGTGGCCGGGGCGTGAGTAATAAATAGTATTTTGGATATTTTTAAATGATAGTTATAAATAAATAGTATTAATAATCATAAATTATTAATAATAATATAATGATTAGTGATTATCATGGTAATTAATAACAATTATTTTATAGTTTTTGTATTAATATATTAATACTTGATGATGATTATATAAATAATATCTAAGAAGTAAAATTATATTACTATTTTAATAATTATATTTAATAATATAATAATATTTAGTAATACAATAATGATTGGGTCGGACAGTGTAAAATTGCATCATAAACCATTTTGACGCGATTTGATTGGTTTATACTTTTGACATATACCATGTTCCTCCCTAATGATAATAGTAATAATAATGAGTAAAGCTATAATAAAAAATTATATATAGATATAATAATAATACTTAATAATAATGATATATAAATAATAATAATAATAATAATAATAATAATAATAATAATAATATTATTATTATTAATAATTATAGGGGCGCGTGCTGCTGCCCATATTTTCACTAGGATAGGGTTTGCTATAGCTAGAGGAGTGGGTGCCCAGATTGTATCTCGGTTGCCCACTAATTTCTTATAGGTTGTATGATTTTTGTCCTTTTTTATAATAATAATAATAATATTAATATTAATAATAATATTAATAATAATAATAATAATAATAATAATAAGAGTAATTAGTAAAATAAATTAGACCAACATAATAATAATATTTAACAAAATGGTTATAAAAGAATGGAGCTGAACTGAACTGAATTGAACTGAACTGAACTGATTGGAGCTGAACTGAACATATTGAAGCTGAACTGAAATGAACTGAAAATAAATTGGGGAGAACAAGCCCTATGTCAGAAATTGCTCGCTCAAAATTCCATTAACCAGCAAGAGGGCCTAAAATAGCCCAACACAAGCATATGGATGGAATAAGTTGCAATTCTTGCAAATATGCTCCATCAAATACTTCCTTTTTAGAATCTGAGGATTATAAACTCATACTTACCTTGCTAGGACGAAATTAAAGTGAAGGCACACAAATAACTTCATGAAAATGTCAACTTAATAAATACTTTAGTTCGGACATAAAAAGTTCACTGGATATAAGTCTATCACAATTAATTATGGATACACATATGTATATCCAACTTCATGCATTTTGCGCAGTATAACATTATACATACAAATATACCCGATATACATACCAAGTAATACTTGGTTTAGTCGAAAGGTGAATACCTTCCAACCTCGAGGTTGGGGGTTCAATCCCCATTAGGGGCACTTTGAGGGTAGGGATTTCCCTTACCCTTCCCTCTACTCTCAAGTGCTTGGCCTAATAGGACCCGAGCGGGGTCCGGACCACTTTTTCTTACCAAAATAAAAAAATAAAAAATACCCTATATACATAACGAGCATAGAAGGAATTCTAATTTAAAACACCCTATTTTCTAAATGAAAATATCAACTAATTTAAAACTTTCGTTCGATATAATTAAGCAGTTTAAGCCACAATGACAATCCAACTCGATGTGTTTCGTGTCAAATGACCATGTATATGCCTAATCATTTGCATACTAATTTATCCACCTCCCTTATTCTAGCTAATAGCATTCATGTACATACACAATTGTTTATAGGCACATAGAATTTTGGGGAAATGCTTTGAAGAACGTGGAGAAAATGGCAAACGAAAGGAAGCCATGTGAGAATCCCTTACTGTGCTGCCGTGAGATGACGATAATAAACAAAAAAAATTATAGACCCACCTTAGAAGACTTTATGGCCCCTATTGCAAAATATTAAGGGTGGGTTTATTAGTAATATTACATTATTGTTGGCATGTGATAATGTGATTTGGTAGTATTACGGACCTCTATTATGAAGTACTACCCATTTTATCATTTTTCTTAATTAGTACGAATCTGTCCTATTAAAGTTGATTAATCATTGATTAAAGAGTAATTATATTAATTTCCTATTGCTATAGTTACATATCTTCACCAAATCGCCTTGTTATCTATTAGGATGATTTGATGTAAAATTTAGTCTTTGATAAAGGAGGAGGCAAAAAACTAACTATCATGTGATGCCCTTTAAGTTAATAATAATAATTTTTATATTATTTAGGTTGGTAAGGAGAAGTGTTCTACTAGCTACAGGATAGGAACCTCCCGCCAATTAACTTTGTTCGGCTTAATAACCAATGTTCTTTGGAAGTCTTAGAGTACTTCTAGTGAAATTTGACTCCATGATCTCAAAGTTGTGAAATACAAACCTTACCTTGCATAAAATAGTATGAATCTCAAAATTATGAAGGGGTGGCCATGCATACTATTTGGAAAAGTTTGGTGCAAGGAAAATCTATAATGGGGGGATTCTACAAATACCCTTCTGCAGCAATTGTGTCATTATTTCCATCCCATTTGCAAATATCACTAGCTAATTAAGCTTGCGAGTAAATCTAAGTAATATGGTATCAAAATATTTGGAGATTTTCTTAAGATTAGCACCTAAAAACATCTCCTAATAAAGTATATTGTTGGAGTTAAGGCTTGCAAAGCCTACTTGTGTTTTTCCCAAACATCCCACATCTCCTATGGAAGGGAGCTTGCTTTTGTTTATTAACTCCCTTCCTCTTCATGTTTATTGAGTTGAGTACTTGGTTGGTTTTTGTGGTTGGAGATCAAACTTGGGTTTGGGCTTGCTATCACACGTGCGCCGCCCGCCCAGACCGGGCTGGGCTGGTTCTGGGTTCTGGGAAGAGCTGGAGCTTATCTTTTTGGACCCGAGCCCAACTGTGTGTAACGGTAACATGTAAAACTGAAACGTTGTTAAACGTTACAGTGTTAATGGCTTTTATTGTCGCCCTTGATTTCCCCAACAAATTTATTACCTTCTTTATTTGGCCTGATTCTTTTACTATAAAATCAGTCCACTGCTACCTCAGTTTTGGATCCGAAATTCACTTCTCTTCTCTTCTTCTTTCTCTCTTCTAAACACTGGGTACGTGCTTAATCTGTCTCCAAGATCTTTCTCTGTTAGTGGTGACTTAGAAAGGTCGCTGTGTTAACCTTGGGGAGCTTTCCGGCCAGTTGCGATTACCACCATAGTCGGGCCGTAATTGCTTTCAAGTCAGTGGTCTTCTACCGCGACACAGCCTTGAATTTAGTCTTTGTTCAGTCATTGTAAACAGTCAGTTTCTAACATATATCATTGTTTGTCGATGAGTAACGGTGTATGTTCTTCATCTTAATTAAAAATTTGAATCTCAGGGCTAAACAGAGCTGATTAGTCAATCGGATCAAAGTTGATCCAATCAAGTGTTAAGGTGAAATCAAGGGTGATCAAGTCCAATCATATCTACTCAATTTAAATAAGTTCAAGTGCAAAACATAAGCTCTAAATCTATATACAGTTCTAAAATCGGAGCAAAACAGATTGAAACCCGAAGACCGTTCTCTATGGATGGAAAATTTCGTGCAATGCTTTGGTTTACAGTAAAAAGTACTAAAAACGATATTTAGTGTAGCACAATACAGCTACAAGAGGAGATAACGATACAAAAGTATATTACCCTTACCCAAGCTGAAAGAAAGAATAAGAATGTCAATTTTACAAGTTAGGTTTAAAAGGCTCGGTTGAGATGCCTCTCGGTGGACATTGAGCACCATATTGTGACACAAAATCAGACATATACATGTGAACCCAGAATTTTCTCAATGTGGTCTCCATTTTTCCAAAGAACCAAAATCTTTACTTTCCAAAAATGTTACCAAGATTCTAGGGTTACAAATTTAATTACAATTATATTAAGATATGAGGGTTCGTCTAATGAAAAATTTAATCTGATAAAATCTTTGATTCAAAGCTGTAACTTTTAATATGAGTACGACTTTTAAGAGGTGTGTTTGGTTTAAATAATTGGAATGAAATGCCATAAGAATGAGAACTCTATAGGTTATAAAAACAAAATTTATTACTCTCTTTTTTCATTATTGTTTCGTCACTTAAAGAGAAGGCATGAAGAACTCAATTCACAAGGAGTAGTGGGTAAGAGATTAGATCGGGGTCTAGGGAGATGACTTGCTGACCATATTATGGTTCCATACCAATTTCATTCTACCAAACAACTTTTTCATCATATGAACTACGTGTTTCATTCCATTCTATTTGAAAACATTACTATTATGTTAAGTTGATCATATTACCCCATATTTTTTCTAATCTACTTGTTACTAACTTGTTATGAACAAACTGCGATCTTAACAGTTCAATAGCGGGAACGAGAGTTCGATATTTGGAGTCTCTAGTTCATTTTGATTCATGGATCAATCTTATAAACACTAGACACCTCCATAGATCGGTAAATTCCATAAGATTAACTTGGATGGCATGCATCGATCTACTTGTTCTTACTCACATGGTCGATGATATCGAATCCATCTTATATATTATTTCTTACCTTACTGTTAACTTACACATGTTTATACTAGTATTCCCACATTTTATTGACCACTTGCTCAAATAATAAATCCTCTTCCATCAATTATATATAGTAGTTTTCAGAAGCACACTTTCTAGAATGTTATTAGTGATCACATTCTGTTTAATGCTACCTATATGTATGCCAAAAAGTTCAAACATTAATATATACTGAAAGTGGTACTTATTATTAGTTAGCTAGTTAGTCTAACTAAAGATAGTTAACTTATTGGATACGAATAAGTAATTAATCACAGGTTGAATGACATCATAGCTGACTTTGAGTCGCTTTATTTTTCCAGGAAACTCACCAACAAAAACTCAATCAATTTTCATCAGTCATCAAATATGTTACTCCTATATAATTTTATTGTAACTACTGAAAACCATCCAATATAATTAACTCAAAAATAATAAAATTCAGTCAAATCATGTTTATTGCGAAAACTAACAAAAGGAATTGTCTATAATTATACTTTTTTCCTCATTAAATATACTCATAATTATTTTTCCCAAAATCACAGTTTCCGTAGTAAGGGAGGTAAAAGAAATTGGTGAAATGAAGCAACTAGAATTAATAATTATTAGTTACTTAGTATAGTGTATTATAATGATCTAAAACAATAATAACATTTCAATATTGAACTATGCACGTGACTCTGACGGAAATTTAATATTGTAAGCGCTCTAGTCACGAAAGTTGGATTATTTTATAACATCAGGCCACTAAAGTTGGAATGTCAAAACTCAAGACAGTTAACTTAAATTAAGGCACACTAGGGGTGATAACAAGACAAGATAACTTGCAAGTTACTCGAAACCGAATCCGCCAAAATTCGGTCAACACTCGACTTGAGCAAACTCGATTCAAACTCGTGCTCGACTCACAATATATACGAGTTGAGTTGTGTTGAGTTACTAAAAATTCGAACCGAAAACTCGTGAGAAACTCGGAAGGCTTGATGAAAGATTAAATATTCAGATTTTATGAATAATCTACATTATTACAGGCGTTAAGGTAACAGTCAAATTCGCAAACAACTCGAAATCGTCTCGGCTTAGAAAACTTGGTCAAAGCTCGACTCGAACTACGCAAAACTCGGCTCGATTTACCACCCTTAAGTCAAACCTTAAGTACACTGAAGTGACTGAACTTAGAATTTTCCTAAAAAGAAAATAGAAAAGCAAGAAATCCACTCTATTATTTCTCAAAATAGAAAAGCAAGAAATCCACTCTATTATTTCTATTGAGATTTGTTGATTTATTATGGGATGGGGCTCGTAAATCGTATCATTGAAGTGCAAGTATTATAGGGCAAAACAAAAAGGGCCTAAAACATAGAGAACATTTATTCTAAAAAGAAGCAAGCTAAGGGGCAAAGAGTGCAGGTGCTAATCATTGATACTGCAACAAGCACAAATGCAATGTACCAAAGAGGCAAATGGAATGGGTTGTTGATTTTGCATATCTTACTGCTGCACCAAATCTTGACTCTCTCTTAATTTAACCTTTAGGATTAGGGAGCTAGGTGGTTGACAAACAAACAATAAAATCCAAAATTTTCAGTAAATCAAATGGAAGAATGGTTTTTGCACAAACTATGGGTGTATGAAGATGGTTTCCACTTATTTTTCATCAGATCGGAGAGTTTTACGGTTTATTTACCTTTATGCCAAAAATAAAAAACCGGTGAATAAAATATTCACTATGAATACATTAATGTTTAGGAAAAATTGTTTTTCATAAGTCAACTTTTATACCATCTTCTAAAACTAAGTTCACCTTTGAATTATTCTGGAATAAGTTAAGCTTGTATGAATATTAACTTTCAATGAGTTCAAGTGATCGGTTATTTTAACAGCATGTAATAATTTTTCCCTCTTTTCTTTCCCTTTACCAATCCTCTACACCTATAATCACAATCACCGCTACCACTAGATCCCAAACACCGCCCCAACACCCGATCTAACTTATTAAAAGTTAATATCCATACAAGCTTAACTTATTCCAGAATAATCTAAACGTGAACTTAATTTTAAAAGATGACATAAAAGTTGACTTATCAAAATCAATTTTTCCTAATGTTTAATGAAGTCTAAGTTAATAATGAGTAATTTTTTTCATATCTCCAATTTGGGTAGATGTTGTATTGTCCCTTCTGTTTAGAAAAGCAATTACCATCAAGTGGTGGATCTAGGGGTGATTATCGCACGAACCGAGACCGAACACCCTTGGGCTCGGTTCGGCTCGTTTAGTATTTAAGTAGGCTCGGCTCGGCTCGTGAGCTCGTCGAGCCTGGAAGATCAGAGCTCGGCTCGAGCTCGTGAATTTTGTTTGAAGCTCGAGCTCGGCTCGTGAGCTCGGTTCGACTGGTTCGCAGGCTCGAGTTCGGCTCGATTTCATACACTTTGAAATCTAGTTCACAAAGATTGAATCTTATGGTAACAAAAAAAACGATTGGATTTTGTTCAAAAAATTGGACCATTGATAATTCGAAGAATTGAACAGTTGATAAAGGTAATCTACTGCTTGAAGTAATCTGTTCAAAAGAATACATATCTAAAGCTTGTCGCTGGCCGCTGGTCACTCTATTGCTGCGCATGGTGGTAGTTGGTTTCCACCGCCAGCCGGTTGGAAGTGAATGAAGGGAAGGGAAGGGGCGCCATTAGTTTCCGCCGCCGCCGCTGGCCACTCTTCTTGCTCTCTCTCTCTCGTTAAGAGTTTAGGATGACTTGGGCCTTAGGGTAAGTTTCTTTCAATTTGTGTTACTTCTTTTTCAGTGTTACTGCAATTTTTTTTGTTACACCTGTACTCTTTTTTTTTTTTTTAAAGTGTAATTATAGTTACTAGACTTACTAAATTTATAATAAAGTTCTATTATGTACAATATATTTGTAGGCTACCATTTAAATTTTAAAAAATGTAATTTTAAAAAAATTGTTTTATAGAAAATATTTCAGTTTTTTTTTAAAAATATTTTTTAAGGAAAAAAAAGTTAGTCGAGCTTCTTCACGAGCTTTCGAGCCGAGCCGAGCCTAACTCAGTTCGGCTCGCTAAGCCTCCGAGCCGAGCCCGAGTTTGAGTCGAGCTTCCACGAGCCGAGCTTTGACCGAGCCGAGCCCGAACTGTTCGCGAACCGGACAGGCTCATTCTCACCCTTAGGTGGATCCATCTTTCTAAATGCACTTATCAAGTTTGGAACGTTACACGTCTATCCAATGAAAAGTCCATTTACTAATTATAGATAGATAATAATAAAAAACTTTTTCTACAATAGTTTGATTCTGCTAAGTATTACATCTATCTTTACTCTTTAGTAGTTAGATTACTCACTAAATAGTAAATAGATATAGCCTTTCCCCTTACTATCAAATTATAAAGATAAAAAAAACAATTAAAATATAAATTTGCCAATAAAATTTTGTGTTTTTGCTTTCTTTATGACATCCAAAAAATAGAAGTGACCATAAATACCTTGTACTATAAATTAAAATAATTAGGTATTTTGGTAATACAAATAGTAAAAAACTTTTAAGCTTTGACAAGATGATGTACTAATATCTTGATTAGTCAAAATTTATGGTAATCTAAAACCTTTTCTTTTAAAAAAATAAGAAATTATTTTCTTGTGTACACATACAATTTTCCTAATATAGTACTTCTATTTCTTTTTATTTTACCCACTTTTCATACTTCCTCCGTTTCACTAAAGATGTTACACTTTCCATTTTATGAAGTTTTTAATTAGATGTTACACTTTCCTTTTTTGCAAAAGGTTTCTCTCTATCTCTTTCCAATCACATGGTCCCCACTTACTTTTTCTCTCTACTTCTCTCCTACCCAAAAATTGTTTAAGAGTCCGTGAAAAAAAAGTGTAACATCTTTAGTGAAACGGAGGAAGTATTTGTTTGATTCCTTTTGTTCTAACTACTTTTATTCCTCTTTCAGCAATATTCTTTCATCATCTTACCCTCTCATATCCCCCACTTGCCCTCTCTTTTGGCCCATATTTTTTCTGATCCATTTAAACAAGTAAAAAAGTACCTTAGTCTTTTTCTTTCTTTTAAAAGTATGTTTAGAATGAGAATAATGTATAAGTGGGCAATAAAAGTCAAATTAATGAAATAATATTGTTGTAAAGGAGGTGATATAATGGTAGAAAGAAAATAAGGTGGTAGAAAGGAAGAGATATGATGATGGTGAGATAATACGAGAAGCAAGAGAGAACTATTACCCTCAATTGGATAGTACCCCAGGAAGGAGGAAAATGATTTCCTCGTCATTCCATCTCCATTTACACAATCATTATTTTATGACCTTCCAGTCCTTTGTGACTAGCTTACATGATTAATCTTTTACCCATATTCTCCTTCATATAGGGTGCAACAATATAAGGATAAAACATTGGAAGGGTGTTATAACTAGGATTGACAAAAGTAAATCCCGAACATTAACCAAGACAAACATATTAGGTCACGATTTTGGATCCAGTGCAATCAATAGGTTATGGTTTACATTTGTAATTTGATGAAAACAATCTCCTTGACTTAGTCAACTCATTATAGAAAATGTCATGATAGAAAACGTCCAATAAAATTAATCTTTAATGTGAAATTCGGGCAAAAACATAAAAACCTCCCACATAAGTCGCAATTATTTTAGAAACTCTCACCATTTGAATTGTTCACGTGTTTCTCATTAAATAAATAATTTATGATAGAAGAAAAAGAGTATGATTAAACAAACTAAACATGAAACTCGTCTAATAAATCTAACATTTTGGGTTCGATTCCATCTGATGGATTGAGCGACTTCCAAGCCATTTATTATCAACCCGAATATAAATCAAAGTGAAGTTGCTTGTTTGGCAACCTCAACCATAACAATGTATTATCACACTTCACAATATACCACTACTTAAATTGAGTATATAACTTTTGAAATAATATGTTCATAGTACACCCAAGTTCAT
Organism: Patellifolia procumbens; assembly: GCA_947645195.1. NCBI lineage: Eukaryota > Viridiplantae > Streptophyta > Magnoliopsida > Caryophyllales > Amaranthaceae > Patellifolia > Patellifolia procumbens. The sequence goes on along the minus strand of CANSGD010000102.1, from coordinate 164,206 downwards.
AATAAAAGTTTTAATTGAGTTACATGTAGTGACCAAAATTGATCGAATTATCACATTTTTTTGGCAAAATCATGTTATATTCTCAAAAGAGATTGAGACAAAATAACTAATGAGAACCAAAAATACATAGGTAAGCAATATCATCTATTTTGTGAAAAGTAGATACTTTAACTCTTTAGACACCACTAGGCCACTTCCGTATCCCTTTAGTACAGTAAACCTCCGTATATGCTTCTCCAATTTACAATTTGATAGTACAAGAACCTAATCTAAAAGCCCCATATGTAGGTGGGTTGGTGACAGATTCCTCGTAGCTAACCATCCCCCACGCAAATTACAATTTCAGCGACAACTTCAAGTTGAGACCAACCAAGATGAACAACTATCCCAAATTCTTTAGCATTATACAAAGTACTATTCTGCTTTTTAAAATCCAAAAGAAAAAAAATTCTTCTCTTTGGATTTCTGAAAAGGTACATGTAACGGCAATTCAAACTATTATTTAAAGGTTCGACTAATGCAAAGCACTAAATAATCATAGAACTGCCAGCCATATGAGCTACTTAACTTGGAAATCCTATGATTAGTAACTTGACCAAAAGAAGTATGGTGCCAAAAGAATATAGTAGAGAGAGGAAGAGAACCTCCACGGTGCCCCCCTATGGCCCATCTCAATCACAACCGAGCACGATTTATAATTCCCTCCGTCAATCATCGCGGCTTTTGTTGCGCGTCAGAAAGCAACCTTTCACTGGCTACGCCAACCATTGCAATCATTTAGAACCAATCAGGGATCACACTGCATTAAGTAAAACAATCATTAATTGGTGATTTTTTTATATGATCCAAATCAACAGTCATCTATCAGACTATCAGCCATTGCTTTCAGATGCAGTTGCACAAAATCTCTAGTCACTACAGCCCAAAGTTAAAGATTTTCACAACTGGCCAACAGTTAATAGATCAAAAGAACTGATTGAAGATGGTGACATGAAAACAGATCTCGAATTAATTTTTACAATTATACAAGTTTTCAGTTGGAAATAAGATCGCAATCATATCATATACTTATAATGAGAGAGCATTTAAAAGGAATAGCAGAAAATATGCCTAGGGGTCATTAGAGTCAATCAAAGTTCCATGGACGAGCAACCGGGAATAACATGGAAAATTACACCAAAATGAAGTCACCCAAAAAAGAGAAAATTATTGAATTACCGAATTACCATCACAGTAACAAATACTCATCGTATTGAACAGATTTCTTGGTACTATTCAAACGATTTCTCATCTTGCGGAATCATGTACTCCAAACACTTGCTCCATAGCAAGTTGGCACACTTGAAAGTTGAAACGCACAGACAAAAAAAAAAGTTGATTGTTGTGTGTGAAACCAAATCTTGGCTAAAAAGCACAAAGGAAAAGTTTACCATAAAGGAATGGAGGAGGTAATCAGAGACACCCTAAATTGGAAAATGGAACAGGCAATCTGAGACACGCTAAAAATGGAAAATGGAGCAAATGATTCCCGAAATCCTAAAATGGAACATGGAGCAAGTAATCTGAGACGCCCTAAAATGGAACATAAAGCAAGTAATTTGAGACAGAAGTATACAAGCTTTGCACCCAAAGATTAGTTCAGCAAGAAAATAAATGCAGCATCATTACCATTACTTCCTTTGAGCACTAAAGAAATACATCAGAAAAATTACTACAAGACTCTACCCAGACCACTACAATCTCAGGTTCTGAATTTGAAGCATCGACAATGATTTCCGAGAACTTGTTTGGAAACACAAAATCATGCAGCGGGATTCTCTCCAAACTGCTTCCAAACTTGGGAAATTCCATATCAAAGTTCCACCATGTGGGTGTTCAACAACGTAAGATAAGTTCAAAATATAGAGGCTAATGCAAGGAATGTATGCTAGTAAGCCAGAATGATATCCAGAGAATATCTAAATCAAGGTTATGACAGTACAAGAATCTGGATATTGCAATTATCGAAAAGGTTCACAAAAAGAAGTAATTCAGTACCTAATTGATGACAAGGTTTCCGTCTTGCTAAAATTCTGAATTACATCTCCAACAAGAAACATGATTTCACTGAGAGCTTGCAAGTCAGAAGTACATATCCAACAAGAAACAAGCAATGATTGCAAAACTGAATGAGCAATAACATGCACGAGCGAGCTATATCCGATCACCTGAAACACAAATGTTTTGGACATGAAAAAAGCAATATCATAGGAAAATTGAGATTTTATTAGTGAGCACACGTAAATTATCTCAAAGGACCTTAACATGTTTCTTGACAAGTACACGAGCAAAAGAAGCGAGGACGTAACGTACATCTTTTCTGAGTAGAAAAGGAGGCTGCTATCAGCAAAAAAAGAAAGGTGTTAGTCAAGAGCCAGCTTATCAAACAATGAACAAGCTCTATGCAACAATACCAAAAACTTACACTGTGCTGCTTTAATTTGCCAAGAAGCACAATCCAGAACAAGATGCAAATAAATTCTACCTGTGAGGATGCTTCCTGGGTCCTCAAATCTGAATCCACAATCAGCAAGGATACATAAGCCAAGTTATGCAGGAAAACCCGCCCAAGGAAACAAACAAAAAGAAAAAAGAAATTATAAGCAAGATAAGCACTATGATGACCCATGGAAGCATAAACAGATAATTAACAACACATACATTTTAGCTAATATAACAAATTCTATAATGTACGCAGAATCAAAGCTGACATTTATGAATTTCTACTTGTGATGATGCATAAAATAAAATAACTTGGTGTAAGAGTATAAAGAAACAGAGCCATGACAGATTGTGTAATACTTGAAGAACTTACAATCTGGAAGTACCTAATATTACATGTAAGTTCATCAAGTTTACATGTGACTCGCAAATCTATTACTTGAATCCTGGAATACAATTTAAAGACACATTATCCTCTCAAAAGAAAAGTAAAGATTCTTTATGGAGACTAACCAACGTACCTCTGCCATCAACAAACGTTCTGCATACTTGACTTTCTCTTAAATAATCGGTTCTGTGTGGAGGTAATTTATCTCACTACTTGACAGGCAGAACCAAAAAAGCTCGAACCCACATCACGTAAGCAGCAATAGAATGATCAGATTAGCACATTGCTTTGGCAACAACACACTTTACCTCCAAATAACAGATAGCCAATAAACAGCAACCCAACTCCCATACCTGGGACAAGTATACAAACGAAACATTTAGCTTACTAGAATTTGATCAGCAACTTCAGCAGGACACAAGTTAGACATAAATAAAATTAGACCCACCATTTGGGAATAATCCCCCTCAAAGGAAAACATTAAAGTGCAAGCAAAGGGAAACCAGTCCTCACATATTCATACCAATAGCAGTCCTCAATTAGAAAAATTGAACACAGAAAATGATATCAAATCTTTCTTCTTGAGCTAAGGGAGTCCACATTCTTGCATTTCTTCTGCCCTTGTGTTTGGCCTTGTAGACCTATAAATGAAACAGTCCAAAACACAAAACATCAAAATCTATGCAGAATTGACAGAAATGCGGCATTCCCTCTCAAAGAGCAACATAACATTCAAATAGCGGAATATCCACATCTTGAGAATTGAAGATGTAAAGTATGAGTCAAAAGAGCATCCTAATGCGCTTCAATATTTATTTTCTGTTTTCCTTTTTTCATACAGTTATTTTAGTATTAGCAAAAGTCCATTTATACCGCTTACCGAGAAACTTTCACCTAATTGGAAGTGGAATAGACCCCTGAGGACACCGTTCAAAGTGTTACACACATAACACCTTGAAGGCCAAGACTAGGGGGAAGAAATGAAAAACATAAAACTATTCTTAGTATAGTTGCAACAAATAATCACAGCTAATAGGCAAATTAGGTACTTCAATAGTCATCTCTATCTCTAACTCGTTGATAAAGGTAGCCTTCTGGGGACTAGAGATATAAAAAGTTAGCAGCAAATTCTGCTGAAATACATATGCCCTAAGCATAGATTAACACCAGCATAAATTATACAGCTCCCAAATAAAAACAGAGGTCAATCATAATATCTCAACATAAGTTATCTTGTAATGAAGACGTTTGGTCTAACATATATTAGATGTTTCATTATAGCATCACGGGATCAATGTACCTCTTTGTTGCTTGGTGGGTTTGGAAACCCCACCCGTAGAAGAGGGAGAAAGAGGCCTTTTATGGGCCACTGCTCTAGATGAAGCTTCAGACTTCTTAGAAGGTAAAAAGGCCGAGGGAAGAAGGGCATCAACAGCCTCTCGCTGTTGTTTTCTATTGGAAATCAAGTCTTTGGGCCTCCGAGTTTCAGTAGAAGGCTGCCCTCTACCATCTATGTCTATATTTTGTATCTTGCAGTTAACATGTGATCGTGTATCACTTTTACCTTCCTGCTTCTTAGGATGCTGTACAGGGATTTCAAGTCTTTTTGACCCTGGTGTATCAATTTTCTTGAGGCCACTATTTTCTCGCTCAAACTGGTGTACATCACTTGGCTTTTTAACTGATTTCTCACTCCTACGAGTATCCTCACTTGCCTTTCTAACTGATTTCTCACTCCTATGAGTATCCTCAGTTGGCTTTCTAACTGTTTTTTCACTCCTATAGAGAGCACTATCTCCTTGGTCACATTGGTCTGAAGCCTTTTTCTTATTTTTTTTCCCACTCTTGTGAACATTTTCCAGTACATGCTGCTGCTCGACCTGCTCCTTACATTTCTCACTAGCACTCACTTTTTTTCCAGCAGTGTCTAAGGTTTCACTTGCAGATGATTCACCACGTCCATGCTTCATTTCTTTATACTTACTTTTCCTTCCAGAACTCTCATAATTACCTTCAATTTGCTTGAAATGCTGGCTTTTCTGAACTTCACTAATCGGTCTGCAATAATCACTTGAATTTTCAGTGTTAGAGGATTTGCCCAGTTTCTTCTCACATATGGACTTGTAAGGCTTACTCACAGAAACAACCAAATTCCGCTCCCTAGCATCCTTCAGAAGAGCAGACCAATCACTGTTCTTCTGCAATGTCCTTGCGTTGCCCAAAATCCATAGAGAAAACCTTGCCCTTGTTAGAGCAACATTCATTCTTCTTATATCCGCAACAAACCCAATACTGCTAGAGTTTTTGGGTGCTACAGAATATGCATCAGAAGATCTAACTGTTGAAAGGAGAAGTATATCAACCTCCCGACCTTGGAAACCATCTACCGTATTAAATTCCATATCAGAAGAAATAGAAGATCCAAATACTCTGGAAAATCTTGAACGCAAGAGGGAAAGTTGGCTCTTGTACGGTGTAATAATTCCAATTCTTTCACCAACAAACTCAGAAGGATACCTATAGAAAATTTCAAAAGACATCGTCAATTTCAACTAGAAGGATATGCATTACAGGTATCAGAAACTCCAGTAATACCTTTTCTGAAGAAATCTCACTATTTCAATAGCAGCATCCACCTCACCCTCGTTATGAAGGGATGAAGAACCGGTATTTTTTCCGTAGGACTCCTGACCATCACTGACATCATAGAAGACATAAGGTCCAAGACCTGGAGTCTTATGAAAAGGTGCTGTTTTACTTGATGACAGAACTCCATTCAGCAACTTGCCTTCATAAAAATGTAAGGAAGGAAAATGACTTATCTCGGGATGCATCCGATACTGCAAACAGGTAAAATTAACTAGTAAGAAACAACACCAGCAAGAAAATTTCAAAGACAGTTTGGAGGGGATATTGGAAAACAAATTACTACTATCAGCAAAATGAAAGCATAAAATAAATCATTTCAGGGGGTGTTTGGTTGGTGAGAAATCATTGTTCAGGAAAGCTGATCTTCCCATTTTTTTCCATTTGGTTTGTAAATGGGTGAAACAAATTTTCTCAAGTCTGAGGAAGATGGAAACAATTGGATTGAACCAACTCAGGTTGCTTGTTTCTGCCCCAGCTCCTTTCTCGGAATCCAAAAAGGTACATTAAAAGAGCAAGGGGCAGCCCTTATGCTTGTTCCTTCCGTCCCCTTATTTTCCTTTCATAATAGATGATATGCCTCATTATCCAGATTCCTGCCCATCCCTCACCTTCCTCCTCCTGTCTACCCTAATTCCTTCCCCAGTTCCGCTTTATTTCCATCTTCCAATTCTCCCTAACTTTTCTATTAAGGAAGCAAAACAAAGGTCAGTAAACCCTGATTTCATTTGGAAATGATCACTTCAAGATATTTAATTTCAAGCCGAAGTACCAAACACAGCCTCAGTAAACAGTTAAGTTCGAATTACTTGTTCAGTGAGCATAATGACTGGATAACCAGCTCTCTGTAGACGTTCAAACATGCTGCATTCGTACAAATATCTGCTGGCAACATTAGAAAGGACTGTTGCAGGAAGTTGCTTTGGGTCACCAACCTTCAAGAAAATTTAATAAGTCAACATCCATATCCAATTGAATCTTTTTCCAGATCAAGTAAGCCAACATAGTCCTTGTAACTTACCATGATGCATTTTGTGCCGCTTGATTTTAAAAGCTGAAGAGGTATCAGAGTGGCTGGTTCCAAAGCCTACAATAAAGAATTACAATGTTCGAGAGACATCAGAAAGAAAGTCGGACGACTCAGGTGGAGAGCGAACGTTCAACGTAACAACACCAAAAGCAGCAATACAGACCTGTGCTGCTTCATCAATGACAACAGCATCAAACAAGTTATGCTCAGACAGGTTTGCAGTTTTACTATTGGACATCGACTCAAAGCATGCTGAATATAGATCTCCACCGCACCCACTCAATGTTGTTACCACAATTTCAGCTTCCCTTAAAATTGATCTCCTTAATTTATTCCTTAACACTCTAATTTCTTCACCAATCTTCTTTTCCCGTGCTTGTATTGCTGCAAGCCTCATATAGATCTCCTTCTTTTGATTATAAAGGCTTCGTAATCTAACCCCCAGCTCCGAATTAGATAGTTTCTTTCCGTTTTCAACTTCAACATTTTCATCCTCGGAGGCCCCATACTTGTCTGCACCTTCATCTTTCAAATTGGCACGTTTAGATTCATAATACTTGATACGATCAACTATCTTTTCCAAACTCTCACGTAGCATTGTCGAAGATTCTCCACTCAACTCATCCTTTCCATCTCCCACAGCCACTTTTTCTTCAGCAAGACGATGTTCCACTAGTGTATCAATGAAAAAAGGTAATGAATTTTGATGTATTGTTTTTGCATTGCCAACACGCACAAGGTACGGTTTGTACATGTTCCCATCAGAACCATATAGGCCTTCACCAGATAACCTTGAGACTAATTCATCAACTGCAGCATTTGACTGAGCACAAACAAGCACCCTTTTTCTGACTGAGCACCTTGGCATTGTCATATCCTTTTCAGCATTATGATTCAGTTGTCTAGCCAAGGCAGCATCCTGCCATGCCCTTGCAATAGCAGCAGACTCGTTTATGCTTTTCCTGAAATTGGTGAATGGAGTAGATTTGGCATTCACAGAACCACCAGATTGTTTTTCCGCATAATTTGGCCGTAATGATACTGCAAGCAGCGCACTGATAAGAGCCACAATAGTGCGTGTCTTCCCGGTACCTGCATACAAAGACCATCACCTAATAGGCAATAGATTGAAACATTGCCAACTTATTTAGATAGTAAAGCCACAAACCTGGAGGACCCTGAACAAGAGACAGGTCAAAATCATTTATTGAATCAGGAGTTTCCACAACTGAACTGATTGCTTGAATCTGACTCTCATTAAAGGTTGACTTAAGCACTTGTTGCATTGGTCGCGACAATTTGCTCAAATCTATCTTTCTATGCTGATTAAAACCATGGGAATGATACGAAGGTCTCAAGATAACTGGAAGGGCAGGGATAACCTCAATTGAAGAAAGTGCTTGAAATTCTCGAAGTTGAGGTGTAATACTCATAATACGACTCAGATACCACTTGCTCCTCTCAAGAAGCTGCTTTCGAGCCCGATTTATTCGTGACAATCCACTTTGAAGAAAAAATCTTATGACAAGCATGTTTTGTCTTCTTTTATTGTCTTTCTCACGTCTCTCAACCTGAGACACACACCAAAGCAGAATCTCATGATGTAGCTAAGAAAAAATCTAATAAATCTGAAACTTGTAAAAGTACAACAATTTGAACATAAAAGAGACAGTTATCGACATGCAAGCATGGAACCTTTTTTTGTTATTAACTTGTTATCAGTTGTATGTGATTGTTTATCACAATTTCAAAGGTGCTAGCAACGTAAAGCTACATTCCGATAGATAGGTATTATAACTTTCGAGTGCATGTCCTATCGATTGGAGCTTAATTGCAGGAACAAGCAAAATGCAACTGTGCCCCAGAGAGGAACGAAGAACAGTAGCCCATATCCCCAGACATGCTTTAGAATCTTAACCAATTTCACATGTGAAGATGCTTATATGTTGACCAACAAAAGGACACACTGAGAGAGAGAGAGAGAGCCTAATAAAGTTTTATATGATCAAACTCCATTTACTTCCAACACTCCATTCAGAATGTAATGAAGTAACGTAGAACATAATTCACTCTCTCTAAAAAGTAACCAGAAAGATACATCCCCTATTCTGAAGCACCAATATCTTAAAGACTAGAATGTTCAATGCAATTATTTCAGCTCTACATACCTTATTTTCCATCTTAACAAACATCAGAACCCAAGAACTAACCAATATTTTGCATCTTTTTGGTGGTTATTTGAAACTGGAGGCACGTAAGACTGCTTCAACTGATTGATCAAACCAATCAGATCATGCAACAGCTAAAGATTGTAATTAACAAGATTCATCTACTAGGGGCTGACATCACAAAAGTAATGAAAATAAGTCATCCTTCCAAGTTTCATTTAAGACAAGCATATAGATCATTGGTGCATACCTTTCCTACTATGTGAACGTTATGAGGAGTACTCTTTAAAGGTTGTTTAGTGAGAATCACTATATCATTCTCAAGACAGCTGCTAGATACTGAAGAACCATCCTCATCATAAACGCATCGAACAAGATGGAAGTCATCAATTCTTTCAACTGAAACCACAGATAGACTGCAAGAAGACATCGCTTCTAATGAAGACACCTCTTGAAAAGAACTACGTAATTGTGCTTTGAACTCTTCCAAAACCAAGGGCCGGAAAATGTCCACATACTGCTGAGGTGACTCAAAACTTACTGGAACCTCCTTTAAAGTAAGAGCAGTCTTACTCTTCTCTTCGTCAGCAGTAGTTAATCCGACAGCAGAAAAATAGTCCATCTCTAATATTAGCCTAAACCATTCATCCATCTTTGGAGGCTTGAAACGTCTGGCTGCTGCCTCCAGCTTACGCAAGTAAATAGATCTGCTATCAACAGGATCTGCAAGTTGAATGACTTGCCGTTTAGGAAAAGAGGAGCCCTGCTTCTTCAAAGATGAATGATTACGTCCCGCAGACTTCAAAGCAAGTTCTAATGGATCTTCAGTATCACGCACTATCTCTTTTAAGACACTGTCATTTGAACCAGAAACTACTTTTTTCTGGACATTTGCCAAATGTTTGTTCTTGGCAGCTTCAATAGAGGGGGCTCTTGCAGTTGTTTTATCAAGGATTGAGAGGCGTTCTTTTGGAACACTCTTGTTGTTTACTTCCTTTTCTACAATCACCTTCTCTTCCATTTTGGTAAGAGATGTTGATGTCAAAGCATGTTTCGTTACACTTGACTTCCAAGATATTGGAGTGAGATCAGCGTCATTTTGAGAATCAGTTTCTCCAAAAACTTCTGACAAAATCTCTGCAATGCCAGATTCAGAAGTCTTATTTCCAACGTCAGGTTGTGAAACTGGCATATCAGCAGAGGGAGCCAAAACATCATCCTCCCTTGGCTTTGTATCATCTTTTATTACAGGTGGAGAATCCAAAGTTTGGGTCTCCTCATCTGACAAAACAATTACAGTGTCGTTAACTTTCTTGCTTCTAGCTCCCAGAGCACCCAAACTTTGCACAGAAGACTCAACATCAAAAGGTGAGCTCTTCTTCCCAGCTTCCAATCCATCAGATAGCGGTTTTGACTTCCGATAGGATTTGTCAACATGTGAACCTTTCTCTGATAAAGAAACAGAGAGACGTGATACTTGCTCTGTCAATAATTTCATTGGGACCGCATCTGCTCAGTGAACCATTATATGTAGGCCAGTAAGGAAAATGATGATGAGCAATAATCAGTAAGATAATACCAAGTTGTTTTAAAAAGACCAGAAGTTATTTAGCTGCTTACCTAAGGTGATCAAATTTTCGATGGCTGCAACAATCGCGCCAGATCTTTCATCGCATGAACTCTTCAGCAAAGCAAGCAAGGAACTCACTGAATGCTTCCAGTATCGGACCACCACTTCCAAAGACGACTTTCCCCAATCTACCAGATCATGGAGCCAACTAAAGTCGGATAATCCATTCATCTTCTTCAAAGATTTCCCAAGAAACCCATCAGGTGACTGGACAAGTTCTCTGAACAAAATCGGAAGGATTTCAAGCAAACGGACACAAGACATCTGCCACAAAGAAAAAACAAGCTTGACCACTTTCTTTTAACCATACAAAACAAGCATGTAACTTAGAAGACATAAGATAAAGCAAGGATCTAAACCTGAGCAAAGATTTCTTAAATCAGTAGTGAAGTGAAAGTCTACTAGTAGTCAAATATTGAAATTGGAAAATTATCAACTATTATATGTGTCATTACAAATGTCAATTTCTTGTGAAATACCAGCTGGTCTATTCCTCTCCAATAAAGGCTACGATGGACATAGCATTTAATTGTTCACTGTCCTCTCTTTCGAGCACTGGGAACTGCCCTACCAAGCTGGAGACCTTGTTAACTCTGCAGGTATCCACCAAGGGATGATGATTAGGTACTGGATTTATGCAGCACCAGAACACTATCTTTCAAAAATCAAACTGATAATATGTTTGGCTGTGGGATATTTCTGTACAAGCTTCATTCTAAGACCACAATGTTTCCTCTTCATACATGTTGTCAACAGATACACTTTTGCTATAAGAAAAAAACACACACACACACACACACACACATGGATAGTCCTAACTCATACACATTTCTCTGTTACCATACAACCTGGCTTTTCCCATGCATCTCCAGAGAGCCAAAACGATATCCCACCCGCAATGATGTAAAGGTGACACACTAATGAGAAAAATGAGGAACTAAGGAACTCTCATTCCCCTCTACAGCTACCCAAAAGTCATATAAAGAAGTGTAGGGACACAAGGAAAGAAGAGGAAAGGTGCAGTAAGAGAAAAACTGAAGGGCTAAGAAGCTGCATAATGTGGATGTAAATCAACAGCCAATATAAGTGTTCGAATCCAACCCGCCTTTACTTGTATTTGACTTACTTTGTGCTTTCTAGATTCGCGTGGGATGTCCAACTCTATATGAGGATTCAAAAGAACAAGTGGGGGAGACGACTCCCAAAAGCAAGGGTCCTCTCTCCAAAACACAACAGAATCCAGAGTCGGCAAATCCTCAGTAAAGACCTGCGTGTTATGTCGAGGTCCACATTGGTGGTGGGAGTCCAAGCACAAAGGGGAGCACGACAAGATGCAGCGCAAAGTAGCCGCTATGTATGTCGAAAAAGCACAGCGGAGACTGACAGTGCCTATACATATAGGGATCATCTATAAAATGGAAGCAAGACAAGATTGATTGTTTTACATCATAAGCAGTCAATTCGAAGGCAACAATGAAACTTACCATCGTCCATCCTTTCCCTCATCTATCAGTGTTCTAGGAATGGTAGCAAGCAAAAAATTTGATCCTAGTTTCTGCAGAGGGAAGATTATTCAAGTTCTCACAGGCAGATTAAGCACTTTGCTCTAAAAAACATTCGATAAACCACGATGCAATAGGATACATGGGCAGCCTATTCTAGTCATTTAAATACTGGTTAGGACACTCTTTCATTCCTTCAGCTCTTACTTCCCCCACGATATGAAGAAAACTCCAACAAAGCCCCAACAGCATTATAGATCATAACATGAATTATAATACCGAGTCAAATTTTCAGAAGGAATTGTTAAAAGAGTCCTGTATAATAAGGTAGTATGTCGAGCTGGTAGTCAATAAATGATGGTAGTTCTATTGCCATTGATCAAAAGTGTCAAAATGAACTGAACAAGGTTTTCTAAGTTTTGATCGAACATACTCCCCACATCCTTGTTCGTGTAAGGAATTAGAAATGTGTCCAACAATTGTATGAAAAGGAAAATCAGAGAAATAGGATAAGATAGTGGCAAATGAAGACGTAGGCATGAAGATACTAGAAATACAAATTAGCACAGTCAAAGAGTGTGAAGTAGCTGACAATTTTTCAAGTGAAATGCTTCTCTTTGACTGTGAAGTAATTCTCCCCCCACCCCCCTCCCTTTCCCTGTGCGGACACGTTTTCAGAGGCATTCAAGTAATAATGTTAGAGTCCACACTCATTCATGAAAATAAAAGTCATAATCGGGGTTCTTCGCTTTCCTGTTCCTTTCTGAACCTAAAAAATACCGGACTTCTGCCTTTAATATTACTACTCAGCTAGCAAACTGAGGGCCAATGTTCAACACACATGCCGTGCTAGCTACTCTCCAAGAGTAAGAAGCTCTACACCGCTCAGTATCCCATGGTACCAAAACAAACATTTAAAGGCATTTTCACTCACAAGAAAGGTAATGGCTTACTAAGAATTAAACATCCAATAAGCAAATGGGGAATGGAAATAACCAAATGTATCAACATGATAGATAAAGTGGATTTCCCAAAGAAACATGGATTGATGCAGTACCTGTGAGATTCTATAATCCATAAAAGCCTTCCCTTTATGCATGCACTTCTTAACAGGAGGCCATGCAACTTCAGCAAGCTCGGAACTGAAGTTCTCCCACAATTTTTTCTCAACTCCAGAGAGCTGTTTGCTATCATTCACATGCAGAGAATTGAGCGTTGTCTGCTGCAAGAACCCACCTTGGGATGCAAACTTACGACTTAGCTCATCAGGCGAAATTTCCACTGAACGAACGGGAGGCGAAAAACCTTCTTTAAAAATTTTGCACAGGACAAAGAAGAAGTGATGCAGACTTTGAAAATTAATAAGAACAGAGTCCAACTGTACCTGAAATAATTCAAGAAAGAGACTTCAAAATTCAAATGTAAGGAAATGACTAGTGTCATAATTTTGAGTCTCTAGTGCTGAACGTCTTCCAATTCATGATACTTGCAAAACGTAAGCTCTAGAATGACTATTATTATAGGATCACTGCCAAACCTTTCTCAGGCACAGAACTAGATTGACAACTAGAACTGCTCATTCAATAACAATATTTCACATGGCATGGACTTAAAGAAAAGGACTTTAAAGCTAATTAAGAAATACTTATAGCGAACTGAACAAATAAGGTGTTTTACCAGCTTCAAAGCATGCTTCAAGCCTGACAGAGTTGCAGCCAATGAAGATCCAGAACAGCATAGAAACTGTAAACCAGAAGCAAGTCCCCGTCTATCTGAGACATACTCCAAAATCCGTCTACCAACTTGCCTCACATTCTGCATCAAGCAGCAAGTTATTCAATAGCTGAGAGCCCAACAATCTAAACACAAGCAGAACCCACACCAAAAAAAAGAATGTGCAGCTATGTACATAAGTCTAATTTTAACATTAGAAGAAAAAAGATATAAAAATAGGGGAAATTGCATGTATCAAGCTACAATGTATTAGACACTTTGTATATAACTAATTAATAGTTTTTAGAGCACAAAAGTATCTTATGCTTCCTCCATCCAAGAATAGTTTAAAGTCTCAACACTTTCCTTCTCCATCCAAGCCAGCATAATTTGAACGCTTCTATTTATTGGCATGGTCTCACCAATCTCATAAATTCTTAGCTCTCCTTTTGGACCCACTGTCTCAATTCACACATACTTTTCCATTAACTAACCATACAGATATCTACTTTTCTATTACAATAATTGATAGCCGAACAACTAACCTAAAACTTTGTCCTCATAAGAGTTCGAATTAATTTCCAACGAAGGGAATACATTACTTTAGTATATGTTGGAAACACCTTCCCCAGTTATTCTGAAAAAAAATCATGACTTACAATGCCTACAGATTATAGTAACCATGTATGGGTCTATCTAAACATCATTTACGCTTTTCCAAGTCATAGTTTCACCAAAATATCGATATATTGAGATTTCAAGCCGCAGCTCCATTTTTATGATACTTAAATGCTCAAAATCGTGAATTGTATAACCAAACGATGGTATTTTAGACGTTAAAGGAAGATTTGGCGTGCCGAACATGCCAAAAGTAATACTTCCTCTGTTCTATGATAGATGTAACATGGAGGAGAAGCACATTTTGAAGGAGCACATGTGATGAGAAGCAAGTTAAAGAGAAATAAAAGGAAGGACCCATGTGGTGTAGAGAGAGTTAGAAAGAACCCTTTAATCCAAAATAGAAGGGTAGTAATTATTTTGCAACTTCCCAGAAAGGAAAGTGTTGCATGTTTTTAGAACAGAAAAAGTACTAGACAAGAAAGTTCAGTTGTACTAGTTTTTTGTTGCACGTCATGCACGCATAATTAATTTGGTTTGGTCATTGATTATAAAAAAAATGTTTTTGAAGTGTCTTTGTTAAATAAAAATTCTTAGATCATGCAATGTAACATAATCATGTTTATTAATTAATACCAAAAAAAAGTTACATGAAAGTACGAAAAAAGTTATAAAAGAAGATGATATATGAGGATAAAGAGAATAATATAGAGCATATGCTCTACTTAGTGAAGCAAGGGAATAACATGTAATTGCTTCCCATTGCTTTTGTTTCTTTAAGATGTATTGTATGTATAATACAGGTGAAAAGAAAAGTTACATTATCCACATCAATTATGAGATTTTGGAAATACATATAAGCTTCACATAAATCGAAAAAAGTAATTACCATCACTAGGGTCGTCATTGTAATATTATATATGTTCCATAACCTTCTCGACATTCAACCACACATCCATACTATGTTATTTTAATTTTATTTTTATTTTTAAATTTTTTGAAATATAGTACTTTCTGATTGATGATATCACTTAGATCTCATTCCAATATATCTTTTCGTTACTTATCAAAAAAAAATTGAGACAATTAGTTGATGAAGAAAAATAGACTGGGATCTTAAAACATTTTACACCAAATCTATGAAAGTTGAGCTATAAAAAGATATATGGTTAATTGCTTAGAGTGTGTATATTAGGTCACTATCAAAAAGCGTCTATCATATTAAGTGGTTCCTTTTCCGTCAGAAGTGGAATAAATTCATTGATAGAAGTTTTGGAAGGTACATCATTCGGGTCTGCGAGCAAAAGAATCAGGCTCTCCGCCATCTGTGGCTCCCAAGCCCACTGCCTCCGGAGCTCTCCTTGCTCCACTTGAATCATAAAATGTGCAGCTAACCTAGAAGCAACATGGTTACATACATGTTGTCAATACCAAAGATACAGATACAATTTAGCTTTCTGTAATAAAAGGTTAGCCAATAAAAAGATTCCACTTCCGTTATAGGAAGTCTACTGTAATTTCTAAGTTTAAAGCTAGCACTAACCTCCGAAAGGTTCTTATCAAAGGAATACACATTGTTGACACCCTCACTGAATTCTTGGATGTCTTCCCATCTCCACTGTCATCAGAGCCAGTAGGGCACTTCCAACCCAAAAAAGCTGCAACTTCAGCAGCACTGGATGAAAGCCAAGTTTTAAAAGGAAGTGACACCTCAGAGCTATTTTCAGGCTCCACCATGGAAAAACGAGATAAAGCCCACAGGACAGCCTTAGCAAATGATATTGGAAGAATAGAAGATCCAATATCAGCCAAAACATCAGACCACAGCATAGGAACACACATCCATTCAGTGTACTCCTGGCAAACAATATTGCTCTGAAAGGTAAACTCATTCCAACAACAAACATGTTTCTCTTCAGCCAGCACAGTACACGAATTGATATCATCAGTTTCTTCACTCGATTCAAAAGAAATGTTACAATCATCGGTCGAAGTCTGGCAGTGCAATAAGGAAGACAGCAGCGCAGTAGCATCAGACACAATAATTGTTTGTATAAGGTCAATGGCAGGTTGCCGCAGAGAAGTATGGAGTGTCAAGTCTTTCAAAGAAGACACAAGAGACGGCCCCCTGCAAGGAAACAGCACCAAAATGACTACTAATGATGTTCTATAACTTCTATTATCAATGCTACACCCAGAGGAAAGAGAAAAAAGTCCCCCACTAAAGCGTCGACCTTTAGAGAATACATCTTGGTTCGTGCCTGCTATGGATCAGTGCTCACAAGGTTGGTAACCCTTACTTTCACACACACACACACAATGATAGTTGTTAGCTAAAATTACTAGAATTCTAGCTAATATCCCTCATTCATTCGAGAATATGAGGATTCTCCCTAGAGTTCTCTTCTACTTTTTCATTGATAATGAACTCCTCTTACAGCCCTATTATTTATACACATTCTTGAGAGATTCTCTCTGCCACAGATTAACAGAATCTGTTGAGAGAAAAATGACTCATATAACAGAAAGATGACAGCAGCCAATAAGGAAATAACACAAAATATAAAAGCTTTAAAACATAAAAGCTAAAAGACTTAAGAGCCCCTAGGTAGTCTGTTTCTTTCTTCTAGTGTAGGTTGCTCTGATTGGAGGCCTTTCCCACTTTGTAGCAGTGCCCTAGAGCATTCTAGGAAAATATTTATCACCTTAATATCCATTTCCATATACTATTGTGAGAAGATCATAGAAATATAACCAACATATAGAATATATATATATATATATATATATACACATATAGCTAAGGTCAAACTCAAATTTGAGGCCCAAACAGACGAAAACTTAACACTGCATGGAACATCTAATTTCTGTATAGATTTCCACATCGATAAATAAATGATGGAGAGACTGTTATCTACCACATGTGTGCGCAATCAGACGGTGGGCTGGGTGGGTTCATCTTGTAACCACGATGGACAATAAGAAGAGCAATCTGCAAGGATACAGCAAACAAACTTATCTCGTCACACAGAAACTACAGAAGCAAGATCGTATATGGTATACCTCAACCTACAGCATATATTTATGCAAGCGTAATATTTGGGAGAGGAAAAAAACCTGGCAAGCCTTTTTCCTCATTAGCGCACTGAAGTTCCTACTCCTTGTTACTTGATGCAATAAAAAATATAAAAAATGCCTACGTTGCTTTTCAAATTCCCCATCATGCAAAGCTTCCAGAGACTGCATGTAGACAAACACATCCAAAGATGAAAGCAAAAATTAGAGAAGATACTTTGTAAACTAAGAAGAATCTGATAAATAATCAATCACGTGCCTGCAAAAGCGGTTGAAAAAGATCAAAAATTTCTTTATGAGTTTTCTCATTTTGGGTATGAAAACATTGGCTCAGTAATGAGTCACGCATAACAGTTGGGGGCAATGAAGTTCTCAACCAAAGCTTACAGCCTGAAAAGATATAGAAAAAGTCAGGAAGTTATCACTCCATCACCTGTGAAAATCAAAAGGGGAAAATCCAAAAATACCAGCTAAAACGTACCCAAATTTTCAAAAAGCAGCCTCATGCAATTAACTGCATGAGAAAACTCGGGAGAATCATCACTGATATGATCCAGCACAAAGTTGAGAAAAACAGGATATGGCTCCAATATCCCGTCTTCTAGTGCTGGAGGTTCCAAAAAAGCAAGCCTTGCAAGAAATCGGTATGAGGAAATAATTAGCTGAAAGAGTAATGAGCAGAAAAATCCCAAGATTTCAATAAATAAATGGCCCAGAGCTACATTTGTTGCATCCTTAGTTGCTTACTATATTATCATCAATAATAATAGAAGGACAAACCAGTACATACAGTGCTTTGAGTCCCAACCATACAGTTATATGATCCATCTGCGTTCTGGGCCTTGAAACTTTATCGGTTGGCTGCATCACTACACCAGTTAAAAAGCCAATGCATCTTTTAAGCAAAGGCTGAAGAGGTTCTAGCTCTGCCGCAGACCTAGCAATAGAAGATACTGGTGTGAGGTTCCAGCCTAGAGAATAGACTTTTTTCATCAAGCGAATCATAACCAATGAGAAACTGTATTTTATAGAATATCATGTAGCAGATGCGAGAAACTAAAGCACCACCAGTTGGCAGCTTCTACCATTTCAGCAGAACAAATGCCCAATGAGAGACACTCACGTACATACAAAACAGCGTGCCTATCATACACCCAGTGACCCAGACGGTGTGTGATGTGCATGCACCTCATGCACTGGGGCGTCATATCAGGATCGTACAGGGGCATGAAGCAGGTGTGACGTGCATGCGCTAGCGCGTAACAAGCAGCACTGCGTGAAAAAACCGATGCAGCTTCCCTTAGGTACACATAAGTGTTCAATAGAGTTTCTAAAGGAACAAGGACTCGCAATTTGGCAACCCCTACTAACACTAAAGCTTAAATTATATAGCTTACTTTTAAAAAGTGCAGCTTTACCATTAACAGATCTCAGCCAGATCCACAAACGCATACAAATTTTTAAGCCCATAAATTTCACTAGTGATCTCCATCTGATCATCTCTAAAAAAATTCTCAGAACTTCCAGCGAAGATATAAGCAGTAGACAAGTCTTTGGCCATGAAAAGATGGCAGCAATTTCGTTACATGAAAACCACATTAAGATGTTAACAGTTCTCGCAGTTGTAATGGATGCCGCAGATTACATGCTACAAGAGTATAGCAATATATAGTACTACATCTGCTGTAGCATTTGGCTCAAAGTTCAAGTTTAAACCCAATTATACATAAAAAGACCATTAGGATGCAATAAGGACGAATGATTACTGTTCGAAAATGAAACATGTCTATCTTAGTGAAAAATATAGGAAGTTGGAAGTTTTGTAAATATCCATCATGAGAAATCCACAACATCATACATACTATAAGTTGTTAAATTTAGTCAAAAAGTTCCAGTGAAGGTTAGTATATGAATGACACAAAAATCAAAGTGAGCAACTAATTAAAATAAGGGAGGTACTATATAGCAATATTTATCCATATATCAACAATTCGCTTGTACCAGATTTCAGCAAAACGTTAATAATAATCCCCTGCAAGCTATGTTACGCAGACACGGATTTAGTGTCTACTAGGATACGGGTGTCCAAGTGTCCGACTCAACTATTTTGTAGAAAAAAGTCTAAGTTTTTGGTTTAAAATGAAGTATCCAAGTTAAGTGTCGTGTCGGACACGACACGACACCCGATTTTTGAGGTAAATGAAGGTGTCGGAGTAACATAGCCTGCAAGGCTATAACTAGATTAAATACAGCCATGACGTAAAAGAGCTTAAAGTGATAGGATACTATACCTCAGTTTTCCCAAATTACCAGCTAACCGATGACCAATAGATCGTGATTTTCTACTTTTGAGAAAAAGTAATGCATAGACACCCTAATAACAGCAAAATTCAGGATAATGATATCAATACACAGTAAGTATTTTAAAACTTGTGCGTACGATACAAAATAATACTCATAATACCGGAAAGTGTTGTTGCTTTGCTAGTGCTAATTCATGAGCATCATCAACTGCTTCAATCAGTTTTTGAAATTCATTGACAATGAAGTCATCATCAAAGAATACAGGGAAGGTTAAGACCTGCAAAAGGGATGAAAATATGGCATCAACAAGGCTCACAAAGAAAAAGCCTCCAGAAATTGTCAAACAAATCCTTTCCACCCAACTGAAACAAACTTCAATGGTGCCTTTTTGAAGATATACATTCTATAATCATCCAAAAAAGCGGAAACGATTTCTAGGAGAATGATGAAAGAGTTGCGTACAGAATTATGATCGCACAGAAGTGGCACTCTAACCAAAAGGTACAACACAAAAGGCCGTATATGTCAAGAAGACGTATACGTCAAGAAGAGGGATAACCAAATACCTTAACCAAACAGGATCTAACAAAAGTTAGGCACAAATTCCTTCGATGTATTCGTGCACTCAAATAGACAAGCACTTTGCGCAAATACACACAAAAACCATGAGAAGAGATGTGCGCATGCTGGTAGGCATGCAAGCACACCACGTAACAGGCATTGTCGTGAAGGCGATTTCCTAGGAGGATTTTGACGGAAACATATTTTCCTGCCAAAGGATGGTACATAATAAACATAGGTCTATGACATGAATAGAGCAGAAGGTAAAAGAGACATTGTTCTTCCACTGGAACCAAAACAGAACGCAGACACACATCATAGAATAAAATACATTCAGGTTAAGTGAAGCTGTTTAGAATACACCAAACTTCCATAAGTCTTACATGCATACTTGCTCAATTCAGGAAAACCATTTCAGCATACCTCAAACATTAGACTAACGATCTCTGCATTATCATGAGCAAGATCATACCCTCCATATGCAAGTCTTGAGTTAGCCTCTTTTAGGTGTTGGGCGACTCTTTCTTCATCAAGGCACTGCATTATACTAAGTAGGGGAGAGATAAAACTTGACTCATATTCAGCTTTGTACATCTCTTGAGCCTGATGGTGCCGAGATATGCACTCGGTACATCTCCTCATTTCTCGAGATATCCGTTCCCATAAAATCGTCAGAAGAGAATCCTTTTCCTCAACCTTGAAGTAATTAAAAAGGTTTCCAGAAAAGGACCCATTATATCCCAAAACCCACACCAAACATGATGCTCCCTTGGAAGACAAATCAAATAATCATATGCAGCTCTAAACCTGAATCAAACACACAATCAACTTTAGAGGAGAAGAGCAAGCATGTTCTAAGTGCATTATCAGTATATAATGAAAAGTTGAATCAATCCTTCACATTCAAGTTCTTATTATGTCCAAGAAAAATGCCACGGAAAAAAAGACACTTAAAGTGGGCTTACAAGGTTACAAACGCAAATAGAAAGCTGAGAGTCTATCCAGCATAACCTGAGCGTTGTTTCAGTTGATAATAATTTAAAGTACCTTGACCTCTTCTATGATCGGTTCAACTTATTTTTCATGAACTTTACTGATTTGAAGTGAACTTACTTGTTCGAACTTATTAGAACTTACCTATCTCAACTAATTGGAACTTATAGAAACTTAACCTTAGAACTAATTGAAACTTATGGGAACTTCTCAAGTTCTCAACTTATTAGAAATAATTGGAACTTATCAGAACTTATGGAGACTTATTAACTTACCGGAACTTTATGGAACTCAATGGAACTTATTGAAACTTTTCTTTTAGGCAAAGAGAACACACCCTTAAAGTGCTTAGGAAGTTAGGATGTGTTCTCTTCACCTAACAAAATGAGGTTCGGATCCAATAAGTTCGTATAAGTCCCACTAAGTTCCAATAAGTTCATATAAGTCCCAATAAATTCTATTAAGATCCAAAAGTTCTAACATGTTCATATTAGTTCAAGTGAGCTCCAATAAATTCTAACACCTTATAAAGTACTTCAGTAAGGTCTAATAAGTTTAGATACGTTCCAATAAGTTTATCTCCGTGTGGATTATTCCAGATAGGGTAAATTTATATGAATTCAGATTAGATAAAAAGAAGAGAATACTTTTCTTGGCTAGCATTCACTATCAATTATATGCATGGTAAAGTAGACATCTAATATCAACCTTCATTACAAATGCATAATACAATGCAATGAATGATGAAGAACACAACTACACAAGTAAGCACACTAATTGCAATTAACAAATCCCATATGTTCTATCACAACATCATTGTCAAACAGTCTCGAGCACTGATAATTGTTTCCTCCAGACCTTCATATAGTACGCAAAACAATTATCTAGAAATTATGACAAAGTTACTATAAAATCAGAAGCAAAAACAGCAGCTGCATTAGTCACTAGCCTCTTTCATCCATACATATAGAATATTGGCCATAATATAACTAACAAGGATCAATATCCAATCACTAGACTCATACATTAAAAGTACATATTATGTGATTTTCAAGAGCAAATATGTACTTTCGAAAACACTTAATGTACCTTGAAGGACGCCGTGCACAAAATAATTTACAGACATTAAGCTCTGTTTGGTAGCGTGTAAAACGTTTTCGGATGAAAATGGTTTTTCATGGAAAACCTTTTACATTGGAAAATTCATTTTTATGAAGGTTTTCCGTTGTTTGGTTGTATGTAAAATGATTTTCCATTTTAAGCATTTTTCATTGTTTGGTTGAACTGAAAATCAATTACTTCAATTGTGAGGGAAAATGTTTTCCTTCCACTTATGATGGAAAATGTTTTCCTCCCAATTTTGGAGGAAAATGTTTTGAGGAAAATGTTTTCAATAAGGTGGAAAATGATTTTCCACCCCAAGTTTTACATTTTAATGTTTTACTCCAAACCAAACGATGTAAAATGGAAAAACAGTTTTCAAGGAAAACGTTTTACACCCTACCAAACGAACCCTAAGTTGTTCATAGACAAAACATACAAAAAACATCAGCTGCATTTGTCACTTGGCTCTTTCATCCATCCATATAAATTAAAGCCATAACATAACTAACAAGAATCAATATCAAACTACATTCATACATTAAAAGTTCGATACTAATAGTAATTATTTTGTGTACCGTGGAACATTCAGCCATGAGGCCCATGACACATTAACAATTTTCCGAAAGTACATAGGTAATTTCCCTCTGTAATTGAAAAGCACATTATATACTTTCGAAAACACTTAAATGTACCCTGGCACGGACGCGAAAGAATTTGCAGACATTAAGTTGTTTATAGACAAAACAGATAAAAAAAAACAGCAGTTGCATTAGTCAATAGTCACTAGCCTCTTTCATCCATACACATAGAATAACGCCATAATATTAACTAACAAGTAACAAGAATCAATATTCAGTCACTACAATCGTACATTACAAGTTGAACACTAATAGTAATTAATTTGTGCACCACGGAACACTCTGCCATGCACATTATTTACTTTCGAAAACACTTAATGTACCTTTGCGCGGACGCCGAGCACAAAATAACTTGCAGACATTTAAAAGTTTGACACTAGCCGTAACATTTGTGCACCACAGAACACTCCGCCGCCAAGGCACATCAACAATTTCCAAAATTACATAGGCATTTTCACTCTATAATAGACAACCACATTATATACTTTCGGAAACACTCAATATACCTTGGCGCACAAAATAATTTGCAGACATTAAAAGTTCGACACTAATAGTAATTATTTTGTGCACCACGGAACACTCCGCCGCCAAGGTACACCAACAATTTTCAAAAATACATGAAAACATTTTCACTCTATAGTAGACAACGCACATTATATACTTTCGAAAACACTTAATATACCTTGTCACGGACGCCGTGCACAAAATAACCTGCAGACATTAAAAGTTCGACACTACTAGTAATTATTTTGTGCACCACAGAACAATCCGCCCCAAGGCACATCAACAATTTTCAAAATTGCATAAACATTTTCACTCTATAATAGACAACGCACATTATATACTTTCGAAAACACTTAATATATCTGAGCGCGGACGCTGTGCACAGCAAAATTTGCAGACATTAGAAGTTCAGCTTCAGCACTAGTAATAATTATTTTATGCACCGCGGAACACTTCACCAATACACATTAACAATTGAAAAGCATATTATATACTTTATGCACAAAATAATTTGCAGACATTAAAAGTTCGACACTAGTAGTAAAACCGCGGAACACTCCGCCAATACACATTAACAATTGAAAAGCATATTATATACTTTATGCACAAAACAATTTGCAGACATTAAAAGTTCGACACTAATCGTAATTATTTTATGCACCGCTGAACACTCCGCCAATACACATTAACAATTGAAAAGCATATTATATACTTCCTCCGTTTCGCAATACTCGCAACATTAGAATAGTAACCACTATTCATCTATCAATCTTCTATTTACTCTTTTTCCAAATGTATAAGAAAAAATATAGTCAAGTGGGGTCTTATTTGATTCGTCTTAATGCATACTATCATAATATCAACTTTTTATAATTTTTACTTATCAATAATTAGAGATATTAAAGTTCAAAGTATTGTATTGGATAGTGTGCAAACAAGAAACGTTGCAAGTATTGCGAAACGGAGGAAGTACTTTATGCACAAAATCATTCACAGACATTAAAAGTTCGACACTAGTAGTAATTATTTTATACACCGCAGAACACTCCGCCAATTCACATTAACAATTGAAAAGCATATCATATACTTTATGAAGAAAATAATTCACAGACATTATAAGTTCAACACTAGTAGTAATTATTTTATGCATCGCATAACACTCCGCCAATACACATTAACAATTGAAAAGCATATTATATACATTATGCACAAATTAATTCACAGACATTAAGATGTTACAGAGAAGAAGAAAAACACACACCAGTTCTCTTTAGCTTGTTGAATACGACTCTATAATAGACAATCACATTATATACTTTCGAAAACACTTAATATACCTTGGAGCAGACGCCGTGCACAAAATAATAAAGTTAGACACTAGTAGTAATTATTTCATAGACCGCGGAACACTCCGCCAATACACATTAACAATTGAAAAGCATATTATATACTTAATGCACAAAATAATTCACAGACATTAAAAGTTCGACACTAATATTAATTATTTTATGCACAGTTCCGCCAATACAAATTAACAATTGAAAAGCATATTATATACTTTATGCACAAAATAATTTGCAGACATTAAAAGTTCGACACTACTAGTGATTATTTTATGCACTGCGGAACACTCCGCCAATACACATTAACAATAGAAAAGCATATTATATACATTATGCACAAAATAATTCACAGACATTAAGATGTTACACAGAACAAAAAACACATACCAGTTCTCTTTAGCTTGTTGAATACGATTAATCCTTGAAGAAGATGAATGACCATCACTATCAGAACAACGATCATCATCATCATCATCTTCGTGTTCTTGTTCTTCTTCGATAGCTCTCCATTGATCGAGAAGTTCATTTCTGCTGATTCTGCTCATCGACATTAATCTACAGTTTGTTATTGTTTTGAAGATGAATTGAGAAGGAGATTGGAGGTTTATCAATGGAGTTTTTTCTAGGTTTCCGACGCCGGAGATTGGAGAAAAGAGAGAAATGTTATCGTCGCCGGTGGAGAGAGAGAGAGAATGGAAGCGCGGGGGATGGTTTTTGGAGACAACTGAAAAGAGGGAAAGTGATGAGTTCTTTTTCTTTCTTTCTTTTTTAGACAGTTTAATAATTCCGCTAACAAATGTTCTCGAGGCGTTAATTAACATTCAATATTAGTTGAAATGATATCCGTGGTTACACGCTCAGGCTTTGAGTGGAATAAATATGAATTATTGAACCGATCGAGAAAAAGGAAAGGGTTAATTTAATACTTCACTTTTAGTTACCTTATCCAATATTTCAGGGGCGCTCGTTAGCTTTTGCCTTTAAAATTTTGAGTAAACACTTTATATGACTATATGAGCTTGTTGATAAGTGTGGTCATGTTTGTAGAGCGGGTAATATTGTTGCCCACCTTGTGGCGCGATGGAATGTTGGTATTGATTGTAAACTTGAATGTTTTAGCGTTATTTCTCCAAAGTCTGAACACTTTGGTGGAGTATGATACTATATTAGTCACCAGTTTTTCTCCTAAATAAGAATATTTTTGAATTAGATTAGACCATTGATGATTTATGATATACTTCCTCCTTTATATTAGTAGTTGCAATCAATTTATTTGGCATGCAAGTCACCGTTCTAATAATACAAAAGGAAAAAATATACACGCGTATACATTATATATTTGTTTTCCACGGTTTTCCATTACTTTTGAAGGCCGCTAATAGATTTATATACGGCATAGTTACTTTAGATAAATTGATTGATATATCGTTACATGTTTGAAGTTAAGTTTATAACATAAACAATCTAAGCATTCGTTTCGAGCTAATCTTTTACTTTTGCCCCGGGGATATCATACCTCAATCATTTCATTCTCACTTTCCCTCACCTCTTGGTTGAGGATTATTGAGGTTCTATTCTGGGGTAAATCTTTATGGCTATATATAAGAATAATTTATGTTAACTATGGAGAAATTGGAGTAGAAAATCATATGCTAACTTTAATTACATTGATCTTGCAAAATTGTACACATTGGAGAACTGTCTAAACATTATATACACATAAGAAATGAGCCGCATAGTTCACACCAAATAAGAGGACATGAGATTCCAACTAATTTTCATGTGGGAAGGCATGGAAGCAACAAAGCGAAGGACATCCGGCTTATCACTGACCCGTGGGTGATAAACTGCAGACCTCTGTCCCAAAACTCCAATGAACTTGGCAATGTTAGGGAGAACAAGCTCTCTGCAATGCAGGTGTAGCAAGGGAACTTTAGATAGAACACTTCCCTTTTGGATGTCCAAACCGTCAGGACGCCGCAACTTGTAAGGCTCACCACTTGTTGGCTCGATGTTAACTTGGGGTGTCTGCTTCCACTTTCGATGCACAAACCACCCATATTTGTAATCACCCACAATGGGCGTGCCAAGCGCTTCAGCACAGTGGACTCGCAGCTACAGGTTGCACAACGATAGCAGTATAAGAGTAATGACATTAGTTACTTTTATCATAAAATGCTTCAATTATAACTTAAGAAAGTAAAGATCAAACTGTTTATCAAAAACATGGCCCCATAAAAAAAATTATTGGTAAATCCCACAGAAAAGATTTTTCATCAGCATGAGAAGAATGAAAAGCACTGAACTCTGCTCCTTTCAAAAGTGTCCTTTCGATGACATTTTTATTTGATTCTAACAAACGGTTGTTTGTTGTCTAAATTCTTCCACTGGCAAGATTGGAACTCAAGCTGCACTGTGTTCAATTCCAACGTGTGCTCAGGCCTCAACCCAACAAAGTAACTGATCATGCATAATTTCTTGAAAAATTAACCCTCTTATAAGCAAGCGAATAATGTTTTACGCAAAGTGTGGCAAAAACAGGGTTTCTACTTGTTCATTACTTTCGCAAGAGAAAGGAATAACACACCTAGTGTGGAAAAAGTGCATCCAAAAAACACCTTGCTCCAGCCTCCATGCATCAATATAGGAGGCCAAAAAATAGAAGAGGTAGCTTATGAATGAGAGACACGGAAGAGAGCAAAACCTACCTGATGTTTACGGCTGGTAAGTGGGCGTAGTTCGATCCATGAACACCCGTTGATCATAGGACCAAGTACCCGATACTCTGTCATAGCTTCTTGAGAAGCTTCTAAACCTGATGGATGAGCCAACATAACCCTCTCCGTTTTTCTGTCATCAAGAAGCACCTGCAGACAAATCTTGTCAAATTACCATAAACCTAAAATGTGGACGAAGATGTACCAACAGCATAATTTTTTTCAAGAGTGGAGTGGTGTGTGAGATAAAGAACCTTTGTGAGAGGAGCACATATTACACCTTCCTTCTCTTTAGGGGACCCAATAACCAATGCCCAATATCTCATGAATGTTGCTTCACATGCATCATTCCAGGCCTATATTGGCCACAAATACTTCAAGTTATGTAACTTCAAACAACATATGTAGAACTGATAATCATCACAAAACCACGTCAAATGAATGAGTATCAATACCAGACAAGATGTTTTTGCCACATTAATATTGATGAACAGTTGTTGAAGATAAGAAGCGCTCTCCTTTGTCCTCCCCATCAAGAGAATACCACTACTTTCTCTGTCAAGACGATGTACCTGATAAGAATAAACTTGATAAAGATAAGATGAATCCAAAATTCCATATTTTCTACCATGGTAGCAACTGATGAGAGGGGGATATGCTTATATGAGAGGGAACATAGAGGCACCAATACACACAAAACAAAAATGTCAAACTTCCCTAAAGTTATAACAGAAAAATAAATAACAGTTTTCTTAGTGATACAAAGGCACACGAAAAATATTAACAGCGGCCAACAAGCTTTGCCTACAAAAATCTACAGATAAACTAGGAATTGAACCCACTAGACTACTAGAGGTATAAGTGAGACCCTAGTTAAAAGCCAAAGCTCCATACAAGTTCACAATGTAGGGTAATGGCGATTTTTTTACATGTCATATACCAAGCGAGTGTTTGTAATAATGATCCTCCATCATTGAAGTACTCCCTCCGTCTTTACATAAATACTCCCTCTATAACAGTTTAATGGCAACAATTGCTTTACCACGCATTTTAATGAAACGATTTAAGGGAGTAAACGAACAAATTAATCAAAATATTTTTAATACAAGCAAGAATGGGATTATAAGTTACTAATGTTAAATTTATTTTGATTAATATGTTCGTTACACCTTTAAATATCTTCCTTAAAATGCGAGCAAAAACCATTATTACCATTAAACTGTTACGGAGGGAGTAGATCAAATCTAGTTAAGGGTCATTTTTAAGCAATTGCATTTAAAACTCATAGCTAGTTTAGTTCCTGCTACCGATTAAATTTTTCACTTCAAAATCATGTCATAAGTTAGTCTCTAGAATTCTCCGTTATTACTTATTACTAACATTAAGGGCAACTCAAATTTCGACTCACTATATATAGCAAATGACCAATTATTTTTGGATGGCCCAACAAAAAGCGTCCTAGCATTTAGAGACGAACTCCCTTTGTCCCGTTCAATTTTGCAGAAAGCTTACCAGCTGAGGACCTTCCTCATAATCATAAGATAAGGCAGCAGCAGCTAAAGCATCCATGCTGTTATGTACTGGCAGGTTACCCTGTCAACATTTCACAAAATGCAGAAAGAGAAAGAATGAAGATTAGGAAAAACTCAAATGTCATTTGCTAGCTAAATATTTTATTCATGCAGTGCAATCACCTTCACTGGCAATTTTGGAGGCTTGTTAAGCACAATAATTGCAGAATCCTGAATACCCAACAAAAGCAGAGAATGTTAAGAGAATCAATGATTAGAATAGAACATGAGAAAAAGAGAGACTCCTCATATTAGAAAGTGGAAACACACACTAGCTTACTTATGCTCGTAAACGAGTGAAAACATGTAATAACAAGAAATCCGAAAATTTACAGCGAACATAACAACTTGAGACCTGCCTTGTACATAACTAGCCTTTGCAAGTAAGCTATTTCATCAGCATTTGGATATAAAGTTCCACATGGTATGGGATCAAATCTCTTGGAAATCCTACTTTCGGCAATCGACACAGGTACATAGATTCTTGCACCAGCCTTCATGACTTCATTGTGCTTAATCTGTAGATTAGCTGTAGAATTGTAGGAAAATTAAACCTACAAAATACAAGCAAGAAGAAATTGCAAGCATACGCGTAAAAAGGCAAGACTCTTCAATGAATGATGGCTTGTGGAAAGATTACCTTCTTCATTGATTTCTTCCCTAGAATGCGCGATGGTTCCATACTCGGATATTCTATTTGCACCTAAAGTCCAAACAAAATGGAAGATAATTAAACACACGCGCGGGCCACAAAGGTACATGGAGGTACGAAATTACTTTATACGAAATTTTTTAAAAATCAAGTTAGAAAAGCCTCCTGAAAGTCTAGTCCAAAAATGTAAGTGCACACCATA
The DNA here is from genome assembly GCA_947645195.1 of Patellifolia procumbens. Taxonomy (NCBI): domain Eukaryota; kingdom Viridiplantae; phylum Streptophyta; class Magnoliopsida; order Caryophyllales; family Amaranthaceae; genus Patellifolia; species Patellifolia procumbens. The sequence goes on along the minus strand of CANSGD010000102.1, from coordinate 134,366 downwards.
TTCACCGGGATTTCTTCCCTAGGATGTGCGATTATTCTTCCCTCACTTTCACTTTCTCACTTTTCTTTGCTTACTCTCTTTAACTAATTTTTCACATTTCTTCTTTCACTTTTCGCACTGACAGTCCCTTATGACATGTTATGTTGTGTTGTTGATGTTAGTATACCAGAAAGTTTGTTGTGCCTTTGGGTCAAACTATAAGGGACCAATACCATAAGATAAGATAATTAGTATCGATTGAGGGAGTAGATAAGATAATTAGTATCGATGGAGGGAGTAGAGTATGCTTTTTGGTCACTACTTTTTAAAATTACTAGCTTCACCACTAAAATTATGGGTGTATTAACCTTTAGGGGTTACCATGAGAGAATTAGTACCAAGAAGTATGCCTTTTGGTCATTACTTTTAAAATCTTAGTGTCACCATTATATATACATGGGTGTGTTGATCTATTCTATGAGTCCCATTCAATGCTACGCAGAGCCTCGTGTAAACTTTCAATAGGGTGCATGTCTCCTCGTGCACCACAAAGAACCCAATAAGCTCGAAGATAGTACATTTCACTAGTGTTTATGACCGTATTTTTCTTTCCATACCGCCAATTTCAAAATACTGGATCCGCCACTTACTAAACATTTAAACTCTTTCCCAATGCTTGAATAACTATTTCAGGGAACAAAATGACTCAGTTTTCACTCAATTCAGCTCAAACACCAGCTTTTCAACTAAACTTTACTATAACTAACAACTAAGGGAGCTCCTACAAGTAGTTCATGAAAATTCCACACTAAAATCCCAAATCAGTGTAATATATATGCTATTCAAGATAACCATGAATAAAATCTAGAAACCCAAGTACAATCAAATATACATGAGCAGAACCAATGGAGCTAACATAAACCATAGCCTCCCCGATTATTTTGGACATCTATTAAAAGCTAGAGGTAAAAAGGACTACCTAACATATCTAAGTCAAATATTATACACACTCGGCCTCCCTTCTTGAAAATTTTTTAGTTCCGCCACCATAAATATACAACCACTCTAGAGTCTAGACTCAGCCTCCGTCATAAAAAAATTATTGATTCCGCCATTGCTAAAATATACAACCAGTATAGACTCGGCCTCCCCCATAGTAAATTTTAAATACTGCCACCGAAAATATACAACCACTTTACATTTCTAAGTGAAATGTTCTATAGACTCGGCTTTTATCATAGAAAATTCTTGATTCCGCCATTGCAAACATATACAACCACTTTACGTTTCTAAGTGAAATGTTATATAGACTCGGCCTCCCTTATAGATAATTCTTGGTTCCGTCATAGCAAACATACAACCACTTTAAATTTCTATGCTATATAAACTCGCCCTCCCTTATAGAAAATTCTTGGTTCCGCCACTATATATAATTCTTCCACTTTTTTTTACTTGCCTCATTGAACCATATTACACAACCCAATATACCCTTTATAAATTAAATATCTTTAAGTTCTACATACGAAAAAATTATACAAACTTGATATTAATAATTTACACATTGAGATGAATCTAACAAGATCCTGCGTGACTATGTTTTTCGTTATATATAAGTCACAAATTTGGTTCAAATCAATATGAATGAATAGCGTAACATTGCCAAATAATGCGAGTAAAAAAAACGGAGGTAGTATAAAGATAGAGTTAAGCAAACACTCACAAGGCCTTTATTAAAATGTGATTGAATAACGGAATCATGAACTCCGTCAAAATAATACTTGACCCAGCTTATGGCAGTAACCCGGGTGACCCGCTTCTCGTTGGGGCAATTTGTCGAACACCTAGCGGGTAATGGGTCAGAAGGGAAAATAGGAAGAGAGAGAAGCTGACGGGGCTTCGGGCCCTCTTTCGGGTTGCCCAGTTGGGCTATGTTGTTGACTACACGAATCACCGGGTCGGGTCCGGCGGGCCGTGGTGGTGATAGACGGGAGTAGTGTCTCGGGTTTTGTAGTAGTTGGTTTAACGAGCGGTGGGCCCGGTGAAGAGTGATGATCATGGTTACACTGTGGTTGAGTATGGCGATATTCTGTTTTGAATTGCGAAAGTATAAGCGCATAGTAGTTGTTTTGGAAAGGAACTAAGGAAGGCTCGTTTGTTTAGGACCGCACTGAGTTGAGCTTAACTGAAATTAATATTTATTAAAGTAAATTGGATTAAATTGAATTGAAGTTCTTGACTTCGATAGCAGTTGAATGAACTGAATTAAACCGAATAAAGTTCTTGACTTAGCTATGAGCTGGAGTGAATTGAAGTAGCTAAATTTGATTTACGTTAATTTAGGCTAAAAGAATATTGAAGAGATATCCTTCATTATAATCTTTCAATATCGTTTTAAATTGTTTAATTAGTTCTTAAATATATGTCTTATTTTTTAATTAAAAAAATAATTATCGATGAACAATATTATTCTAACTAAATTAGACATAAAATTGGCCCGGGTTGATATGTGAATTTTCTTTTTATCAAGTAAACAAACTGGTTTAAGAAGAGAAAATAAGGTAGAAAAATGGTTTTAAGACGATTTGAACATTTAGTTTATATATTTTAAAGGTTTAAAAGGTCTAAGATTTACTTATGAAAAGTTGTAAGTATTTGATAAAATAGATTTAAAGGATGTTTGGTGATTGACAGATGGTTGCTGGATAATGGATTTCTAGAGTGGTTGATATGGCCGGTTGTTTGTATTGATTTATGTAATCGATTATGCAATATGGGCTAAATGTTTGGTAAAAACAATTGTCAACAATGGTTGTTTAATAAAAGTACAAGATTAAGGAAAAGTAAAATGTCAATCAAAAAAGTTCATATTTTTTTTGTCTTTTGACTGAAAAACTACTCTAAAAGTTGTTTACCAAATGTTTTTTATAACCATATGACCACAAAATAGCCTTTTTATTAAAACTTAAAAGTCAAAAACCACTAAAAGCGATTTGTCAAACCAATAGGGGTATGGTGTTAGATTTCTGAAATGGCTCAATAAAAAAGAAACTAGATAAAATTGCAAATGCGAGACAATGGATAGGAACCGGGAAGAATTGATCTCTTTTGAAAGATACTCCCTCCATTATTTCCACTTTATTATTTTATACTTCACATATATTCAAAAAGTGGGAAGAATATTATGAAACGTAAGGACTAGGGAGTAACATACTTCATCTTTTAACACTTGTAGTCACAAATGAAAAGATCCAAATAAGAAAAGAACTTGAAAAGAGAAAAAGGGCAAAAGGGTTTAAATAAAATGAGTGAAAGGAAACAAAAGTACATAAAGATGCTCCTCCCGTGGCGCTGCGCTGCAAAAGTCCAGTTGCAGAGGTTATTGACTCACTTATTTCTACCATTAATTCTACATAAAACTTTCTAGTTTATATTCCTAGTTTATATTCCTAGCACCCATTAGAATTTAGATTAGACCCACTCAACTTTCTCGACCCCACAAACCTTCAAAGAGTGCCAATTTTTCAAAAAGCTTGGACGATAAAATTTCACAAGATAATATTTTAAGATATTATTTTAAATTAAAATTTTTTGATTTTATTATAATTTATCTATTATCGTGATTATGGACGGTCTATCAGTCTATCTAAGGGGTGCTAACTGCAAATTGAATAAGACGGTTCGTGGCTACTTAAGCTCAACTCGGTCAAAATTTGGTCGAAGTTAGTTCAGATCAAGTTTGAGTTCGACTCAGAAGCTAATAAGACCGAAGTCGAGATACACAAAACTCAACTCGAATACTAACCAGAAACTCGAATGATATAATAGAGAAGTAAAATATTTTGTTTTTATGTACGATCTATCTTCTGAATATAAAGCTGGCCGGAAAATTCGCAAGTAGCTTGAGATTGAATCGAGTCAAACTCGACTCGAGTTTGTTCAAGTTGGTCAAAACTGGGTCAAAGCTTGTCTCAATATCAACTAGCTTGGATCTGAACCTTAACGAATTAAGTTGACTTATACAAACTCGACCTAAATCGGCTCGTTATCATCCCTAATAACACTTATATAACAACATATCATAGCGTGCGCTATATTATTTATAGAGAGGTGTTAACACGTAGCGCGATAGTATTTCTTTGCCCATAGTAGGCACACTCAATGTTGTCGATCCCACAACAACAGTCCTAAACCCTCAAAAAGCGCCAATCTTTTTCCAAATTTGAGCAAAAAGGCCAAACAATTGACACTTTAACAAACAAAAACCCAAAAACCCTGACAAAAAAATAGAGTCTTGGTCTCAAATTTGACATCTTTCTCAATTCTTCCTCGCACCTCTTCAACTGATTGAAGGGGGAGCGACCAAGAAACCAAAAAAAAATAAAATTTTTAACATACCCATCTCAAATTACCAATCCACTTCTCAAATGGTCCAAAAATCTCCCTCTCAAGTATGTCCTACTATCAATCTATTATGTTTTTTAGTGTTTTTTTGGGTTATTTTTTGTGGGTTTTTCCTCATTTTCATCACCATTGTTTTTTTCTAGCTGTTGTGATTATTTTTTTTTTTTTTTTGAACTGGGTATGTGTTGAATTGGTTGATGATATTGGTAATTTTTGTAAAAAATGGTGATGGAATTGAATTTGCAGAATAACAAGCAATTGGTATTTGGGAATGTATATGGAGCTGTTATGGTACCAAAAGAGGTGCAACTTCATAAAGCTCAGGACTTGGACCTTAAATTTCAAGTTCCTGACATTGGCAAAGCCTTTAAGGTATTATTTATACTTCTTTATGTTTAAAGTTTATGTCACACTTGTTCAAGCTTTCAATTTGTTTTGTGTTAATTTATAAGTTTTAGTGGTTTAGTTTGGTTTGCTTGCCATATAACATAAATGTGTGTGACAATTAGATTTCAAAAGTGGATATTTGATGTTCAAATTGTAGGTGCATTTCGATTTTCGGATATGTTGCGAGTGCAAACCAAATGTCTGTCACAATTAAATTGCAAAAGTGGATTTTTGATGTCCAAGTTATAGGTGCATTTCGATTGTTGGATATGTCGCGAGTGGAATGGAGTTTGTGTGTTATTGGCTTTTTTCCATTTTAGATGGTCTTGTGTTATAGTAGGAAGAGTCCTTAAAAGACTTTACTTGAAGGGAGTTGCAAATCCGATTAATTTATGTTAAGTAATTATGTTTCTTTTGGGTTCCATTTGTTTGGGCGGAAAATATTTTTAACGGAGAATGATTTTCCATGAAAATACCATTTTTCAAGGAAATATACCAGTGTAGATTAGTTTCTTTCACATGAGAAATAAGAGAGAACAGGACGAATAGAAATGAAAGAGGGAGGATAGATGGGACTCATGGGAGGAAATATAGCGGAAGATAAGAAGTAGGAAGTTTGTGGAATTGCTTTTCTTAGTAAGGAAAGTAAAAACTGTTTTCCACCATTTGGAAAACTTTAACAAACTACACCAAGGAAAAAGGAAACTACTTTTTCCGGAAAACGATTTCCGCTCAATGAAAAACTCTCTCTTGCCGTTAAAGATGTCTGTTGGTGCTAATATGTCTAAATTATATAGTGCTTTTGTTTGGATAAATAGTATTGAACATCATTTCTATTGTCTAGTTGGTGGAATTGATGTTTGTATTTGACGGAATTGTTGTTATAATGTGGGTCAGGATCTTATTAAAAGCCGAGAAGTAGGCGAGTTTCTTAGTGGTGCTCTGGCAGGGGCTATGACCAAGGCTGTTTTGGCACCTCTTGAAACTATCAGGTGCATTTTCTTTTTATTTTGTGAATGCAACTTAAATACTACATGCATGGAAACTGTTCCCGCTCTTTGTTTATAATGACGGCTTCTAACTTGAAATTTTTGTATTTCATTTGCATAATTCTTTTTGAAATTACGATTGTCCCTCTCGATTCAACATGATCTTGATTCAATAGAATCTTGTTTATCTTTCCTTTTACATTCGAAAAATGGCGGGAAAGTACATAGTGCAATCAGCAGTTCCTGCATGTTGTAATGTAGCTTTTCTAAATTGTCTATTATAATAATCTTGTTGCGTTTGAAATTTTAAATTGTTGTTTGTAATTTGGTTATGTATTCGCTCGAGATTTATTTTCTCTACTTGAAGACTGTGGACAGGATTGTAAGTTATGATAGTATAAGGCCCTGTTCTTTTGGGCTGGCTAATTTAAAAAACATTTCAGTTCAGCTCAGCTCCATTAATTTCAGCTCAGCTCCATTAATTTCAGTTCAGCTTTTTTTGTCTCACAATTTCAGTCCAATGCAGTTCAGCTCGGTTGAGCTCCATTTACAAAAGAACAAAGCCTTAATCGACAACTTATACTGATTTTAAACAATTGTTAATGTGATACCAATAAATCCTTTCGCTCATTTGATACGATGTGTTGGATACGCACATCATCAAGAATGACCTCATTCCCATTAAATTTGGATTCCAAAATTCGTTTCTTTGTTTTGGACTTTAAAGTGAAAAGCAAGGGTGATAAAGGGGGCGCCCCTTGTCTCATTTTCAGCCACCGCACGAGGATTTAAGGACTTGAGCCCCCACTCCACCACCACCACAACACACACACACCACAAAATGAGATAGGCCTGCCTGTGCCTTCAGGCACGAAAGATGGGTTTTTGAGCTGTATAGACTTCCGAAGACCTTTTAGGCTTTTACTGCCTTTGTTGCGGTGAGCTTTAGCAGTTTCAAGTTATTTTCACTTTATTGCTATCCTGTTATGTGTTGTATTATGTAAAATGTGATTGATGTCATTTTTGATTCAATCATCCAAATTTCAGGACAAGAATGGTCGTTGGCGTTGGGTCCAAAAGCATACCTGGAAGTTTCATACAGGTCATTGAGCAGCACGGTTGGCAAGGTCTCTGGGCAGGAAATACAATTAACATGCTTCGCATAGTCCCAACTCAGGCAATTGAACTTGGAACTTTTGAGTGGGTGAAGCGAACAATGACTTTAAACCAAGAAAAATGGAACCGAGACGGGGAACCTAAGATACAATTTGGCGACATCACTTTGACCTTTCCTCTCTCATGGCTTTCTCCAGTTGGTGTGGCAGGAGCTGCTGCTGGAATTGCTGGTACACTTGTATGCCATCCTCTTGAAGTTGTTAAGGTATCCATACCGACCATTAGTGTCCTTTTGAACTGTCGTCTACTTCGATTTTTTTAAATGTTTACAGTCATATGATCAAGGTGTATAAACCCAGGCCATTAACTTCATTGATAAGCACAATAGAAGTTCAATTCTTCATGTTTTTATGGGGAAGGCAGAAATTCTTTGAATGTCTGGGGAATTCGATCATTCAATTTCTCATGATAAAAATCTCTCTGTTTTAGTTTGTTCTTTTCAATCAACATTGATTGCTGGCATCTGTCTAACAGGACCGCTTGACTGTTAGACCTGAGGATTACCCTAACTTAATGGTTTCACTCAGTAAACTCTACAAAGATGGTGGTGTTGGTGCCTTATATTCTGGTCTTTGTCCAACACTTGTCGGGATGCTTCCATACAGCACATGCTATTATTTCATGTATGACAAATTGAAGACGTCTTATTGTGGTGCAAAGAAGAAGAAAAAACTGAGTCGTGTAGAGATGCTCTTGATTGGAGCTATATCAGGTGAAACTTATCACCATCTTTTATATCAAGCACAATTAGTGTACCTCTTTTTCTTCGAAACCTATGCCCTCTATTGCTTAGAGATCATCTATGCCACTTCTATAATAAGTTACGAGGAGAGAAATGGGCCAATTACTGTAGTTTTTTTCGTCAAAAAAATAAATTCATGTTGTTCTATTTGATAATTACTCTGTTTGGTTACGTTTTGATAGGTCTTACATCAAGCACAATTAGCTTCCCCCTTGAGGTTGCAAGGAAAAGGTTGATGGTTGGAGCACTGCAAGGTAAATGCCCGCCAAACATGGCTGCGGCACTTGCAGAAGTAGTACGGGAAGAAGGTATAATGGGGCTTTATAGAGGTTGGGGTGCGAGCACATTGAAAGTCATGCCAAACTCAGGCATCACCTGGATGTTTTATGAAGCCTGGAAAGACATTTTACTCGTTGAAAGACGCCATTTATAAACGACATAAACTTGTCCCCAAGTTTTATAATGGGACGACCACATATGATATCGTTCTTTTGCTTCTACAAGATTTTTGCTCGTTTGCTCTTCTTATACAACCACATGAGGCTGTTTAACATTGTAACGGAGAGAGATCAAATTACTAGCAAAAGTAGATGTTTTCTTGTTCTTTAGGAGCTGTAGTTACATTTGACTAAGATACTAGTCTTGCTTTGGCTAAAAATCGGGTTTGTTACCTGCTCTAACCATTAAATTACTTGAAGAACTAGCACTTAGTTATGGTTACTTATATGGAGGCCTAAACGAGAAAGGCTTACTAGAGTCAAATCATTTCTTCAGTATATTGAGTTGTAAAGCCTACCAGAATTGCGCCCGAGTGTTTATTTATTTATTTAATTATTTATGAAAATCAAATTTAAAGTTTCTTAAAGTGAAGCAATATTATTTGCTCATTGCCATATTCCAAGCCAAGTGAACAGAAGTTTTTTTCAGTCTCCAAATGAGTTTTGTAGCATGTCTGGGAACATACTACATACTACATAGACAGACAGATTGAGATAAGCAAAGTTATATACGGAGGGAGATAATTAGCCTATTAGGTCTAGAGTAAATTTGCACATCCAACATCTTTCTGGAATTGTCCAAGGCCTCTGGCCTAGACGGCTTTACAACTGATTTTTCCAAGTTCATAGTGAGACTCAGTGTATCCGTTGTGTGAGTGTTTACAATAGCCTGCAAGAAATCCGTGGTGCAAGTGTTTACAATGGCCAGCAAGATATCCGCGGTGCATCCGTTCGTCTTCTATATAAAGCACATGTTTCTTATCATAATTAATTAAACGGTGTCAAACAAAATAACAAGGGAAAGGAAAAGAATACAGAGTGTAGATAATGTTGCCAAAAATCAACAGGTTCAAATGTGCAAATGTACAAAACTAAGAAAATACTCCTACTAACATTGTGAGCACTGATATCACAAAAGGTGACAAGGCTTCTTGGTTTCTTGTTTCTGGCTTTTCCCATATGCCAAGCAACGTACCAATGTCTAATATTAATCAAACAATCAACTAAAACTAAGTGACATTTTGTACACCTGTAATCAGCACATCTAATTTGATTTTCTTCATGTACAGGTATAGCTGAGGGAAACAAGGCCTCTGCTGTCGACATGCTAATCCTGTAAATCTACTGCATTCTCCCGTCTAGCTAAATACCGAGATAGTCGACTACTGATTGGAAGTGAGCTTTCAACAAACATGTAGAGGCAGAATAAACACAAACCTGGATGAAGACAACAGCATATGTTAGCCATGTAGCAGAACATACATCTAGGTTCAAATTATAAAATGGTGACGGCAACCTCTAATAGTCTGGATTTCAAAATATAGGCAAGAAAAAATCAATAAGGAGGAACAAAAAAATGCGAAAAACACAAGCCGATTAGATTTGTATGACATGAATTCCTGCTCAAACAAACAAACAGACATTGTTTCTGGTCCTGATAAACTATGCATCATCTTCAACATGAACATGGCAGCATGAAACAAAAAGATTTGCTGTAAGCAACAAGGGCTATCCAAGAAGGTATAAAACCTTGAAAGTGAAACTTCACGGAAAGGCGTATAGAATACACGATAAAATCCACTGAAAGATAACCTCATCCATGACTGACAAAGATACTACAAAGACAAGACTAAAACTAGTATGGCCCACAATAAGGTATTTCCATTTCGGGGAAGCTAGGATTGTTGGTAATGAACTAGGAGAAAAATAGAAAGTAAGAAAAATAAAGAGAAAAATAGAAAGTAAGAAAAACAAAGAGAATGGAGGTAGTGAAATTGTAATAGATGAGATGAAGTATTGATTGTTGAAAGGCGAATGGGGAATGGTTAGGTGGTTACCCAGCACTCCCCTAGGGTTATATCCCCCCTTCATCTCTCCTTCCTTGTATTATCTACAGTTTCTACGCATTACCCCTAAGCCAAGCATGCTCTCCAGTTGAATAGTACCACTAGCTAGATGATGATAGCAATATGTGAAGAAACTTCATAGATATGCATAGCAACACATTCGGATGTTTATTTTTCAACTGAGCAATGCACATGCACTCTTAACTCGCTAGACAGAATCACCACTTTGAGAATCGAAATCAAACAATGCAAACAATATCAACGGAAAAGGTAAAAAGTAAAGGTAACAGAAAAGTACCAGCATAAGCAACTGTCACCCCAGAGACTATTCTTCCAAGAACTGATAGGAGATAGAGACTGACAACTACCTGCGATACATACCAAACGAAAATGAAGCATCAAACTCGAAGCACTGAAGTCATCTTTTATCCATCCATCTTAAATCTCATACAAAGATAAATTGAATAGCCAACTAATACTAGGGCCAATTAAGATGGATTTCTCAGAGCAACTTTGAAAACATCGCTTCCATCACAACATCAACTATAAGGCTGGATATAAAGAGATAAATCTGGACATTAATATGTTGAGTTTATAACATATACTTCCTCCGTTTCTAAATAAGTGACACACTTTCCTAATATGAAAATGTCACAATAAGTGACACCAAGCTCAAATTAGGACATTTTAAATGATAAAACTACATGATTACCCTTACTCAAGCAATATATATCCAATTGTTTATTTAGTTAAAATACCCTTTCTCTTTTTTAATTGTGGTCCCCAACTTTCTCTCTCTAACCTCCTTGGTTTTCCCCCACTTTCTCTATGTTCCACTAATTTAGAAACGGAGGAAGTATGTCATAAGGTGTGCCGCTATAGATGGAACTATAAGAAAGAAGCATTCACAAGCTGCTAGTGATCCACAAGAGCCATTAAGAAAAGCACCCAAAGATGACGATTATAAAAGAGGGTGCGTTCTCTTCCCCTAAATTTCGAACTTATTTAAATTTATTGTTAGAACTTACTAAAACTTACTTATGAGTTATTAACTTATTTGAACTTTTTTTCCCTGCGACCTATCTTTTCAAGGTGAAGGGATCACGAGCACACACTCACACACCCTTAAACAAAGGCCACTAAATACGAAGACATGCAAGCCCCTTAAAAGTTCTTTCTTCTCATCGCTATGATACATATCTCATATTTGCATAATAACAAGAAACACAAGCACAGTAAGGAAACTTCATATGATGCACATCAAAGTGAATCAGCATAACCACCAATAGACATAAATGGCCATAATGACATTACCCTAACAAAAAGCCGCTTATCATGACCAGTAGCAGCGACCCGTAGAACCGACTCAGCAGCCCCAACAGTATTAGCCAAGCATGCAAATATGTTATTGGCAGTGTCTTGTGAAATCTGCCATTCTAATGGATCTACAGGTACTCTGCAATTCATATACACCCAAATATAATTATCAATACACCAGAATGGAATGCAATCCAAAGTTCCAAACCAAATAGAACGAAAATTGCTAGACTATTTCCCTTTACAGGTAATCTAATTCTTTTCAGATATAATTCCCACTAAATCCACAGCATAATAATTCAATTTTTTTTTCACTAAAATAGCAGCAAAATTCAAAATTTTACTACAGCCGAGTTCATCTGCAGCCAAATTAGGGAAGGGACAGGGGTGGAACCAAGGGGGTCTGGCGTAGGCTGTGACCTCCACGTTCGTTTTGTAAATCTATTAAAAGTGGAAGCTAAAAAGTATTAGTAATCATAAGTAAAATGTTATATTTATTCGGACTCCTTAATAGAAAATTCTTGGTTCTGCCACTATGAAGGGGGAGATTGAATGAATAATCGAACCACTTTGTCCCTTTACAAGTAATCCCAAATCTTATTTGATCAAATCTCCACTAATTCCACAACATAAAAATTCAAAACTTCGATTAGAATAGCAGCAAAATTTAGAAATTTGAATCCAATATGATCACCCTTAACAATTCAAACCGTAGCCAGAATTCAATTTGAAACCAAATTGAGAAATGGCGGACCCAAAGGGGGTTGGCGTAAGCTGTAGCCTCCCCAATCATTTTAAAAATCTACTAAAAGCTTAAAGCTAAAGAGCATTAGTTATTATAACTAAGCAAAACATAATATATATTCGGCCTCCCTGATAGAAAAATCCTGGTTCCACCACCGGCTAGATCATGGGCATACATAACCATTAGGGGCTGGCATAGGCTGTAGCCTCCTCGATCATTTCAAAAATCTATCAAAATCTAAAAGCTAACAAACATTACTTAATATATCAAACTAAAATGCTATGTAGACTCGCCTCCCTAATAGAAAAATCCTAGTCCGACCACTAGTTATGAGGTATGATCATGGGCAGAACCAAGGGAATTGGTGTAGGCTGTAAACTCACATTGAAACCTTACAAGAAACTCCTAGTTCCTACCTGATAGATGTGAACGGTACATCTGTCAGATAAGAATATACTTCCTCCATTTCGAAATACTTGTAACGTTTCTTGTTTGCACACTATCCAATGCAATACTTTATACTTTGAACCTTAATATCTCTAATTATTGATAAGTAAAGATTATAAAAAGTTGGTATTATGATAGTATGCATTAAGACACATTAAATAAGACCCCACTTGCCTATATTTTTTCTAAAAAAAAAATACTAAGCTTTTTATTAAGTTTTATTAAATTCTTAAAAAAAAAAAATCTATCTTAAACTTTATATAACTATACTTCATTATTTATATAATATACTGTCTAAATCTATAAATATATTACTTTTTCAAGTATATCGACATATACCCGGCCCCTATCTATCATATAGGAACTGGGCACAGCTCGAAACCTTAAAGCTAAAAAAGCTTTATTTAATATATCTAAATAAAATGTTATATAAATTCGGCCTCCGTAACAGAAAAATGCTGGTTCCGCCACTGATCCCGAACCCTAAAATGAAATGTCCAAAGCATAAAAACTTAAATTAAATGAAACAACAACATAAAAGAAAAGGAAAAGGAAAGGATTACAGACGAAATGTTGAAATGGCGGAAGAGGAGACCGAGAATGGCCAGAGAGCAGAGAATGACGAGGAAGACATCAGAGAGAAGTGAGAGAAAACTGGAGTTGCGGAAAGAACAGTGATAGTACACTAATGTTCCGCTTATTAAAATTACTATCGCCATTGCTCCTTGTCCTTGATGTTGTTGATGTTGTTGATGTTGATGTTGATGGTGGTGTTCATCTTCTTCCATTTCTCTATCTTCTATCATATGATATGATATCAAGATGGGTTTTTTCTGTTTTGACGGTTTTTACTTGTTTCTAAAGCCATCTTCTTTGAATAAGTATATTCTACCTTCTAGAAAAAAATAATTAGTGAACTTTCCAAGTTATGTTGGAATTTATTATAGGTGGCAATCTGGTTGAGTCACTTTCGGTCGGGTCGGGTTTTGGGTATGTCGGTTTCGGGTCGGGTTAATTTCTATGTCGTTGCCCCAAGCCCCCTTCTTCATCGTTGATCGAGCAATTGGTTGTGTTAGGCTTAAGGGGAGAATTGGTATCAGAGCACCACAGCTTTATTTGAAATTATGTCGAGGCTTTATTTGAAATTAAAATACAAATAATTATGAATAAATGTTATTCGGGTCAGTATCGGGTCGGGTCAATCTCAGGTCAACATTTTTCGGGTATGGGTCGGGTCGTTTCGGGTTTCTGGTTGATTTTAGGTCAATTTCAGTTTCGGGTCGGGTCATTCGAGTCGGGTCGTTTCAAGTCGGGTCAGCTTTGCTAGGTCTAATTTTTATCATACTAGCGAGTGTACCATGAGAACGGTATATTCATTTATTTTTTTGCAAATCGTTCACTTAGATGTTTTTAAACGAGCAATGAGCAAAAAGTAGACTTCAGTATCATGCTCAAAATACACCCGAGTGTATAATATTTAATTTATTTTTGTGAATTTATACTATCTTATACTAAAATATAATATATTTATACGACCTTTTGATTCCTCGCGCACTAAGATCCCTCATTATTTTTATTTTATATATATATAAAATAGAGTGGTATATGTGAATATGTGAATTAGGTACATTTCTCTTTAACCAGTGCTCCTATTATTAGACCCCGTCCTTTTCAACTTATTTTAATCCCCTATCATATAAAGTAAGTTTAGATTATTTCTAATAAGTATCAATACGTTCTAATAAAGTTTGATTCCTCATAAATAGGATTTTGATAGATTCTGATAAGTTTCAATAATTGCTAATAAGTTGAAAAGAATCGATCTTTAATTCTAAAACATTTTGAAGCGAGCACAATACATGCACATTTTTAGTCGTGGTAGAATAAAGGGCGTTTGATTCAAATAATTAAACGGAATGGAAGAAGAATGAGAACAAAGAATCCTATAGATTATAGGTACGGATTTAAATTCCATTGGTTCCTTTTAATTGTTTGGTTCATCTCACAGTGAAATTTTTTCCGTCAATTGGAGGTTACGTAGTTTGTCCTAATTAGGACTTCAATGATTTGATTGGGCGCATATTAGTATACATCCATTTCGAATAATGAATATATCAATGTATATGTACCAAATTGGTGATAATTGGTCTTATGCAGCATCGGGAATTTTCTTCTATAAATCACAAGTAGAGCATGCTTGAGATTTGAAGTAGCATCAAGGCTCTGACTCGATACAAAATACTCGATACAAAGTACTTCCTTTATTTCTAAATAAGTGACACACTTCTTACTTTCACGTTTACAAATACATTATTTTAAAAGTTAGTATTCAAAAATTATCAAAAAATATTAAAATATTGACATTAAAAAAATTCACATTGAACAAATCTAACAAGATCCCACATGACTGTTTTTTCTAAAATATAAATCATCAAAGCTAATTAAAGTCTAAATTATAAATAGTTAACACTATTTAAATGTATCACTTATTTAGAAACGGAGGAAGTAAATTTTGAACAATTTTATGGGGGGCAACATTTTGAAAGAAAATGCTACAAGTCTTTCATTTTTATACTAATAATGAATCAGGACCAACATTCAACTAGGGTCATTTCACCCACACCTCACTGCGTACCTCTGTTCCCGGCTCTAAAACATTACAAAAATAAGAAGGTACGCCTGGGAAGTAAGCAAACAAGTTATATTCAACGTCTTATATGCACCCTCGTCAATCAGAATATGAAAGAACAATCTAATGATCAAAGTAAGACTGAACATCTATTGCACAAAATGACACTAACATCGGACCAAGGTCCTTGTCCACAAGCACTCCTTGAGGATAATCTCGGAAGCACACTGGCCTCGGCGGGTAGAAATTGTTTGGGCTGTACGCAAAACACTCCATCTGTGCATGCCTGATAAGCAAACTCCGAGTAGCTTCTTTCTATGTGGTGAGGAAAGCCAATAGCATCATCGCACTCAAATGAAAGGATACAAGCGAGTGGAGCATATGAAATGTGACCAATTTATGGCTTCTGCTTTCTATCAATATCATGCAGAACACATGCATCTGCAGCAGTCTTTAACTGGAAAAAATGGAAGGAAACATTGATTTAGACATGAGAAGTAATAATGAGCATTTTAAGAGCAGTTGCACGAAGTAAAAAAGAACTTAGTTTGAGATGGAAGAAAGTGTTGTGCAAAACAAGGTAACAACTACACAGCAAGGGTATTGGGATGGGGTCTGGAAAGTTGGGTAACTGAATGAGCCCGGAGTAATCTTCACCCGAACATGTGAAAATGTGAGTAAGGTTTTTGTGATAAATACACTTGGCATGGGCCACAAACCAGTTCCTCCTTCATTTAACCCTTCTCTAACTAAAACAGTCTGAAACCCACTTTGGTGGTTGGGGGGGTTGGGGGGTGGGGGGGGGGGTGTTTGAACCAAAACTGGTTTGCTATTTTTACATCTCAAATACCAGTGATAATAGATACATCATTCACATGCTAAGTTACTTGGACCCTTCAATTTACCACAAAAACCAGTGCCGGATCCTCGACACGGGTAAGTATACTTCAACTCTTCATTTTAAGCCAAAATAAAGGAAATTTTTTGCAATATGAACGAGTTGGACACTTGGAAACGTATCCGTGTCTGACACGGTACCCTGAGTCCGAGTAACATAGTTCACATGTAATATGATCCAACCGTGAAAATATATGCATACCCCAATTGTTATCTCTCTTCCTTTAGAAATCCTCAGTGTCCAACAAGAAAGATAAAAATCGGATGACTGATAGATAGGAGACTAACATCTAAGCATCTGAAATTCTGAATTATCATCGACATTTTACCAAGCTAATAAAGGAAAAACCTCAAGTGTTTTACCTGTATTAAATTGATTGTTTGCTTAATTGCCCAACCAAACAGAACTATAACTTCCAATAGAAAGAGAACCAAACTTTGTCTTCTGGATGAAAGCAAAACCTGTGCCGAGAATGCACAAATGAAGATATCAGCAGAAATTTCTCAAAAAAAAACAGAGGGCTTCTAACGTAATTTTCCACTTTTTTACTTAAAAGATGAAGTAATTGTGTAGAGGAAATCTCACATCAAGCACATCTTCACTTTGACTCTTTGCAAGGAGAAAAAGGATTATATACAGAACCTGTGGATTTAGGAAATTAGTGGAATAAGCAGAGACTCCTATTAGAAAGAAATTAAAATATTAGAATATTAAAAATACAGAGAACTTCAGCATCTAGCATACAAACAAGTCTTATTACCTCACATGAGACACAACAGAATGCCATGAACATTCTGTTTCCATAGTATAATCTGAACAGCCAGCTAGAGCTGTCTTTTACATCTTTATGGCTAGTCTTGCCTGTCAAGAAAGTACTGCAGCCAGAGAAAGTGATGAAATAACCACATCAAGAGGAATATATTTTAAAGAAGGTGCTGAAACGATGGATCCTGATACCTGTACATTTGGAACCAATGGCTTGCAATATCCAAAGCAAGCAATGATAAGAAAATCAAGCTAGGCCTGCAAAAACTCATGAGGATTAGATGCAGTTTATGCAATACGGTAGCAAGCACACATAAAAGTGAAACAAGTGAAGAACTTGAAGTTTACCGATATATTTGAGATAATATGACTAGCAAACAAGCTGTGCTAATCCTGAAATAGCCAAATAACTTCACGTAAGTACGATAGGAGTAAAATATAACAATCCAACAATCCCATAATAAATGTCTCACTTTTCAATAGCGTGCAATTAATGCATAAGCTTGAGCAAAATAGATTGTAGTCAATTTGTTTTGAGAAGCAACTTGGAAGGGGCAATTTTCAACATTGTCATAGAAAGTTAACTGGGTAATATTAGTAAAGAAAGAGAGTGGACAATTACTCTGGGACGGGAGGGGGTAATTAATAGTAAAGAGAAAAGGAGATGAAGACCTGTCTGTCACCATGTCCAAAACAGCACCAAAAGTTGACACTAGAGAGAAAATGAGCATGAAGTCAGTGCAAGTCTCTCGGATCTAAATTGACTCAATACTTCAATGTAGAAAAATTACCAATTCCAGTCATTCCACAAATATGAATTTTTTTAAACCCACCACACATAAAGATTCGCGCCTTTTAGGGTCCTTCATAGATTACATTTATGATAAACCTATTCTATAAGAACAAAGATAAAGTACAACGGTAAAGAAGTCATACCTTGATTGAGTTTACGAGCAAACCAACCATCTATACCATCACATACAAAGCTGTAACCGAAGGTAGAAAAGTTTAGCACCCAAGTTCACTTCAGAAAATCAAATAACTGAAACCCATTCGCAACCACAATGAATAAGATGGTGGTAAATAATGATTACCTTATAAAATACAGAACTGAAAAAAGGCCTTTGTGAGAAAAGCATAAAGCAAACGCAACGCAATTCATTAGAACTCTGATGTACCCTGCATTACAGATTATAAAATTAATGCAGAACATGGAAGAAGTATCTTGCCCTAAGAATATTTATAGGAAAGAAGTTTCACATTGCAACCCTGACCACCTTTTAAAATGATACAATTTATAGCAAAACTCACCAATAATGTTGGGTACATAAAGATATATTGTCGACATCCTCGGCTTTGATTTATCAGCCATTCTCCTCCACAAAGTGATACTGTATGATCTACGAAAGATTGCAACTATGTAATTTTTTTGTACCTGCACAAAATGAACATACATTTAGTAATCTAGGTCACCTCCAGAAGCATACAATCAACCAATCAAGGCAAACAACAAAATTATAAGCATTTTGAAAGTCCTCCACCAACATAGATATGACACAATGAGTGTGCATAGGTATCTGAATCGAAAAATAACTTAAAAAAACACATACTTAATCTGATGAATGGCAGACACAATAATTGACCCAAGTGGGTTCCAAGTTATTCGGGAAATAGACCAAATTCGCTAAAAATCTAATTGGTAAGAGATCACATTTCATCTTGAAATAATCGTCACCATAATATAAAGTTGATTCGCAAAGCTGATTCGCAAACTGCACACAAAGCTGGGACTTGGTCCTAGAACAAACCTCTCGATACGTTCAAACTCACCCCTTGAGTGCCCTTCCCAAACAGATAATTGTCATATTCTTTGTATCAAGTAAAGACAACAAGAGCCTTCTTAGTCGAGGTTCATTCTTCATTATTTCAGCATGTGAAACCCCCAATTGTTAGCATGATTATCACACAATTTTAATAACAAAAAACATTTTTGAAGTTGGCTATTACAAGAGTACCACACCGACATAGATTTTTCCAACAAATCTTATTATATTATTTCATTTAATGATCACTATGACATGGTAACTAATAAAAGCTAAAACAAAGCTCATAAGTTTGGTTTTTCATGAGAGCTATATGACATCCAAGGAATTATCTTTAGACTATGGCATCATATATGCATAATTTCCTAACAGTAAAACAAATGCACAGCAACAACAAAACTTCACCAAAGACGATAAAACATCCAACTAAAACAACACAACAACGTAACAGTATGCTACTCATTAGCTAGTTCTCTTTGATATTTCCTATTTGATGCAACTTAGATTCAAAACAATTGCCTGGTTTAAAGCTTTTAAATACTTTACAATCTGCAATCACACATTTGCTGCACACTACCTATTTGATGATATTGATCTTATGATTGTTGATTCATAATCAATGATTCATTCTGAACCTTTCTTGCTTAAGGATTTCAGATTCACCTTAATTCAATTCTTTCCAGAGATTCATCATATTCTTTCCTTGTTATTATTCTATTATGTACTCTCACTATCCAACCACACAATGCCTAACAATGCTGAAACTCCGCTTACTGCTTCTCTTGATCCTACGTCTTCATTCTATATTTAGCATGCAGCTGAGAATTTAATGGCTCTTTATATAATAATTGGAAAAGGTCCATGCTCATTAGCTTATCAGCTAAGAACAAGCTTCCATTCACAGCTGCTGAATCATTCACGAAAATCAAGATGCTATGAGACGAACTTGATGCATTGAATCCACTTCCTGTTTGTACATATACATGCTGTAATTAAAGTGACACAAAGATTGGTCCAGGCTCAAGAAGAACAAATGCAGTTCAATTATGCAAAGTCCTCTTCAAAAGGTGTCTCGAGCCTAGATGCTCTTGATGCAAGAAAAAATATAGATGGTTATAAACTTATAATATGTTGCTCTAGTAGCACACAAGAGAATGTTTAATGATCCTCCTACAAACAGATTCCAAAAGCCTTACAATCAGCCTAACCCTAGGGTTCATTTTGAATCTTACAAAGAAAATGGTGAAAGAATGAAAAAATCATCATATCCCTCTTAATTACAAAATACCTAGTCAAACTATTGATAGATGTTGGAATATACACGGATATCCTCCAAGCTTCAAAGACAATCAGCACTCAGCAGAACAAAGGAAGAAGATTTGCAGCTTTGGCTAAAACGATGATTCTGATTGTTCGAACAACAATGAAGCAGTCACACAGCTCATACCTACTCTCACTACTGAGAAATACACTCAATTCATTACTCTTCTAAGCAAACATGTGTTACAGACCAGATTCTCACAAAATAAACACAAGCAGATATAAATGAGTGAGCAACAATAAGTAGATAATGAAGAGCAAGATGAGAGGGAAAGGAGGGAACTTTGTATTGCAAATAGAGAATGTTACAAGACTGCCGTCTTTCTACACTAATTACAATACAAACTAATTTCCACTTCTTTTCTGAATGACCTACAAGGTAACAGTATCATGCTATCTATAGGCTTAGTCATCCTTCTTTCCTTTCCACTTAATTAGTCCAGCCGATTACTCTTTTTAAGTCTTTCCCATAATACCCTTTTTCCTTCTAGAGTAAGTGAATTGTATAGGAGGTCTGATTGCGTGTGTGACAACATGGTACTACTATTAACCATGCTAAACACCCATCAAGTGCTCTCTTGCCAGGTAAATATCCACACTTACTTCAACATGGATTATTGATGTGGGGTCAGTAACCATATATGTTGATCTCAACAAATTTGAAACGTGCTCTTTACTTAAAGACTCATGAAAGTAAAATCTAAGTAACACAACGAATCAGTTAAATTGACTGAAAATCTTGTTTTATAAGATGTTCAATATGTTCTTGATGTCCATTTTAAATTATCTTTGTGAACAAGTTGTGTCATAATCTTGGTTGCCCAACTACTTTCACACCTTCCTATGTGTGTGCTCCAGGCCCCCTTCAATGAAAGGGCTGCAAGATTCTAGGTAAACTGCAGCAGGGACTCTACAGGCTTGATGAAACATCCTCTCATGCTGATTCTGCTATTCCTATTGCTGCTATTAGTAATTGTGTAGTTAACGAGGCTAAGTTATGGCATCTTATATCAGGACAATTACCCTCTGCTACAATAAAGTTGATTAGACCTCATATTGACGTTTCTCATTGTATCAAAACTTGCATATCCCAAGTTTGCCCTCTAGTTAAGCAACCTAGGCTCTCCTTTAAACCTAGCTCCTTTAAATCTTCTGAACCTTTTCAATTGCTTCATATGGATGTATGGAGTTCTTATATGTCCATGACTCACAATGGTTGTAACGGTTTCCCTACAAAAACTGCTATTTTCAATAAATTTATTCAGTATATTGAGACTCAATTCGGTTCTATTGTTCAATTTGTGAGGACTGATAGTGCTTTTGAGCTCTCTAAAGGAGACATGGAGATATGTTATGCCTTTAAGGGTATTCATCATTAAAAGAGTCATCCTCACAAGTCACACCCCTCAACAGAATGGAATCATTAAGAGGAAACACACATTCGATTGACACACTGCTTGATACGGCAAGGTCTCAGTCTAGAAATCCCACATCAAATACTAAGGGAAGTTATAAAAATGTTGCATATCTTGTTTACATAATGAATTTACAAAATCTACATCTTAAGACACCCTATGATATGCTCCATGGTCGACCTCCTAATCTCAACCATCTCTATGTTTTTCTTTTACCTCCACAACTATCTAAATTTAATCCCAAGGCTTCTCCTTGTGTTATGATTGGTACCATAATCATCACAAGGGATATAAACTCTTAAAGATACACACTCACAAAACTTTCATCTCTAGAGATGTAGTGTTTTATGAGAGACATTTTCCTTTTCATCTCATTCTCATACCTTCTTTCTCTCCTACTACCTCCACTTCTTCCTTTCACTTTCATACTTTTTTGCGTGCTAATCCCTCTCCTTTGCTTACATATACAAACCCTCCTTTTCCTTCTTCTATTAATCCTATGGCTCTGTTGACTTCTCCTTCTTCTCCCTCTCCTTTTCTACCCAGATATTACAGACGCCACCTCTCTCCCTATTCCTCCTCCAATTACTACTACCCTCAAAGGTAAAGGATCCAAGAAATCTAGTGCTGAACTCAATTATTACTAATGTCAAGCTAGTTCTACACATTGTTGTATCCTCGTTAGCTACAACCTACCTACCTACCTCGCAATAGGCTTTTATTTCTCATTCTGTAGATGTTGATCACACTAAGCCTTCTACTTTTACACACAAGCCTGCCAACATCCTAAGGATTGACTGATTGAGGCAATGGAGAAAGAAGTTCAAGCACTTGAAGCAAACAATACTTTGGGATCCCTTCACCTACAATAACCTACATCCCTCTCAATAGGCTTTTATCTCTCATGTTGATCACACTCGCCTTCCACTAATACACAAGCCTGAAAATATCCTAAGGATTGAGGCAACGGAGAAAAAGTTCAAGCACTTGAAGCAAACTATAAAGTTATGCAAGTGGGTTAATAGAATAAATCTCAACTCGATTGAAAGATTTGTGGCTAGGCTAAGGGTTTTGATCAAAAGCATGGAATTGATTATGATGAGACATTCTCACCTATAGCCAAAATGCTTACAGTTGGAATTGTTGGAAACTCTTCCAACTAAATGTCAATAAAGTCTTTTTTCATGGAGATCTCCATGAAGAGATATAATACAACTACCACACAGAACTCCTAATCCCTCCAACCTAGTCGAACTTAGAAAGTCTCTATACGGCTCAAAAGCAAGCCAGGAGACAATAGCTTTCTAAAATTGTTAATGCTCTTTCTCATAAGGGTTTCATCTTTTGACTATTCTCTTTTGAGTAAAACCTCTGGTGACTTTATTAGATGCAAAGTCCTTGCTTCCATCAGCAATCTCAAGTAACATCAAACAACTTTTAGCATCAAAACTTGGGTGCTCTATTTTTTATTTTTTATGCATTGAGTGGGTTACTCTCAAGCTTGAATCATTCTTTCTCAGCACAAAATCACCAAAGTGCTCTTACTTCAGGTGAGCACAAATTCATCAAAGAATTCTCACTTGTGGTGACTCTTCTTTTAACCTTTGATCACCCCTTTACCCTTAAACTTAAAGCTTGATGCCCAGGGAGGTGATTTGTTTGCTGATTCCTCTCTCTATAGATGCTTGGTTTGAAAGCTCAATATCCTCACTCATACAAGACCGAATCTAGCTTAGAGTTCCAACTTCTTAGCAAACATGTAATCTCCTAGAGTACCTCATTTTCAAGCCTTACTTCATACTTTAAAATATAATTCTGCTACGTGTGGGCAAGGGATTCTTTTACAAGCTTGTGCTTCAGCTCAGCTCCAACCATAATTCAAATAGTGTATGGGGTTCATTTCCTGATACTAGAAGATATGTTGGGCCTTAGGCAACTCTCCTATCTGTTAGAAATTTAATATCTAAGAGGCAGAACACTGTGTCAAGATCTTCCTTAGAGGTTTTAAGTATACAAGCAAGCAACACAATGGAACTTTTCTGTTGCAACTAATTTCCTAGTCTGTTAGTCTCTTATTTGTAAAACTGCCACATACTCCTAGCTTTCTACCATCTTCCCTTATACTCCCTTTGCTCCCATAAATTCTAACAACAGTTGCCATATGCAGTCCACTGTGGCGTACGGATAAGAAATTCATTAAGCCTTATAAACAACATTAAAATTCAGTTAAAGAGTCAAATTACATCTATTCAAAGGAGACAAGATTACTTAAGTTTGAAGTAAAAAATTACAAAGAACAACGCTAAAGTTCAATTAATGAGTCAAATTACATCTAATTCAAAGGAGATAAAATTGCATAAGTTTGAAGACATTATTAGTTTACCACATACAACAAATCTAAATTCATAAAAAATCACATATTTTCAACAATGACAAAAAAATTGTCGTCCTACATTAATTTAACATTCACTAACTATTTCATACAATTCACAATTGACATTTCAATTCACATTCGACAAAAAAAAACATTTCAATTCAAGAATTTCACACCTAGAAAACCAATTAGTTCTTCTAAACTACCAACAATGGCAATAAATAATGAGAGTCTAACTCCATATTAGTCCATACATAACAATTAAGAGCTAAAAAATGCTTAAAATTTAAACTAATTCAAAATTTAATAAGTAAAACTAACCTTCCTCCAACAATGGCGCGACGCGAGCCTCCGACTGAGACTGACTGGCGAGACGCGCCGCCTTCACCAACACCGCTGCACCACCGCCGCTTAGCTGAGCTTGATTATTCTACTGCATTAAGTTTCAATTCGTATAACAACGTAAATAGACTTAAAAATGATATTGAACAAAAATTAACTATATAATAACATGAAAAACGAAAATCAAAATCAGATCTGAAAATTAAAAATGGATGAAAAAGAAGAGATTAACTATGAACATGATCTTATACTAAAAAAAAGAATGAAAAATAATGAAATCAGATCTGAAAATGAAAATTTGAACATCTGACCTTATTCGATCTTCAAGAAAAAATCGTTTTCGATGATGAAAAAGTAGCAAATCATCCAAGATATTCTTCGCCTTTCGAATCTTCAATTCATGGTTGTGTGAGGTGAGGTTGAGGGTTTGAAGTTAAGGTTGAGGGAATCAATTTGCGTATTGAAATAAACTTGAATTGATAAAAAAAAAGCCCCAAAAGAAAAGGAATACAAGGTGAATAAGTATATTTGTCGAGTTGGTCTGATAAGAGACAGTCTATTTTGAAATTATAATTAAGCGATATTCTCCGTTTTTTATATAAGTGACATATTTATATAGTGTTTATTATTTACAGTTTAGATTTTAATTTTATATTTTAGAAAAAACGTAGTTATGTGGGATCTTTTTATATTCGTCTCAATGTGAATTATTTTAATATTAACTTTTTTTTAATTTTTACTTATTGATAATTGTAGATATTAATGTTCAAAATAATGCAAGTGAAAATATGAAATGTGTCACTTATTTAAAACGGAGGAAAAACGAGGACAACTTTTTATTTTTTTGAGAGAAGAGGACAACTTTTTTGTATATAGTGACTACATTAATTTATTTACTAACTTGTTTAGTTTCTGTAGTGGCCAGCTAAATTCATTCAATGATAACATTTTTAATTCATTCGGTGATTAGTTTCATTCATTTAGTGACTAGTTAATCCATTGGGTAATTTTGTCGAGTTGTTTCTTTTATAATTGTCTGCTATAGTCTGTGATTTAAAGGGAGATAAAGGAATGAGAATAGAATAAACGACTATGTTAGCGAAAGATGTTTATAAATAGTGTTAGTTTTAAATGAAATGGAATGGCATGTTAGGAGCGTATAGGTTTGCGTTGATCTAACTTTGTTAAAAATAAACAACCAATTCTAATACCTTTTGTTGTTTGTTATATTTTTTTTTTTTAGAATTCAAACTAAAACATACAAACAAGAAAAAGTGATTTTCATTTTTTTATTGTCGGTTTTCGAAACAGATACGATTACTATCTATATGACTAACTTTAAGTCTTTCTTACAGCTTATTATCATATCATTCTAAAATCATAAAAATCGAAAATAGGAAACTGACACTGATACCCAACATGCCATTGATATAACATGGATTCTTTAGGGCGAGGAATAGGCTAAGAGCGATTAAAATATAAAGCAAAAATTGGATTAGGTTAAGAGTATGATAAATATAATTATATAGATTACTGAATGAATTAGGTTAAGGGTATGTAATTAGAAAAATGTATGGGTGAAAAGATTAACCATATACATGATCTCAAATTAAAACTTGATCCCCACTTTACCACAACTCTAGGAATAGAATCTATGACCTTATCAAGTGTACGAGCAAAACCTCCAATGACACCAAATACTTCTTAGTCCTTTGTATACTAGTGTAGTGTAGTTCTATGAGTTACTACCTCCGTTTGTTTTTAATTGTTACAGTTTGATATTTTATACTATTCACTAATGTCACTTTGACTATCATTTGTGATGTATGAGTAAGAAAAAATATATTCATGTGAGTTCTTGTTTGATTCGTCTCGATATGCACTTTCGTTTTTTTTTTTTTTAGAAATACATAATTAGAGATATTAACGCTCAAATATTGGCAAGCATAAAAAGGTAAAATGTAACAATTAAAAACAAACGGAGGCAGTATATCAGTATTAGGAACGGCTCACCTTGAAACAAATTGAAATACACATAAAAATTAAGATATCCTCAACTTTCTTTATTTGCCTTGTTGGTAGAGTCACAAACTACCCAAGCTATAAACACAATAAAGCTTCATGATAAGCATATTTTGAGTGAAACTGGTGAAAAAGTCATACTTACATCGTGTATGTGTCTTTGAATTAATTAATGAGATGTTAATATTGTTTCATGTTATTTTAACAACTTGCATTGAAACGATATGATTGGGCGCACCTTCACTTTTCACAATTGATAGTTCTTACTCACACAGAGAGGGTTTAATAATAAAACATGTTGCTCCCTCTCCATTATTATCTATTAGCATTTAATACACGCAATGCGTATAAAAACGTATGACTGGTTATTAGAAGGGACTAGAGAAAGAAGATTAAGAATATAAAAGATAGAGTGTGCTAAGATGTTTTGCATTTTTTCCAAAAATAAAATATGTAAAAATCGTTAATTATAGAGAGAAAATTTTGTCATTCAATCAAAAATTAAAACAAAAGTTAATATTGATTTTTGGTGGCCACTCCTCCTCTTCCTTTACAGCATAACTAGCCTTGTATGCACGCGATGCATGCAACAATTAAAAATTTATTTTAATTAATAAAGCATTTAAGAAATTCTTTTTTTCATATATTTTATTTTTGGTGTCCACCCCCACCTCTTCCCTTATATAATAGAGACAGAGATAGAAATAGACTACATTTATGCTTATCCATACAGTTTAAGGCATCTCTTATTGCTTGTTCCATTTGTTTCTTCGTAGTTACTATTTTGTTAATTTTGACCATAAAATCTCATTGATATATAAGAAGATCTTGTTCGATTCATTATAACATGTAAGTTTCAAAAGATAACTGTTATACTTCCTCCGTTTTAAAATAAGTGATACACTTTCTATTTTGGGGTATTTTAAAATAAGTGATACACTTTGGTTTTTTGCTTTATATGGTAACTTTTTGCTTGTGAAATGACCTATGTGCCCTTATTTTTTTGCTAAACACATCATTAACAACACTAACTTCAAAAGGGGTAGGGGACCACACCCACTAACTTCACCATTAATTATACACTAAATACAATTATAATTTTTTGCCTCAAAATCCGCAAAAGCAACAATGTATCACTTATTTTAAAACGGAGGAAGTAATTCTTTTCCATAGGTAACCAAAGATTTAACGGTCAAATGTGACCTTTAGAGGCCACGATAAATCAAATGAACCATTTTTTGGGATAAAGGGAATGTTACAATAATAATATTTAAAAGTGCCAAATGGTAGTATTAGTAAGTGTACCAAATAAATGATAATGAATTGATGTTTTAGAATGAGAAAAAAGTACTCTTAGAAACCTGGTTGACTAATAAAAATATATTGTGCTTGAGATCCAAGATTCAACTTGAAACATATCTATGTTTATTAACTATGGAAAATAACCAACATTTAATTATGTAAGCAAATTCTCATAAACTCCTACTTTTTTACTTGATCCATTTCCATACGCTTACAAGTTTGATAGGTTTGAAGACTGGCTCCAGCTTTTATCCCTATGCCTTTGATACATCATGCAAGCATACGTCGTCCATGCATGCATCAGCAATTCAGTGTATCAATTGCTGGAACTTTAGCACGACCAGCTACCAAGCTACGTACATACAAACACAACAAAAGGGCATCGAACTCGAAAACAAGAAACAAACTTATTTCAAAATTTAACACGCCGTAATAATAGAATCACTTCTCTAACTCTATATATCTTTACAACAAGTGTAATTGAATAGAAAGCATTGATTCTGAGTTCCTAATTAAAGTCTTTTTTATATATCGTACCTAAAAACGGGGAAAAAGATAATCAGCAAAGAGAAGATTTTGTTGGAGATTGATGAAAGAGCAATGCTGTTTTATATTTATGGAATTCTTATATATATATATTAGTTTTTATAGAGAAATTAGGGTTTATATAACTTCTTATTAATTTTAGTGAGAAGATAATCTGCAACAACTATAAGATCATAGTTAAAGTGCAAGAGTAAATGAAATGTTACAAAGCTGTTTAAGGTAATTTATGTAATTATTGGCTAAACAATAATAATCCAAAAGCCATCCTATCTAGACAAAATTAAATTAAACCACCAAAAATTATTAATCACGTGCATGTCATGTTGGACAACGGAGGTGGCTAGGTGCGAGGGAGTCTATTACCCTCTCCAGCCATACCTTATACAAGTCATTAAAGAAAGCTCCACCACACAAAATGCGATAAATTAATGTCCACTACTAACATGAGACTTGGCTAAAGGGGAGATAAGAACCGCAGTGGTGATTCAGTGTATTCCAATAGAAAATAAAAGACTGGCCAAATCTCTTTTCATTCACATCGAAATTAAAATACCTAATTATTTAGTTAACGTACCCAAATGAGCATTCACTATCCTAATACCAACTTGGTTTACCCTAAAATGCTTTAGCTCTCACATATTTTATGTATTCCGATCCCTACTGCCCTTCATAGGTTAACCACAGTAATTACCACCCTAAATTTCTCTTTGACCTTGTCTCACTGTTTGACTTTGAGATGGTTGGAAAATCAAGTGGCAAATACCGTTGACATTAGTAAAGAAAGGAAAAAGTCAGGGCAAGTAAAAAAATAAGTCAACTACTTGAGGTATTCTTTTACTAATGACAATTTGAGGAATAGTATTGAAACTCCTCTATTTATATATAGTCCCAAAACCACCAAGTGTATATATCCCAATTCCCAAATAGCAAGTTTTTTTTTTTACTTACATCGTTATTGTTATCAATTCTTGAATACCAAGAAATGGTGGCAAAGCCCTCTCAAAACGATGTTTTTGAGTTTTGTGGTCCTCTCCACCTCATTTCATGTCTTGATTGGTAATATTTTTTACACCATTTTTTGTGCTCCCTAGTTCTATTTTCATATGGAAATGGTAAAATTGTTGATTTAAATCTCATGTAGGTTGGGTCATGTTTAAGGAACTAGGTTATTTGGTTGAGTTTTAGATCGGCTTGAGTCATTTTCAAGTTAATCGTTGATCAACTTATTACTTATTACATAAACTAATGTTAGTCGTTTATTACAAATTGTGCCAATTTTAGTGGACGACTGGACGTCATGTAATATTTCAGTATAGTTCAAATTAGTATCGTCAATTTAGACGGAGTTGTTATACAAAGTCTATATTTTATATCTATGTCTCCAACATACATCCGGTATGTAGAAGATTGATAAGAAAGCTAATTACGAATAAAACTGCTTTTTCTATGGTAGGATGACCAAATAATTATTGTCTGACCAATTAGCTTTTATATAGTTTGTTAGATATACACTTTGTAGTTTTTTCATGAAACTTTTTAGCTTTTAAGATTAATTGTATAACCAAACTTTTTATTTTGTTTTAAACTTTCCTTGTTTTTTGCTTAACTCATATGGATCTGTTTGATAGTTTCAACCACTACCTTTCTTAAGCATTAAATAGTAGTAGGCTCGAGCGATACTCCAAGTCATTTAATATATGTATTTAATATCATCGATATTTAGTTTCATTAATGGAATAATAATTTTATTTTATAAATTTAGATTAAATTTAGTTATTTGTAGTTTGAAATTAAATCTTTATCGAGTACAATTTTTAAAATTACTATAGAGAAGTGCTTTGAATGCTAGCAATCCACTTATCTTGAAGAGCAATGTTGCAGGAAAATACAAGAACATAGAAGATCCGTATTAGCTAGTTTGGTTAAAGGAGTGTACGTTGCAGAAAAAGATCGTCGAGAAAAGAGAAATGGAGATACGGAATTAGCCCCAGCTTGGTGGGAAAATTTCCACTTCAAATGCATCAAAACTCTCAATGATAAAAAGGATTCCTCCATTTGTGGAGCCATCTTTGAGTCTATGGCACCCCAAAATGTACCCCTTAAGTATGTAATTGCATTTCGAGGCACGATCCTCGAAGGAAAAACCGGGGTACGAGACTGTTATTTGGATGCGAAGGTTATCCTAAACCATCTAAGTTGCAGCTCTAGGTGCGAAATAGCATTAGATGCAGTAGAAGGCCTAATAGGCCAAACCAACCCTAAAAATATTTGGTTAGTAGGGCATTCTTTAGGTGCATCTATAGCATTACAAATTGGTAGGGATATGGTTAAAAGAGGTCATTACCTCGAAACTTATCTTTTTAACCCTCCATATATTGGACTACCCGTTCAAAAACTCAAAAATCGATTTGTAAAGAATGGGGTACGTGTTACATGTAGTGTTATCATAGCTACTGTTTCAGTTGCTTTAAAGAGTACACAATGTGATCCGTTTACTTTACTACACCCTTGGGTGCCATGCTTGTTTGTGAATTCGGAAGACATAATTTGTTGCGAGTATATCGGGTATTTCGAGCATCGAGAGAAGATGGAACGATGGGGTGTGGGTGCGATTGAAAGAATCGCAACCAAAAGTTCGGTTTTGAGCTTGGCATCGAATGTCATCGGACGAGATCGTGAGGCTTTACATCTGATCCCATCTGCTGTTGTTACTAAGAATATGAAAAATGAGGTTGTTCAGGAACATGGTAGCTCAGCAGCTCATGGCCTCTCTCAGTGGTGGGAACAACATTCTTATTGGCATTCTAAGTGTTACCAGTATAAATTTTCGGATGGAAATGCAAGGAATTTAGCTAATGCAATAGTAAACAACTAACATGTAAATAATGTAATAAGACATGCAGGTAATGTTCATCATACCATTTTTCAGATGAGGAATTCATCAAACTATTATTGTGTAATGTATAAAAAAGTACTAATAGAGTATACAAACCATACCATTTGTCCTCACTCCTCAGTAGTGTATATCATTGTAATCTCTTTTACACAAACTAAAAATGGTTACATTTGCATTGCTTTTTAGACTCTCTAAAACACACTATATCTTTTGAGAGTTAATTTTTTGAGTAATTTTTTTGCTTGACGGTTCATCCACATATTTACGAATAGATGATTATGACTCAATTTATATAGAGAAATAATTTTTGTTTCTATATGAAGATTGATTATATTCTTATAACATCGCCTTTTGTTAAAGCAAACTATTTTCTTATCAACGGATGATTATAACTAAATTCTTATAAGTACTTGATTTTTTGTTATTCTAGTATTCTATATGAAGTCAAGTCAAATATAAATTATAAAATTAAGTGTAATTGATGGGAGAAACTCTTGGGTGGACCTGGTCCACACTAAAAATAGTGTAGACCACCTAACTTTTGATTGCTAAACCTTAACTTTTAATTACAATCTTAACTTTTGAAATAAACATTAACTTTTCATTCATAACACGTACTTTTGATTATAAGACCTTAACTTTTGATTGTCAAACCTTAACTTTTAATTACAAAATCTTAACTTTTGGGCTTTGTACCGGGTCTAAAATAAATTTAGGGCCCGTTCATTTCAGCTTAATCTCAGTTCAGTTCAGTTCAGCTCTAATCAGTTCAGTTCAGCTCCAATCAGTTCAGTTCAGCTTCATTCTTTTATAACCATTTTGTTAAATATTATTATGTTGGTCTAATTTATTGTACTAATTTCTCTTATTATTATTATTAGTATATTATTATTATTATTATTTATTTTTATATCATTATTATTAAGTATTATTATTATTATCTGTATATTATTTTGTTTGTTATAGCTTTATTCATCATTATTACTATTATCATTAGGGAGGAATATGGTTCAAGTTAAAAGCACAAATAAACCCGCGTTTTCAGCCCATAATCCAATCAAATCACGTCAAAACGGTTTATGATGTAATTTTGCACGGTCCGACCCAATTATTATTTTATTACTAAATATTAATATATAATTAAATCTAATTATTAAAATAGTAATATTAATTTAATTCTTAGATATTATTGTTATTATATAATCATCATCAGGTATTAATATATTAATACAAAGACTATAAAATAATTGTTATTAATTATCATTATAATCATTAATCATTATTATTATTAATTTATGATTATTAATATTATTTATTTAAAAATATCCAAAATACAATTATTATTATTCATTAATAATTATTCATTATTATTAGTTATCATTATAATTATTATTTAATATTCATATTATTATTGTTTAAATATTATTTATATATTTATTAAATTCAATTTAATTCAATTCAATTCAATTCAATTCAGTTCAGTTCAGTTCAGTTCAGCTCAGCTCAGCTCAATCAATTCAGTTCAGTTCTGTTCTGCTCCAATCAGTTCAATTCAGTTCAGTTGTTTTCAGTAAAACTAAACAGGCCCTTAGTGTAGCCCCGGTCTACATTAGACTTGGCTTATTTCTAAAATCTGACATGGAAGGATGTATTACTTCTTAATTTTTTTTTTATTTTAAAAATGATTTGTTAAGTATGATTTATTTCCTTTTTCGATTAGTTATGTAAAAGGTTTGAGCAGGAAGGATATAGCTCTTTTAGGAAAATTTTCGAGCTCCTTTATATCTTATATAATGATATATAAATTGCTAGGACTCTCTAATTCGTTTAATAGACTTCTCATATGTTCTCCTGCACGTCTCCAGTACACATCTTTGTCTATTTTTGTATTTAATATGTATTAAACACATGAAAATTTGATATATTGAATGAACACATTAAGACTAATCTAAGAAGATCCGAAATAAGCTAATAGGAAGTATCGGGGGAGTCTGGGAGTATATTATAGTGCAAGAGTTTGATAAATAGAAGTATTTAGATTACACAGTGTAAGTGGCCAAAACTACTCTATGATGATGAAAAGTTTGAAAGATATACAAAGAAATGGAACAGGAAACTGAAATAAATACAGGTAGCTGGAGGAGGCTGAAGAAGAAAACCAGAAAAAATAAGGTTGTATGTACAAGATACTCTGCACAATTTTAATCAAACAATATCAGTATCTTTACTCGACGAAAAACAAGAATTCATGCACTATGTTCACACCATGGTAAATATCAAAGGTTCTGTCGTCTCAATTATGTTAGCATTTGAAAGATATTAGATATGTAACTCAACCAGAAGTGCTCGGAACGCTGTTAGCTGTCTGTGCACACTGCTTCCGCTCCTGTTCTGATTCACCTGCAGTTCAAGACCGAGGCTAACTTTATGCAGGAATAATAAAAGCTGAATTTGAAGTAACAAAATGCATTGAATAAAATTGCAAAGTACCCCCTCTAGGACTATGAAGCATGGAAACCTCTATGACCTGAGGTTTCATGTTTTCGAATTGTTTCTGTTCCCGGAACATCAGCACATTTTGTGCTACGAAGGCTGGAAATGGCTAGAATGTGAGGTTTCCCCGTTTCAGTTTGAAACCCAAAAATTTATAGTACATTTTTCTTTGATAGAAGGTTAACAATTGAGGATTATAACATTGGAATGCCTAATGATATATTCACTCTTTTAGTTAGTTATGCGCCATAACAATGAACGAGTAACAAAGTGTTGAACTCGAAACTAACTATTACTATATGAAATTTGTAAGTATTTTGCTGTGTCATGTGTTTCTAGTTGATCTCCTACTTCCATATCTTGAGAGATTGATACATTAACATACGGTTGAAGAAATATTCTATGCAGATTAACATAAAGGAAATTCAGAACATACTACAGGGACTGTAGTGTGACAGCATGTCAAATCGAAGAAGAAAACAGTTGCGAAATTTGTCAATATTCATTATTCAGCTGTCTTGGCTAAATGCATAGCTGAGAATAGCTGAGAGATGTGAAGCATTGAACCACTTAAGAGGCAAGCACTAGAGACAGAGGAAGTCCACCTGTTAATTGCTCATAGCGAGACACAATGTGTTTCGCGTATGAGACCTTTTTCAAATCCGGAAGATGTAGTTGTACAGAATTGCGCAACATATCCTTTTGTGTCTCGGAACCAATCTCAAAAATCTTCTGGACTACATAATTTGCATATTGGTCCTTCATCATCATCTGAAATAACAAAGTTCAAGAGAAGGGAACAAGTAAGGAACCATAAGAAGGAAATAGCTCCACACAAGTACCTTCTTAAAAACCCGCCACACTAATACAACATGGCACTTGGACTTTCTACAATTACACGAAAAACACACGATGTGGAAGTGTGTTGCGTTACATTAGTATACATTTTAAACAAGGTATGTGAATCTTATTGCAGTAGGCCAATTTAATGCAATGTGCATAAAATTTTCAGATGTATATAAATAGGTATCTCCACCAACTTACCAATAGCGCGTCAGTGTTGCTAGACTGTGCAATGATTTCCTCAATAATCAGATCTCGCTCCGAAGCATTGCCATATTTTATGCATTTTTCAACGACATTTGATGCGAACTTATGCTGACTCAACTGTACAAATTGACCCGTCAACGTGTGAATAATTTGGCTTCTTTGATGGGGATTCCCCATCTCCATAATATGCTGCAAGGAGAACATGAGTGATCAAAATCATGTCATGACAGAAGCATCAAGAGTACAATTTAAGCAGGAACATGTACGAGATATAGACACACAGCCCTGAAACGGACTGTCATAGTTTCGGATGGTGGCTGTCCCACATGTAAGTGTTAGTTGCAAGAACTGTTTTTACAATAATGGTTAATTATTTAGCTCATCTTAATATTTGTTGCAAAGTCAGATAAGAGATTCATTGTGCAATAGAGGCAGCATCATTCATACGAGCTCGTAGAGTTGGGGATGGGCCAGATTAGCATGAGAGGCACATGGCCTGCGCATGGACAGCATTTTCGAAATAATCACTAGCAGCACGACAGTGCAGCTCGCTCATTTTTAACCAAAAAGAACTGTGCATTTTCAAGGGGAATGTGGCACGGTGTGCACCGTTCATCTTTTGAGAGCTTGGCACAAGACCAACTGTTCTGGCACAGGCTGTTCCCAGCTTTATAATCTCCCTAAAACACAAAATTTGAGAAAGAGAAACAAGGACAGATTGCTAATAACGATAAGCATCAATACCTGAGTGACATAGTTGCCATACGGGTCTTGAGCAAGAGTAGAAGTAGATTCAAGAATTTCATCAACTACCCACTGACTTATCTGCTCGTCTAAACAATGCTCTAGAACTCTCTACACATATGCATAACGATCTTTTAGGAAAAAGAGAAGAATGATGAATCGAGATAATATTCACACAGCTGAAGTTCGAAGATACCTGAATGACACGACAACCATATGGATGACAAGAAAGTGTTGCAATGTGACCAGTAAATGAAGAGATAATAAACTTGATTTTGTCCGTTGGGATACATTCAATACATTTCTGTATCACATGGTTTCCATTTTGGTCATGCACACATCTCAAGACATGCCCTTCAAGCTCCTTTACAAGCTCCAACTTCTGATCAAGCTCAATTACCTCTAGCGCCTACAACCAGTAATACAGTTACAACGACAAAATGCCATTCCACTATGCTTTCCGATCAACACGAAACATAGAAGCAGCTTAGCAATACTCTTAATGCCCATTTCTCACTAAAGTTATTGAAATGCAATCAATCAAGTTATTATTACTAGTAGAATACAAACAACCATAACTGGCTTATGACCGAACAATTTACTCCAACAGTCCTCTTGTTCCTTCCAACCACGTGGAGACTAAGTTTAACTTGAACAAATTTACATTTCTGAACTAGAAGCGAATCAAAGGTGCATGAGAAACATGCATATTCAACCGTCTCTGCCGTGGGAGAGACTAAACTACAAGAAGATTGTTTGGTGTCTTCTACTACATACAAATTGACAAAAACTTCAATTATTCTTGAAACTGTGTTCTGCACTACTGATGACTACTATACAAACAAGAGTTTGAAATAATATACCTTTTGGATCACGCGACAGCCATACATTTGCAAACTCAAGGTTAAAACCTGTCCAGTAAGTTGTTGGGCAAGTTTTCTCCTCTGTTCAGCCGTTCCATGCTCAAAGAACTATAATGACAGATGAAACTCAAATCAGCAGTTCCCAAAATTCAACCACAATCAAATTAAATAAAGAATAATTATTCAAAACATAGAATCTAGAGATACTGAAACTTCACCTTTTGAACAACATAATTCCCAAACACATCAGTCATTAATTTTGAAGCTTGTGGAAGAACCTCAATGAAAACAGATTCCTTCTCATCACTGCCACAGTTCTCCAACTTTTGTTGAATAAATCGGCTACCATGTTGATCAGTGCTGCAGGTGAACAGATAGCAATATTAATTACAAAGAAATCCTTTTCAAATATTCCTAAGTAGCATTGGTAAACACTACCTGAACTCGACAATCTGGCCTGAAATATCTGACAGTTCGAGCATCCTGGAACTGTAGGATTTGAGCAATTCAAGAAAAGAAAGCCGTTTAGAAGTATGAGTATCAGTATTCTCAGGTCCTCTTTGTCCTTTCCATCCAGACGATGCAACTGAACTTTTTGGTGAATTTTCTGAAGCACTAAGATCATTTCCTAGCCCTTGATGAATATTCCTAGATACGAAAGATCCTGGTACTGCATGAGACGGGATTGGGAACTGTGTCTCCCCGAAGCTTGGAGGATATCCATAGTAGGGAACACGAATGTGGGTCCCACTTGTTGGAGAAGATATGCTTGGTTTTTCCATTGCAGGATGATTAAGTTCCTTGTCACCTGTCATAGGAAATGCACCGGAGTCTTTTTGTGATAAAAGAACATCCAGCTGATGCTGAATAGCTCTTCT
This sequence comes from Patellifolia procumbens, assembly GCA_947645195.1. Classification (NCBI taxonomy): domain Eukaryota; kingdom Viridiplantae; phylum Streptophyta; class Magnoliopsida; order Caryophyllales; family Amaranthaceae; genus Patellifolia; species Patellifolia procumbens. The sequence goes on along the minus strand of CANSGD010000102.1, from coordinate 97,479 downwards.
GCGAGCATCCTCGTAGAGTGGTTGAAAGCATTGTCCTTGGAAAGGACCGCCAAGAGAAGGCCGTAGAAGTTGACTTGTATACAGGTTCATTTCACCAGGTAAAATCTCCATAGGTTGTCTAAAGAAACCCGCTTTGGAATATGCATCAATTGGTACTGGAAATGCGTTGTCCTGAAGATACCCACCAAAGTGAGGATGATAGATGGAATTCGGACTAAATCCACCCAGAGAAAGCTGTGGAGTAGGGAAGCCTGGCTGTGGTACACTTGGGTAAAAAGGGTTTCTTGAATTCATTTGAGCAGCTGTTGATGCATATAGTAGCGGTAGAGGTCCTGCATTAGGCATGAATGGGTGATGCACAGGTAGCAGCTTCTGATGGACAGCATACGCTCCTCGAGGAATAGCATAAGATTGAAATCCAGGAGGCTGATATGTCACATCTTGTGGAGGATGAGAAAGAAGCCTATTTTCATTATGCAAGTGTAGATTGTCACGTCTCTTTTGGTCAGCCTCTCTGATTAATTCCCCTGAAACATCTAATGTTTTCATTCTTGCCTCTATTGAAATATCTGACCCAACATTACTCTGGTTAGACGCGTTATCCTCTAAATCAATGTTTCTGTAATAAGAAGCAGAAGATACAGAAGGATTGGTGCCAATCGAAACTGAACATGACTCCTGCATTTTACTCTGATCAGTTGAAGCTGTACCAATGTCATGATCATTTTCTCCTTTGGCAGCTGCAGTAGATGTCGAAGAAGAAACCTGAATGAAGTCTCCCTAAACCACCAAGAAAAAGAGGGAAACCATTAGCCCTGCATGAAAACATACAGTAAATCTGCCAACTAAATTCGGAAGAGCTCTTCATAACCTCTTTACAAGGAATTAATATTGCAAATAACAACCTCTCAACAATTGTTAATGTATGTAAATATGCACAATTAGATAAAGTTATAACATAATAAGAGAAAGTTTGGTTGGCGGGAATACATTTTTGTGGAATTAGTTATCTCATGGATTTAAAACGGTGGAAGATAATTTTCCTATGGATGGAAGATATTTTATATCCCTCCCTAGTCCCTGATCTCCCCTACAAATTCATTTTCCTGTTTTCTCCCACTTCACTTGTGCAGAACCAAACAAAGGAAAACTAATTTGCAGTTTCGTTTCTCCTTGGAAATCGTGTTGTATGGAAACACAAATACCATTGAAATTGTTTTCCGTCCAACCAAACAGCAGCTAAATCACAAATTTTGGTCAAATGAGTTTCTACCAGCATGGAGAAGAAACAAGTTAAAAAATCCATTAGATATACCTTACTTCCATCATTGCCAACTAAAGATGTCATTGTACCATGCACAAAACTTTCCTTCTGATCACCAGAAGTTGTGCATGGTGACACGGCTTCTTCAGGTTCCTCCTTATGAGTACACAGCAGACCTTCAGTTGCTGAGTTCTTCTTACCAGAAAAACCTCCTGTAAGTCGCACTAGATGACGATTCTCTCGTGAGATTAGAGGAGGAGGAAGTCTTGGGTTCAAGTTAACATTAGCATAGTAATATGCAATATATGCTGGATTAATTCGCATTTGTTCCTCAGACTCATGACCATCCATAAACTCATTGTTAAAGCTAGTTATAGATGAGTGCCTCTGATCCATAAAAGACCGAAAGGCAGCAATAGAGCCCTCAGTAGTAGGTGGAGCACTACCACTTCTGTTAGGCACTGCACGAGTTTGTTCTTCAAGGACTATACTGTCTTTTAAAACTTTGCTTACGCCTTCTTGACCAGCAACATTACTGAAAGGTGAAGAAAACAATGCAGAATCCATAGTGGTTCGCCACTTTTTAGACTCATCACACTCTAACATCCGGATTGGACTCTCGGTTGCCATCTTTCCCAACTCAATGAGCAGCTTCCTCGGCTCAGACACGTCTATTCCAATGCTTCAGCCTGCCTCTTTATGGCCACATTCCATCAGATCACAAAGTGTTAACATACAATTAGTTAGATATTTATCAAACCAAGAACTTTATGTCACAGTAATTCAGTAGTTTGTGTTACTAACATAATAATGTACAACTCAAAAGAAAAACAGAATGATGGTTAGCTGGTGCAGATTCAGAAAGACGAGACCAATTACCACGAGGATTTCCTAATTTATACAAGTGACAAGCAAATAGTTGCATATCACAGCACCATTTCTTGTAGTTCTGGGGATGTGACAAGTATTTTGTGCACAAAAAATCAGGGTACTTGCAAAGTTCATAAAAAAAATCAGCAAAAATCACACAAAATCTCATTGCCATATGCTCTATTCCCATATCAGAGTTGTAAAACAGGAGTTCCTCAACTACATTTACAATCAAAAACATTACATTATCCGCGAATATAGGACAAAATAATTAGTAGTTCACAAGTGTAAACTTGCAAAAGCCACTCCCAATTGAAACACTTCCAGTTGATTATGGGTAGGTTACCAACATTGCTATCCTTTCCTTCTTTCAGAGCATTGGATTAAAAGTTATTTCCTCCTATTCTAAATGATTGTAAGTGCTCAGAAAGTAGCTAGAGACACCTCCTTTTGACTCAAAATTATAAGTACTAACAACACACATTATAGCCCATGCTTCTATAGTACCAATGATAGAAAGCTAAGAATCTCTTTAGTCCACAATGGATCATTACATGGGTTCGAGTGGCATTTCACCCCTAACCACAACTCATCCGCTGATTCTTCAACATTAGTCGGTTCGGACCTCCACTTAGTTTCAATCTTCCCAGGTGCATCTCAAATTCAAATTATGTCTTGTCGAATTTCGAACCAAAGTCTTGACTCTTGAGGCTATCATATCCCTTAAAGAGTCAAAAGACTTTACAAGCTAAGCTGAGCTCGTCCTAAAAAATTATCACGGTGATTTGAAATAGTAGCATATCACATGAAAATTTTGTGTAATTTTGGAAATAAAACATGGGTATTTCAAGAATCCCAAACGGGGTGTTTTGGGAAATCCGACTTTTTATTCTAAATATCACAAAGAAAAATCATTGTGACGTGCATTATTTGCATATTACAATGATAAATTCATAGTTTCTCCAACTATACCCAACATCTAAAAATAGCAAGATTAGCAACTATACCCAAGGATTAGACTTATATCATCTCATGAAGGACAAAAGAATCTCTTCTCTTTATGATATCTATTTTTTCAAAGTTCGTTATAACGGGCAGTTCCTACAAAGAATCGGACTAATGACGTATATACTTGAATTCTCGACCTATGCTATATTAGTGGGTTCTCATCCTTCAGAGACTACGAGTGTAATAGGAACATCCGTCAGCTATTGAGAACCAATCAAATCAGAGCACAACACAGAAAAACTTTCCATCCTCAAAAAAACAAAAATCAATCACATACTTTATATTTACATCCACAATAACCTTATTATCTTTTGGTGTACAACGAGCCACGAAGACAGGATAAGAATCGATATTATTAAAAATTTGAAATTATGTAAGGAAATGTAAACTACCCAAAAAAAGTTGACAAAAAAGGAAATAAATTTACCTGCACACCAAAAAAAGGGGATAAAGTAAAACCCTTTTTAACTGAGCTGTCAAAATCCCAACTTTCTGGGAAACCTGTGAAGACAGAGCACCTGGGTTTTGATCAGAGAATAGAATTTAAGTTATGTCTCTCAAAAAGACAAGAACTTTAAAATGAATGATTGAAATTTCTGATCAATATCCAAATGATGTTTGAGAAAGAATCCTAGATTATCAACACTTTTGCTGGTTGGTGCAAGATAAACAAATTAAAAAATTGAATTAGTGTAATAAAATAATTAAAGAATTTTATATTTGTATATTTGAATAGTAGTAGAGTAATAGTATTACTAATTTATTACTTCAAGTCTTTCACGTCACGATATTGTAGCATGGCCAATTGCCGTTGACGTTATTGAAAAAAAATTAAACTCTTATATTCGAGATTATTTTTTTATATCTATTTTTTACTTACAACATTCTAAATCTCACGCGGAGTTTCAAATGAGTAAACGAGAGAAAATAATCTTAGATTTAAGACGAATGAGCTAAAATTGTATAGATAAATATTTATTTATGGGAATAATAATTCGCAATTGCATAGTTCAATGATAAATATTATGTATAAACTACAAATGTTACATTGTATGAAAATTAGGTAGTACAACATATTTATTTAGTTTGTTTTTATCCATATGTTTTTTTCATATGATATACTTTTAGTTTCATTCAATATACTTTAATTATTAATTATGAAAATTTGACAATTTTCATGTACCCTATTCGTAGTAATAAAACATTTATATATACAATGAACAAAAATTATATATTACCTCTATAATTTCGACAATTTCACTAACATTTTTTTATAGAAGACTCAAATCCGAGTAGACACATTATTTAAGTGTAATACTTCATCCGTTCTTTAATAATTGATACACTTGTATAGTGTTTACTATTTACAATTTAGACTTTAATTAGATTTGATGATTTAAATTTTAGAAAAGTCATAGTCATGTACTAATGTAGAATCTTGTTGGATTCGTCTTAATATGTAATTTTTTCAATATCTACTTTTTATAATTTTTACGTTATAATAATTATATATGTTAATATTTAAAATAATATATTAATAAGTGTAAAAACATAAAATGTGTCACTTACCAAATAACGAAGGCGCAACATAATTTTCAGAAAATAGAAAAAGGGAAATAATCAAAATGTCAACATATTGTCGTATCGTATTAGCAAAGCTTGTTGATGTAACATTGTGGCCCCGACTAGGTCCATGCTGTACATTTATTTAACTTCTTTATTTGAATAATATGATCATAAATAATGTCGTTATATACAAAACTCACTATGGCTTTTTTTGTAACTTTGTGGTTCACGCCAAAGAGACAAAGCACAAAGAGGATCATAAAGTCATAAACTACGAAATCCTAGTAATAACAAAGGGTCATAATCATAGAAGCTTTATTAATACAAACACTTAGGTTGTTCTTTAATAAGGTACAGGTAAAATTTAGGGAGAGTTCACTAGTAGATGAAATTTAAACCGGTTAAACAAGAAAGAAATACGATAAGCTATCTTCACGTACATCATAAGGGTAATCTTTTGTGATTAACTAATGTCATTGTTTAGAAAGATAATCTGCAACTTGTTTAGTTGGAAAGGAGATTAGGGATGTTATTGATGAGCGTTTGGATATTCTATGGAGTTGTGAATAGACTCTTGAGGATTTTAATTTGAGAAGGTATTGGGTTAGACGCGTCCGACCATAACATTTGGACGGACGACTTTCAGTTGGTTTCATTTTTGTTTCAGTTGGTTTCATTTTTGTTTCAGTTGGTTTCAATTTTTGTTCAGTTAATTTCAAATTTTTTTCTGTTGATCTTTTTAATTTCAGTTGGATGTCTTTTAAGTTCATTTACTTATCTTATTGTTTCATTTACGTGTTTTAGTCTAAATGAAAACAAGTTAGAAGCAAATGAAAAAAAAGGGGAGTAAATGAAAGCAAGTTAGAAGCAAATGAAAAAAGAGGGAGTAAATGAAAGTAAGTTACAAGCAAATGAAAAAAAAAGGGAGTAAATGAAAGCAAGTTAGAAGCAAATGAAAAAAAAAGGGAAGTAAATGAAAGTAAGTTAGAAGCAAATGAAAACAAAAGGGGAGTAAATGAAAGCAAGTTAGAAGCAAATGAAAAAAGGGAGTAACTGAAGGTATGTAGTTATTTCAGTTACTTATATTTTTCTTTCAGTTAGTTTTATTTTTCTTTCATTTAACAACTAACTAAAATAAAAAAAAAATAAAAACACTAACCTCTGTTTTCTTCTCACTTTCTCCTTCTTCATCAATGGCATCCATAAGTACTACTACTAATTTCTGTTGCGTTAAGAATCTAAGCAAGAAAAACAGCCTTTCCCTTTATTCCCTGCGTCTGAAATTGATGTTGGTGGTCTTTGTCTGGGCCGACGATAACCACCGTGGAACAGCAGGAGGTTCCTCTCACTGGCTCGTGACTCATGAATGACCATTAATGACTAGTTTCTACTTTTTTAAGTGAAGGAAAGGAAAATAGAAGAAGGAGCAACGACGCGGCGGCGGCAGAGGAAGAAGATGAACAGAGAAATGGCGAGAAACAGGTCCGTCTGACAATAAGTATTGGTCAGACGGTCTGACCCAATACTTTCACTTTTAATTAATACCAGATTATACCTTCTATGAAAAGGTTTTGAATCCACATATAGTAAGCTTTGAAAATGTTGTTTAGCCTGTTTCTTAACGAACGTAGTAGCTAGTAGCTTCCGCATAAAGACAAAAGTTACGACCTTCTAGTCTTAATACTTCCTCTCATTTTTTAAATTTGTAATATCTCAGCTTTTACACTTGCTAATACACAACTTTATTCATCAATATCTTAAACTAAAGGCTGGTACGATTTATAAAAACGTATCTATTGAAGATATAGTTCTTAGATAAAACTATTTGCACATTAATACTAACATTTGTTTTATATAATATAGTAATAAATAGTGCAAAAGTCAAACAATTGCTTTTTTCAAAAACGAATTAACCGGTATGTTCACAATGTGAAATTATGAAAACATGATGATTGGGTCCTTTCTTTCAAAATATCTTTCTTATGTTGTCACCGGTTTAGAGTTTTTTCTTTTTAACCATAAAAATACATTGAAATATATTTATAGTTATAGTATACGCATGAACTAGGCTTGTAGCTACTACTTTCTTAATGTATAAGGATGACATTGAGGAAAGTCCATTTAAAAGGTCCTGTCGAGAACATTGTTAAAATTGGAACGATACAGAGAAGATTAACATAGTTCCATGTGCAAGGATGACACACACAAGTCCATTGAAAAGATTGAGTAGTTTAGCCATCGAAATTGTCATCAATGCTTTAGTAAAATCACTCTTTAGTTTCAATTTCCATATTCATTAAACTTCAACACCCAATCCTATGGCTTTCCGTAAAGCTGCTTAATTTAAATGTAATTTTTTGGATGGCATGAACCATGCAACAATCTGAAGAAAAAAATCACTCCCATATTGCTACTTGTAATGAATAACATCTTACCTTATTTTGGTTGGTATTGGGCTCAAGCCTAGGCCCATGGGCATCCGATCCTACGCGCCGTCGTAACCACCACAAGGTCATTCCCATATGGCAAGTAAGAAACATTTTCCAATTTATAAAGGTAACCTTTCAACAAAAACAACAGCACAGAACTGCTCTCATTACTTATTCACACTAGATTCAACTCCGTACTAACCTAAGCATCGAAAAGTCATTCTCGGATGCAGAACCCGAGCAATTCTCTTCTTTGTTTTGCCCATATGAGCAAGTCAGAATCAACCCACAAGGTCAAGGAGTGATCTAGATATTTCGGAAGCTCGTTCCTCCGTACATTATTCACTGAAAAACCTGTCAAACGCTTTCAGAAGTGGAGATAATAGCCATTGAATTTGGGACTTCTGGTAGCTAATTACCAAATATGTTCTCCCAGTTACATAATTAGTCAAGGGTGGCATAAACTAATGGCTTTTTCAAACATATGATCAGGCATACATCAATGCTTTTCAGCCATTATTTTTCACACACCACAGAATTAATCAGCTTCACAATAACGGTAGAACATAACTACTAACATAGTAACTACTTGCAGCATTCGACAAAATCTCCACCGCATCGTGCCTCTAAGGAATTGAAAATGGCTAAGCTATATACGGACGAAATGGCACAGAAAGAATGGAAATTTCTGGAAGGCAGCGCATCAACAAGGAAAGAGAACGGGAGACGGGTCCCTTTGGAGCTTCCCTTCTGTCAGATGAAGTTTTCTCATCTTGTCTTCACACCAGAGCAATTGGTCTTTGGTGATCTTCGCCATTTTCAGTACCCTCGATACAACTTTAGCATCGATGAGGCTTAAGAGCATGTCCACTTCTTCGTGTGTTGACGGCCATGACTTCTTTTTCAGGCTTTTCTTCTTGCGCAATTCCTTCAGTTTTATCCCTTTCTGCAATCAAAGTAACAATGACAATCCCTTAATGGTTGCGTTTCAGACACTCCCCTTCCCCACCGCAAAAGTGAAGAGGAACTTCTATGTAGGCTGTTTGGTTCGAGTGAAAACACTTCAAATTCATTTTATTTTCAGTGGAAAGTGTATTTGAATAGATTTCAAGTTTTCTGAAATGATTTATTTTCTTCCCCAACCAAACAAAGCCCTAGCTTGCTTATGTCATGAGTATTTCAATCACAGCCTAAGGCCACGACCAAACTAGAATGGAAATTTGTGTTAACGACGAGTACTAAGGATGTATTCTAATTAACTTAGTTCTAATTAACTTATGTCAGAATAAAATCCAGAAGAATTCCGATAAATTCAATGCACAACAAGAATAAGTTCTATAAGTTCAGATAAATCCACTTTAGTTAATGGAATACACCCTAAATGTATTAACATGAATGGATTATATTGACGAAACTATGGATGGTTCAATGGTTTCATCAAAATGTATTCACTCACCACCATAGCATCCAATGAAGCAACATGCATTTCATTATCAGAGCCATGTATTTAGAAATCAAAACCACAAAATAGTTTATTTCTTCTTTCTGCCTTATTACATTTTCTTCAGGATGGATTTTTTAGGTCATAAAACTAATGGAGGGACATCCAAGTTCAATCAACCAAGAAAACGATGTAAATTCAAGATTGCTGAGGGCATCTACTCAAGCACGTTGCACTTTTACAAAACTATGCAGACATTCGTTGCATGCTAAATAAAGGATTGAATCTGATTTAAACAGAAATACCTTCTCTGCAACTAGCTGAACATGTTGAAGAGGTGTAGCCATATGGTTCTGGTTTCCAAACAGATTACGAACCCCACCAAATTTTTTTTTATCCAGCCTCAAGAACGTATAGAAAGTTAAGATTGATGTCTCAATCAACTTAAGCAGGTCGGGGGCAAGAATCCTGTAATCTGATTCCTCGTCTTCGACCACACTCTGATAGGTAGCTGAACAATTCAAAAAGACCACGCTTAATTAAAAATTCATTTTCACACGTGCACATGAGAGTAATGACAACTAAAGCTGTCCTTCTTTCGTCCAGAATTACTACTTCAGATGTCAGTGAAAAAAGGTTGTCTTTCATGATAGATATGGTTCGATTGAAGTAAAGAAAGAGGATAAAAATACCCAATTATAAAGATTATTTTTCAATTGAAAAGATAGACAATCCAGCCATATAGTTGAATATAAGGAGTTGGGACAATGTAACAGCAAGTTCCAGGGACATATTAAACAGGATTTTACCTTGAACCTTTGGAACCTGTAGTAGCTTCGACAAAGAATTTCTGCTTCTAGCATATTTATCAACTCTTGAACCTTGCTCGAAAGGCTCATTTTCAATAAATCTTTGCAACAACACCTCAAACTGCTGATATTGCTGTGCACAATGGTTATAACAAGTAGGATTCTCAGGCTGACAGGATATCTTCTGGCTCAACTGGGTGTATTGGCTGTGAAGGGCTTCCCATGTTAAGCAAATCTGAGCTACATATGCCGTTTCAAGGTCCACACAAGGACTATCATCTGGTTGCTGCAGCTGCTCAGTCTCGCTATCAGGCTCTTCAATCCTCTTCAATGAGAGGCATCTGAAAGGAGATACAAGCTTCCTAGATGCAGCTCTTGGAGATGGTGTCGAAGGACTCCTTGGCTCTACATCACAAGAACAGCTTGCGTCAAGTTCAAGAGCAAAAATTCAAGTCAAAATTTCACAGATGAAGAGAGAATCAAGATAGTGTGTCATATACTAGAGCAAGATTTCATACTAGAAATTTCAACAAGGTTAGCAAATAGAAAGTATAGCTTTTGAAGACCAGATCACTCAATATGTGAAGAAAACACGACCGGATAGTCTTAGCGATCAGGAATGATGACTAACCAACCAGAACAACTCGAGCATTTCAATCATGTGTCAGATTCCCTCCCCTCTTCCCAGCTGTTAGAAGTTCTCACTGCTAATACGAGCAACAAAGTGAGGAAAAAAAAAAAGAAAAAATTGGGGTGGAACAATTTCATTTTGAGCAGAAAAGCATTAAGTTTTGTGCCATAATCAACCTACAGTATAAGTTTTATGCATTTTAGATAATAGACTGCAAGACACAATTTGATAAAAGCCCATATAACCACAGAGTTAATAGTAGGACCATAGTATACATTTTCAGTACGCCATCTGATGAATCAATTTCATGTCATTATCGGTTAAAACAGGCATGAAAGCATATAGTTCCTCTAACTCAGATGCATCCCTCTCTAAAATAGGTAAGATGGCGATGGGAATGATTTAATGAAACAGCCTATATTAGAAACAAGAATCTAACTAGGTTCACTAGCGAAAACTATCCATGATTTTGACCCAAAATGGAAGTACCGAAGTAGATATACCGATGCCACTGTCGAAGATTCGACACTATAACTTGAGGGGAGATGAAGAACACGAGTAACATAACAGACAATAAAACATTGTGTTTCAATTAAAGAACACTACGTACCAGCCACATTCAACTGCTGAGCACTCATCCGATCAAAGAACAGCATCCGCTCACAATACTTTTCATATATAGATTCAAAATCACAATACAAATGTTGAACTTGAGATCCAATGTCTCTTCCTTCACTTGAGCTTGTCTCACCTTCCTCCTCTTCCTCCTCGTCTTCAGCTCCATCCTCTTCTGGTATCAACACCATAAAACTGTTTCTCCTCAATTCTTTCAACCTCCTCTTCACCTCATTTGTGATAAAATCATCGTCATCATCATCCACATCAGGAGGAGCATCCATAGCAACCGATTTCCCAGAAAGATTGTTACCCTCATTGTTCGGTTCCTCTGGATGTGGAATTGGCTTTTCCTCTAAATCCTCCTGCGATTTTGGTTTCCGAGCTTTCCTAAACTTTCTTACTTTGAAGAAATCCATCACTACAGATACAACCACTATGCAAGACGATCTCTTTCAATGTCGAAACCACTAACTATATTCTCCCAGCTAAATCGAAACAATCCCACCAGTATCCGGCCAATCCGAGCCAAAAAGCACAATGCACAAAACCAGGACTCTTTCAGTCACAAGCAACCACTTCCTAGGCCATAGAATCTGAAGAGTACAATATGTACTCAAATTACAATGTATCCAGTATCCAGAATGAACCTCTATTTCCAATCACACATAGGCAGCACCCATAACCGGAAGCTCACTTGATTTGCAGACTACAGAAACAAAAACATACTACTAAATCAGTGCACATTTGCAACAGAAAACTGTTAAAGATCTAGTAAACATATATGCTTATCAACCCCACCCTTCCATACAGAAATCAGACATAAACACCAGAAACATATAAAAGGATAAAAAACACAACTTTGACAAGAAACTCAATGAAACTGACTGTAAAGATTCCATCTTTGAACCACCCAGAAAACATTGGAGCACGTACATTGAGGCAAGGGGTTGCATTCGATACCTCGATTAATATTATTTTTTATTTTTTACTCCATTGGCCAACTAAAAAGTTTTCAACTTTGCAACCCTTTACTACCATTCTCAAAATCTCTAATCGACACCCCGATACTAAAATCCTAAGTCCGCCACTGACCCCAAAAGATAAAGTTTCCTACTTGTATAGAACCAGAGAAATGTTCACTCTAGAATGAAGAATTTTTTCACTAAAAACCACAATGTGCTACATTTTGAAACACAAAATGAACCCAAAACACACTTAAACAGCAAAGAACTTACATAATATTCAGAAGATCAAACCCAAAAGTACACAAAACACCCACCATTCATGTTATACAGAAGTTATCTAACATGAAAACTTCAAAATCTGAGAGACCCAGAAAGCAAAAACAAAACCCTAACATTTACAGTATACACCATCATGATTTAAGTAACAAAAAGAAAGACAGAAACAGAGAGAAAGAAGTTAAGGAAGTACCAAATGTGTGAACTTGGTGGGTAACTTAGATGAAGTAGAAGCATTAAAAGTTTAAAACCCATTTCTCATTTTCTCTCCTTTAAACTTTTTTCTTCACTTTTTTCTCAATTTTCTCGTGAAATGTTGTACTGTAGTCTGTAATATACTCGTGCACGACTTACGTTAAGGCAAGAGGTTACAGTCGATACATATTGAACATATCCCGATACTAAAATCATGGGTCCGCCGCGACACATACAAGAACTATGTTTCTACTGGGGGACCTTAGATAAGAAATCTAAAACCCTTTTTTGTACTACACTAATGTGTTTTTTTTTCTTGTTGTTTGCTTTTTAATTGACTTTACTTATGTTGTTTGTTTCATGTTTAGGAAGCTTAAACTGTGATTTATAGGAAAAAGAGTAGATTTTGACAGTTGTTGAGAAACCCTAGGATTTAACCATCAATGCCATTGTTTTTTTGTTTCTCTCTCTAGTTTCTCTCTCTACCATGAAGTGTAAGGAATATTGTCAGAGAAACCAATGCTTACTGCTGAAACAGAAAGGCCGCGAAAGCAGAGATTTTTCGAGTTAACCACTTGTGAATTTACATTTCTATCCCTTGGTAGGCATGGTAGCCATGTTTGGAAATCTAGTAAATTTTTATGGACATGAACTAGACTTGTCAATTCGAATAAATGAGTCGTGTTCGTGTCTGGTCTCGTGATGATATTGTTATTGTTGTATAATGCTTATAATATATCAAAAATACGTTAAATATAAAAGCAAAGTCATGTAATTGGGTCAGATTTGGATCGTGTTAAATTCGTGTTTTCTCTTAATATTTGTGTTGTGTTGTGTTGTTTTGTTATCGTGTCGTGACAAAGATTGATAGTTTAACATGAACACATGATGTACGAAAAAGTGGAAACAATTCGATTTAGCAATATTGACAATTGTCGAGATTTTTAGAAAAACCGTACTTCTACGACAAAGCTAGTATATTTTTTCCTTCTTTGTAAATATAATTATTGGAGTTCAGATATTTCCTACAACGAATTAGTAACCCTCCCTTTTTATTAGATGTAACATGTAACATGTTGACTGTGGACACTATTCATCTAATCCACTTTTCCAGTTAATAGCTATTTATACATGAGGAAAAATATATTCATGTAAGATATTATTTGATTTGCATACACTTTTCAAAATATATACTTTTTATAATGTTTGAAATTATACAATTAGAGATACAACTTATTAGAGTTTTGTCTCATCAGATGTGAAAAGTCAAATACTACGTCCAATAAAAAACGGAAGAAGTTATATAATAGTCAAATTTTTTTTAAATTATTCTTCACCCCTTTATAGAATAGACATAATGCACTACCATGCATGGATTTGGAATTTAGTGAATTTTGAAGTTTGGTTGGATACTTTGGATCCCATTTCATTTTTCTGAATTTCTGATCTGAGGTTGTGGGTAGAGGGACCCACATCTTTAGATCCCAAAATTTAATTTGTTATTAGGAAGATTAGTATGGAGTATTTATCATGGTCAAAGTGTGGTCAAACACTTTTGTCCTAAACTCTAAACTGAAAAAGGGGTAGTAAAAGATTGCATGAGATGTGAAGTTAATGAGGTCACAGAATCGCAGTGCTCCTTTTATGTAACTCCTCACCTGATGCAACCATATTGTCCTTCTTTGTAGCGTGATCAATTGTTCACTTTTGGAAGATTAGATTCAATAGAAATAAAAAGTAGTAACAAAAGATGCAAACTCCATGTGTATTTTATTGTCAATGAAGTACATGGTTTAGTAAAAGTATATCTAAGTTTGATATTATGGTAAGAAGAATATCCTTTAAACTGCCCTCGCGCAGACTGGTCCCTACTCAAAGACTCATTACAAGTCAAATTAGGTGTGTCCGAGAAGAAATTACGTCAATGTCTAATCAATATCGGATATATGTATATATCCATCGGCTCACTTTTTTGGCAGTATATTCCATGAAAATGGTTGTACATTCCATGAAAATGGCAGTAAATTTATTGAGAAACGTAGTATATAACAATCGATATTTTTACAGCTATATAGCTATACACTCCCTCCGTCCCCCAAAGGATTTCCCATTTGCTTTTCTTGAAGTCAAACTTTGTAAACTTTGACCATAAATTATAACTAATATATAATATAAATGATTGTCATAGGTGATCTTGTTAGATTTGTATTAATAGGTAGATTCAAAATATCAACATTTTATCATTTTTATTAATAAATAATATGAGATATAAGCGGTCAAAGATGTGCATTGGAGACCGTGCAAAAAGCAAATGGAAAATCCTTTGGGAAACGGAGGAAGTAGTTTGTATTTGGCATATAATCTTTCATTAAAAAATGTACTACCATATATATTAGAATATACTACCATTTTCATGGAATGTACTGCCATTTTCATGGAATGTACTGCCAAAAAAGTAAGGCGATGGATATATACATATATCCGATATTGATTAGGCAACTTCAATGATGTTGTAAGAACTCCTATTAATGAAATGCCACCAAATTTAGTACATTGGGACTTCAAGATGTTAGTTTTCCAACAAAGAAAAAATCGTTGAAAAATCCACGTCACTTGTTCAAAATCATTGAAAGCACTTTGTTGCACATAGAACAGTCGTAACCAATTAATTAGACTATGCATCCCAATAATTAACTAAACTTACTCAAGACACTATTCTTTTTCCTAAAACTTACTGAATTAATATAAATTAATTTCAGCTCAGGTCCTGTTGAGTTAGGGATTTCAGTTTGTTTTACTTCGGTCCAATATACAAGAATGGGGACTTAGTTTCCTACTATAGTTCAGTTAATACTTTAGATGATTGATAGTATTAACCAAACCTGTTACAATACAAAAAAAAGTCATATACAACAAGGATATCGCAAGAATGGAACAATTATAAGGATATCGTAGCATATCACTTAACAGTTAACACAACAAATACAATTACGAGGAATTCATGTTTCTTGACAAAAGGACTTACTGTATAATAAGAATCACTTAGGCCGAATGAAAACCATACTCAATAGTTCTTGAAATCAAAATTGATGCTCTAACCAACCCAACTATCAGAGTCATGAAAGGATGTAAGTCGAGTCCCTACACTATTCAACATTTGATTTAATGTGTCCGATAGACTGTCCCTATAGTATATAAGATGAATGTGATTCACACTAAATCACATCAACAAAGACCTCAGAGAAAAAAACTATATTTCTCAACCCCATTCAACAGCCAAACTGCTTAAGCTCTGTTCTCTCCAAGACTCCAACGAATAAGTTCAGATAAGTTCGGATAAGTCAAAATAAGTCAAAGAAAACACACCCTTCATATGGGGTCACCAACTCATTCTTTACCCTGCCAAAAAGATTCATAACTTCACAATTGAGTTACAGTATCCTATCAACAAGGTAAAATTATGACCTATATGATACCTAGTAACTTCAGGGTAACAATATACAATTTCTTTATGTAAAAGCAACAACATCGGCTGTGTAACCACAGAAAGGCCCCAAATTGGACAGTGCATCTACATATACACTTCTAAGTTCTAACCAGGTGAAGCAGAACTCAGTAACCTAACCAAGCATTACCTAGTAACTTCAAGTTACCTTAACTTAATTTACAGTTTCTTTACGTAAAAACAACAACATCGGCTGTATAGCCACTCGAAGGCCCCATATGGGACAAGTGCAACTACATGTACACTTCTAACCAAGCTGAATCAGAGATTAGTAACCTAACCAAGTAGATGGTATAGGCTGAAATCTGGATTTCGCGCTTGCCAAAAGATCATAGTAGTCGACATAATTCAAGCAGTCACGAAAATCTGTGAAAAGCTTCTCGAATATCCTCCAAAGTACCTTGTTTGATCTTGAATAAGGGAATGGAAGAAAAACCTGAGACGAAGAATAAGAATGAAATTCAAAAGGTTACTCACAACTTGCATGCTAGAAATGTGAAAGCATTGAAAGATGATAATTAAAACTTTCATCCCGTGTTACCAAATTTAAGTACTCCCCACCACCCCCTCCCAATCCGAACTTATAGCAACAATTATTATGTGTACTATTTATATACCCACAGTTGACATTGTTTACTAATATAAGGAACAAATGTTTGTATATAAGATGTTTGATTTATCCTTGTATATCTTCAAATTATTAACTTTTGATGATCCCTCCGTCTCTAACTTGGGTGCATGTGGGGGTCTAATTTTATTGAAAAATATAGAGAAAACAACAAGCCAAATATGTATGTAGCAAGTAAATTGAGACAGACAATCATGGTGTACGTACGAAATGATTATAGACGGAGGGAGTAATATTTACTAAGCGATTAAAGATGTTAACAGGTAAAATTTGTGTATTGGAAGTGTGGAAGTCAAATTGTTGCGATTAGATTGGAACAGATGGGACACTTATTTTGTGACCTTCAGCCAAAATTAGCGTGATTCTTACATTTCCTTCTAGAGCCAACCGCTTCAATAAATGAAATGTCCTTTCACTTTCCTCTAAATTGTCAATGACAGCAAGCCAGATCAAAGAAGCTAGCTCATGAGCACTTTCTCTTGATTTCCCACATGCTATGAACTGATCTGGTGAGAAATGGACAAACAATTTTACATGGTTAGTGCATATTAAGAATCCAAGTTGATGGGCTTTTTCTAGCATATAAGAGCTATTGACATGAGCCTACCAAAAGCAAATCTACTCTAAAGAGCTAATGACATGCTGCTGATCAGAGAAATTAAAGCCTGTTGACCTAACAATACCCGAGGGGTTGGGGGGATAGGGTTGACTAGAAACCAAAAAAAATGCTCCGTTGTGCACCTATTATTGTCCCGTGAAGTATCGTAGAAGGGGCTGGCATAGTAGGAACTTCAAGTTGTTCCTTCAGAAAAAGGTATGTATGACCCACAATCTCATCCATTCCATCATCTAGGGCAAGGATGTGCCTACTGACATACAATGCTGCGAATCGCCTGCACATGTAAGCTGACAATTAAAAGCTAAATATATTACTATCACCATACTTGCAACAGTGAAATTTGCTATGATATAGCATATTAATGTCAAGGAGAAACCACTTACTATGAGGCTACTTGGGATTGAGGAGAGCATGGCGTTGGATAGAAGTGGGTGGAGGGGCAATATCTATGTGGAGGAAGGGGTGTGATTACTGCATTTATTTGTTTTTCTCAATTGTGTTGGTATTAAAACCTTTTGAAAACCTCTTTTAAAACTTTTTGATGTAAACCTTGTTTTCAAAAACTTTTTAAAAATTCTTGAAACTTAAACCCTTTTAAAAACTTTTTATCACCCTTGTCGATGCCATCTCCTTTGGCAACGGTTTCAGTTGACGATTCATGTTAGCCGACCCCAAATCACTTTGGGAATAAAGCTTAGTTGTTGTTGAGAAACCACTCACTATGGCCATTACAACTTACAAGAACAAGGTCAACAATACTCCTGCCTCACTCTAAGGAGGACTCAAGAGCAACTCTATTTCTCACTACTAGGATCTCAGATTGAGCTCATTATGTCACAGCAATCAGATGCAGCCTCAGTTTTAGTAATTTAAAGAATGGAATATTTTACAAATTCTCTAGTTGTTTGGTTAAAAAGGTTATTCGAAGATAGGCTATAAGTTGGCGTCTAAATTCTATATGTCCCCATATAAATACACTCAATAGTATCGTAGTTAACTATGTTAAAGATATACCTTTTACTTAAACCTCGAGGAATTGGTCCTGGCCAACTTTTTGCAAGACCAGCAAATGGATATGTCTTCACAAGAGCAGCATGCCACAAACACTCTTCTTTGAACAAATTTGCCCATTGTCTCTTAACGCAAGATACTTGAGCCCAGTCAGCGACAGGAACTCGAATAAATATCTCAACTAGCAAATGATCAGGAAGCTTCCCGAGTGGATTACAGTATGAGGTTGCAGTTTCACTAGCATTTGTCATTAGCTATCTGCAGTATAATTGATAATTCATATCAAGAGGCCACTGATGTATAAAACAGAAAAGAACACACGAGGAGGAATAGTGAAGAGAAACAATGAAGAGGAAGTACGTGAAAGAAAGTTCATCGTCAGCAAAAGGTTCAGTTAACGATCCGAATACCAAAACCACAAATGATGTAAATGAAACTCTTTACAGTCGTACCAGGGACTATTTGATCTAATAAGATACTTGAGCCATTCCTTCAGTGATCATATTTTCCAAAAAGTCATGAGTACTTTGAGTGTGTCGATTACTGTTTTGTAAATAAACAAGGGACTTAATACCACAATATCATCTATTGAGTACATACTGTATTAGTACTTCTGCAGTTAGGAATAAATATCGATCTTTTCTAAGACATTGTCAAAACATTCTAGCTTAACTCCACCACATTTATTCGAAAATTTTGTATCACAACCGGATAGATGAAAATGACTCCGTGACCCCTCTATTTAGAACCAAAGTCTACGATTCCCACCAACTATCACCCTAAAACAAAACCGCGAAGCATCTAATCTCTTCTTAATCGATTCAAAACGAATTGCAACAACATCAGAACACCCAATAAATAATACTGATTATAGACTACATATTACATAATAACATCAACAAGCCAACAAGTGATACACCCATCATCCAAGCTGCCGGAACTTCGTAACCCCAACAAGTTCAGCAAGAACAAGGGTAAATAAAGTACAGGCAGCAAAAATCCATGGACAATAACGTATTAGAGCATAAAATTTGTGCTTTTGCACAACTTGTTTCTTGGTTTCCATTAGGTTCACTAGAGCTTAGCTCCGACTACATCCAGATCCAACCCGGGACACTCTTGGGTGTGGTGGGCCCTCCTCAAGCGGTACCAAGCCGCTTACCACTTATATAAACCCTCCTTTTGCACATTACAACACCAAAGAAATCATAAAAATTCCAGCTTTTAGTATCAGTTATTGATCATCATAAGCAATTTTGCAACCCAATTCGTTTTGGGGTTAGATATACATTAAAATTAGTCCAATTTCCATTCAACTCCCATTACAATGTTCAATTAACCAACCAGAAATGACAATCAAAAACGGTTTGGGTTTGAATACAAACACAATTGTTATATGGAAATGGCAGAATTCAGCAGAAATTAAGTTCAAACAATCAATTAATCATGATAATTCAACAACCCTTTTAAAATCACAGCAGAAATAAACTCAAAAGAGTAATTAATTACAAATTTTAAGCTTCATATGAACAGTTTTTACCTGTATGGGAAAAGCGATAGAGAGAATTTCTGGTGAAGAAGTGGTGACTGATGAGGCAATAGGGTGGAGTATTGTGAGACGACGTGGACTTAAGAAACACGCAAATATTATTGAGCGAACTTTTGAACTATTTTATTTTTCATGTAAATACATGAATTGTAAAAATAGAATAATGAGTTTGAAATTCTCGAGTTAAATAATAAAAACATTGGAGGTATCTGTCTATACTTAGTAATCACATAACTAGGGAATAATATATTGAAACTTCTTTGTCATGGATTTACTTAAAAACGTGACCCAAAATACTCAAATCACAATTGTTTACTCTTGACTGAGTTTTACGGGATAAAATTATTCTAAAAATCCAATAATTTTTTGTATCACGTGGACTTTTAATTTGCCCGAACAATTAGAATTTCACGTGTATTTTGCACGAGTCTAAATAGGAAAAATTGATAAGAATAATCCGACCTTTGGCCGTCTTCCATCAATGGTACCACCTTCATTTAATCCAGCAATAATCCCACCTTTGACACCCATATTCTCTCAATGGTCCCTCACTTGTTGGTGACCTACAATTACAGGTAAAGTCTCCTAATTACGTGATTAATAGCTAATTAACTATAATTTAAACATAAATTCATAAATTCTTAATTAAAGTTTTAAATTAGATTTAATAAAAAAATTAAAATTAAAAGAAACTCACCCCCTCCCCTCCCTCTTCCCCTGCCACCCTCCTCCTCCCCCCGCAGCCACCCTATACTTCCCCTGCCACCCTCCTCCTCCCCCGCAGCAACCTCCCCCTCCCCCACAGCCACCTCCCCTCCCCCCGCAGCCACCCAATACTTCCCCTGCCACCCTCCCCCTCCCCCTCCCCCTGCCAAAAACGTCAACGTGACCCCCTCCCCTCGCGAGGTTTTTGTGGTTGTTGGCGAGGTTGCCGTGAATCATCGCCGGCCACCGTGAAGAGGAGGGTGGCAGGGAAGGGGAGGGGGTGTGGTGGCACGTGACAACAGTGGGGGTATGAATCATCGCCGGCCACCGTGAAGAGGAGGGTGGCAGGGGAAGGGGAGGGGTGTGGTGGCACGTGACAACAGTGGGGGTAGGGGGAGGAAATGGGGGTTGGGTTGGGTTGGGGTGGGGTGGCAGTAGGAGGCAGGGGAAGGGAATGGGGGTGGGGCTGGGCTGGGGGGAGGATTTCCTTTTTTTAATTTTTTTTAAAAAAAAGTCAACGGTCATTTTAGCTGGTCAAATAAGTTGTCATCATTCCATACCAATGAGAGAATATGGGTGTCAAAGGTCGGATTATACCTGGATTAATTGAAGGTGGTACCATTGGTAGAAGACCGGCCAAAGGTCGGATTATTCTTATCAATTTTTCCGTCTAAATACTAGTATGAATACTATAATTATTCTTTAGTTAACCAATATTACAAGAAAAAACAAACAAATGTTAAACAACTTATTTTTATAGTAGTATTTCCTAGAAAAGAAAAGTAGTAATGAATAAAGGAAATAATTCAATTACTTTAAACTACACTTAGTTACTTGATTCGCGTACAATACACATATAAGAAAGCGGTAAAAAACTGACAACAACGAATAAAAGGGAATAACGTTTGAAACAGAATTTTAACCAAAAAAAACGTTAGGTTTTACCTCCCGTTTTACCTCCCATCCCAAATGCAATTTCTAGTGTGAAAAGAAACAAATCTTCACCAGTTCCCCATCAGAAATCCGAAATCAAATATGTAAGGTAAGTTTGTTTGGGTTTATGAATGTGTAACACAATGCAATTTCTGCACTTATTGATATATCTGCTTGTTATTTGATCTGTGTGATAATTTGATCAAGATATCTAGAGTTAAAATGGGGAGCAGCAGTTCTGAAAACCTAAGGTTTTGCATCGACAGAGGGGGCACATTTACTGATGTACTCCCTCCGTCCCCCAAAGGATTTCCCATTTGCTTTTCTTGAAGTCAAACTTTGTAAACTTTGACCATAAATTATAACTAATATATAATATAAATAATTGTCATAGGTGATCTTGTTAGATTTATATTAATAGGTACATTCAAAATATCAACATTTTATCATTTTTATTAATAAATAATATGAGATATAAGCGGTAAAAGATGTGCATTGTAGACCATGCAAAAAGCAAATGGGAAATCCTTTGGGGGACGGAGAGAGTATATGCTGAAATCCTCAAGACAAACTTTCCATGCACAGAATCAACGGAGCACCAGGCAATCACAGCAAGGCTTGGGAGATCAAGGGAACAACATCAGAACATTCATTAAGTAATATCGATTTTAGACTACATAAATAACATCTACTCCCTCCGTTTCTTTTGTTTGTCCCATTTACTGTAGCTCCAAATGCCAAGAAAGATGATGTCATATGCATGTGGGTGGGGACAAGTAAGAAGTCCACTTATTTTATAATAAATGTGGTGATTAAAGTAGGTGAGAGAAACTATTAAGGTAACCAAAAAGTGATAAAGTATGGGTAAATGGGTGATATAATTTTTCCATATAAGGAAAGATGAAAAAGTAGGACAAACAAAAAGAAACGGACAAAAACGGAAAGTAAGACAAACAAAAAGAAACGGAGGGACAAGCCAACAGCTTGGTCCTCTAGAAAATTTTGGGCCAGAGAATCCCAACCTAAGTGATACACCCATCATCCAAGCTTCCAGAACTTCCTAATCCAACAAGTTCAGCAAGAACAAGGGTAAAATACAGGCAGCAAAAATCCATGGACGAATCAACAAACGTATTAGAGCATGATATTTGTGCTTTTGCACATTTTTTTTGAAGATGTTAGTTTATCTCAGTCAAAATTGATGATCTGAACATTCATACAACATATTCAGATTGAAGTAGTAGTAACTAAACAATTCTTCTCCGGTTAAGAACCTTCTTTAGTAGCGTCTCTCTTCCAGGAAACGGACTGCAAACCTGTGCATTTGCATCAGAATTCTCTCTGCTCTTCCTGTAAACCTGTGCATTTGCATCAGTATTCTCTCTGCTCTTCCTGTAAACCTGTGCATTTGCATCAGAATTCTCTATGCTCTTCCTGTAAACCTGTGCATTTGCATCAGAACCCTCTACGCTCTTCCTGTAAACCTGTGCATTTGCATCAAAATTCTCTCTGCTCTTCCTGTAAACCTGTGCATTTGCATCAGAATTCTCTCTGCTCTTCCTGTAAACCTGTGCATTTGCATCAGAATTCTCTCTGCTCTTCCTGTAAACCTGTGCATTTGCATCAGAATTCTCTCTGCTCTTCCTGTAAACCTGTGCATTTGCATCAGAATTCTCTCTGCTCTTCCTGTAAACCTGTGCATTTGCATCAGAACTCTCTCTGCTCTTCATTCTCAACCTGTCTCTTCTCTCAACTCGCCTCTCCCACGCTCCAACCTCATTACTGCCACCCTCATTACTGCCACCTTCACTTCTCTTGCCTCTCCATCTTTCACCATCTTCACCCTCACCTCTCTTCTCCTTCATTCTCGGTATCCTACCGCCTTTCGAAGTCCCAAGCAGCGTAAAATCAACTTTACTCCATCCAACTTTATCCTCATTATCCCATCCAAACCTCTTACTCATCTCAAGCAGCTCAGAAACCACACCTTCAGACTTAGTATTCATGTTCAAGACATCACCATTGAGAAGCTTTTGTGCAAACTCCCATTCCACTCGGTCCTTATAAACCGGGTCTTCGAGTACTTGATCAGCTAACTTAGCCCATTCTTCAAAGTCCCTTGCTCTAAGATTGTTAGACACCCATTTAAGGTAGGTTGAAGGTAGTGTTCCTAACATTCTTCCCTTGTATTTCCCAAAGTCTATGGTTTTGTCTCTTGCTGGTAGTGATGCATAAGTGACTATGCATCTTAAGGAATTTGGTGTTTGAGTGTTTGGGAGTTTAGTGCACCTGAGGAATATGTGCAATGAATTGTTGCCAAGGAAAGTTGTCATGTTGAAAAGGAAGATAGGGAGAGCTATGTGTTGGTGGCCTGTGGGTGTGGATATTACTTATTGGATGCCTTATCTTGAGGCTATGTCAAGACAAGTTTTTTAATGGACCCCATTTCATTTTCTACACCATGATGCCATAAAAAAGCAAAAGGGGTTATTTCCTCGTTTTATATCAGCGTTTATTTGATTTTTATGTTTGGTTACGTAGAACTTTGACCATTAATATATACAACTATCTAAATTTAAAATTATAAAAACTAATATTTAGATAACGTTTTTCAAAACAAAAATCTAACATAATCCAACTTAAATACTTCTTTTGATAAATTACGAATGATGGTCAAATTAAAGTGCATAAATTTAGAAAAAATGGAAGGACTAAGGAGTATTTTATTTTTATTTTTATGAGTAAACCTTGTTATTTTAATTATTACTAGCCCTTTTAGCCGTGCTACTAACAGATTTTATGAATGTATCAGGTTTTACGTTTGGCTAATTTATTAGATATATATACTTTGTAATTCACGGAAGTATGAGTCATTATTCTCTTTATATACTTTGTTTTTTTTTTAATCAAGTTGGATAAACATACGACATCTCATTTTTTTTTTCTTTTAATATAATCTCATTTATAAGTATGAGATTATATTAGGTAAGAAGAAACCGTTACACAAGTGCGGGGGATATGGGAATCCAACCTTTGTAAAGGGTGGAAACGATCTACTATCACAAGGACAAGAGGAAGGGCCTCCAACCCACTAGACCAAGCCATAATCCTCATACAACATCTCATATAAGGTTATAGATGTATGCGCAAACATTTGAACATAAACTTCGTATAAATATAAATAAAATACGACAAAAATCATTATTTAATATCTATCTTATCTCTAAGTGTAAAACTTTTTCAGGCAAGTAAACTTTACCAGCTAGAGTATCTAAGATCATCGAACTTTTTCAGCGTTCAGAAAACGGATGGTGACAGATTACAGTTTTGAAACTGTATGTTCAAAAGTTGTGGCCGGAACTCCAATGAGAATCATAGTAGGATGTCCATAGAATATCGATACGGTAGAATAACGACAGTATCAACCTCTTACAAGAAGAATTCACTCAAGATATAGTACAAGGCTACAAGCTCTGATTACAGGACAATTGTTGATTCTAATTTCTGAAAGATACGCAACACCTTAGCAACCAGAAAAGATTAACTGCCCAGTGTACAAAGACCCGACAACAATGTGAAAGTCTTAAGGGATACTTAGCCCGGGCCAACTTTAGGAATGTCATAATGCTCACTCAAGTCGGCTAAATACTGATTGAAGTCATCTAGACGGTCACGATGCGAATTCTTGGACATTTTTGCATACTTATGGACATCCAGCTGCTCTCTCTGCTCGATGTATCTTTTTTCAGCTGGCGTCAGATGATCAGCAAAGTTTGGGGCCTTTCCTTTCCTGGTTAACTTGTCTGATTCATTGTTGTTGTCTTCTTCATTAGTAAGAGTGGATGATTCTACATTTTCACCTGTACAAAAAGCCAAAATAAGGTGATGAAATCCATGAGTAAATTATACAATCGGATAAACCATTAAAACCTATCATATATACTCCAACAAGATAATATTATGTAAACAATTAAGGGAGGAAAGGGAGTAACCCATCATAAGCTCAGAAGAAAGGTTTATATTGCAACAATTTTGAAGGTCTAACGTTGGTATCTTTACGAAGTAATTGAATAGTCTTACTCTCTCGTTATCCTTGTTAATCAAATTAACGACCAAAAGGGATTAGAGAGCTCAAAATACTCAGCAGTGAAACAAATTATCACCTAGCCAATACACCTAACAGACTCAGAAAACCATATAAACAATTGGCGTCTTGATACGATAGGCCACTGGCCCACTGCCATAGCGAGGTTGTAGCTTATAGGAAAGAAAGTCAAATGTACACTACCTTCAGCTGCTGGGGATGTTTACCTGGATCGGGATTAAGTTATTTTACTACTGGGTTTCCATAGCAGCCTATAGCAGATAGCGAGAGTTTCACATCTCAAAAGTGGAAAAAGGAAGTGTTCACGTAACCCCCGCTTTCACAGGCAATGCAGATGGTTTGCTGACACAGACTATATCAGTCATGGCAAGTTCAAAAGGCTTTACAATGCAATTGTGATGTGGTGATATACTGATAAAACTTAGATATAAACATCCTGCCTAAAGCAATAGGAGTATAGGACAGTTGTTGTAATACAGCCAGACGCAGCGCTTAGCAAGTAGAAGTAATACAGACAGAGGCGACGATCATAGAGGATAAATGGAAAGTTCAGGTGAAAACACAAGAGCACGTTTTCCATGTTGTACAACAGAACCAGACAAACAGATTCAATTAGTAGTCGCTGCTTCAAGTTTAGCATGAGATTAATTGCTATGACAATTTCAGCCTTGTAACATTTAACAGAAGGCCCCTAAATGTTACACACGACAGAAATCACGTTGGAGCAAAATGTTTATATGTAATATGTAACACGGTTTTAAATGAATGGCACAAAAGTAAATCATACAGCTCCTGACTAAAATACGAAGGTAACGATTCTTAACAATACAAGACACGAATTGCATAGTTCAAGGTGTCAACAAATCAGAAAGATAAGCAATATGCTCTAAAACTAGTATATCAACTCACCATTTAACTTCTCGTCTTCTTTTGTTTCCGAAACTTCATCAAACTGTTTCTTTTGTTTCTTCTTTTTCTTTACGCCACCACTTTTCACATCCAAAGCTTTTCCTTTTAGTTTCAGCTTACCACCAATAACATTGTCATATGCTGACATTTTATCTGGAAGCAGGTCAACCAGATATCAGATTCCAGCACTAACAACTAACAAAAAAACATACGATGTATTTTTGCTCAGAAGGATTCATATTGATTGGAGCAATGACAAGATAATGTGGAAACATTGCATCACAATATCACATTTGTAAATCCATGAAACATATACAAAAGGAAGTTAATTTTAGATTAGAAAACCCCCAGTTTTGAACATGCTTTCTGGTCCCAGTTAAACCATAAGAGGGTGTGACTCATAACATTCGTAGGAAGAAGTTAACATTCACAACAGAGATATCGCCTTTCCAGTAAAAAAATGAAACAATGAGCTCTATACATCAACGAAGCAACCATCGAAAAATCTTTCAAACATCAGTCATGCAACACTCAACTATACTCGTACACACACAGCCTCATGTAGCCTCTGCAAAAAAGTGTACAGCACTTGTTCTTCACTCCAACAAATAATAAGAGGTATCTATTCTTTTCTTCTTCGTTGAGCCGCCAGCTCTACACATCCAAGGTTTTTCCTTCTAATTTCATCTTACCACCACCAACATTGTCATATGCCAACATTTCATCACCTTTCTAGCTAATAAATGAATCGACGAGCTTTATACATCGACAAAACATTCATCGATAAATCTTCCAAACGTCAGTCATGCGCCGCTCAATATGCATGTACACACACAACCTTTGCAAAAAAGAATGCACAACACTTGTTCTTCATTCCAACAAATAATAAGAGGTATCTATTCTTTTCTTCTTCGTTGAGCCGCCAGCTCTACACATCCAAGGTTTTTCCTTCTAATTTCATCTTACCACCACCAACATTGTCATATGCCAACATTTCATCACCTTTCTAGCTAATAAATGAATCGACGAGCTTTATACATCGACAAAACATTCATCGATAAATCTTCCAAACGTCAGTCATGCGCCGCTCAATATGCATGTACACACACAACCTTTGCAAAAAAGAATGCACAACACTTGTTCTTCATTCCAACAAATAATAAGAGGTATCTATTCTTTTCTTCTTCGTTGAGCAGCCAGCTCTACACATCCAAGGTTTTTCCTTCTAATTTCATCTTACCACCACCAACATTGTCATATGCCAACATTTCATCACCTTTCTAGCTAATAAATGAATCGACGAGCTTTATACATCGACAAAACATTCATCGATAAATCTTCCAAACGTCAGTCATGCGCCGCTCAATATGCATGTACACACACAACCTTTGCAAAAAGAATGCACAACACTTGTTCTTCATTCCAACAAATAATAAGAGGTATCTATTCTTTTCTTCTTCGTTGAGCAGCCAGCTCTACACATCCAAGGTTTTTCCTTCTAATTTCATCTTACCACCACCAACATTGTCATATGCTAACATTTCATCACCTTTCTAGCTAATAAATGAATCGACGAGCTTTATACATCGACAAAACAACCATCGATAAATCTTCCAAACGTCAGTCATGCGCTGCTCAATATGTATCTACACACACAACCTTTGCAAAAAAGAATGCACAACACTTGTTCTTCATTCCAACAAATAATAAGAGGTATCTATTCTTTTCTTCTTCGTTGAGCAGCCAGCTCTACACATCCAAGGTTTTTCCTTCTAATTTCATCTTACCACCACCAACATTGTCATATGCCAACATTTCATCACCTTTCTAGCTAATAAATGAATCGACGAGCTTTATACATCGACAAAACATTCATCGATAAATCTTCCAAACGTCAGTCATGCGCCGCTCAATATGCATGTACACACACAACCTTTGCAAAAAAGAATGCACAACACTTGTTCTTCATTCCAACAAATAATAAGAGGTATCTATTCTTTTCTTCTTCGTTGAGCCGCCAGCTCTACACATCCAAGGTTTTTCCTTCTAATTTCATCTTACCACCACCAACATTGTCATATGCCAACATTTCATCACCTTTCTAGCTAATAAATGAATCGACGAGCTTTATACATCGACAAAACATTCATCGATAAATCTTCCAAACGTCAGTCATGCGCCGCTCAATATGCATGTACACACACAACCTTTGCAAAAAAGAATGCACAACACTTGTTCTTCATTCCAACAAATAATAAGAGGTATCTATACTTTTCTTCTTCGTTGAGCAGCCAGCTCTACACATCCAAGGTTTTTCCTTCTAATTTCATCTTACCACCACCAACATTGTCATATGCCAACATTTCATCACCTTTCTAGCTAATAAATGAATCGACGAGCTTTATACATCGACAAAACATTCATCGATAAATCTTCCAAACGTCAGTCATGCGCCGCTCAATATGCATGTACACACACAACCTTTGCAAAAAAGAATGCACAACACTTGTTCTTCATTCCAACAAATAATAAGAGGTATCTATTCTTTTCTTCTTCGTTGAGCAGCCAGCTCTACACATCCAAGGTTTTTCCTTCTAATTTCATCTTACCACCACCAACATTGTCATATGCTAACATTTCATCACCTTTCTAGCTAATAAATGAATCGACGAGCTTTATACATCGACAAAACAACCATCGATAAATCTTCCAAACGTCAGTCATGCGCTGCTCAATATGTATCTACACACACAACCTTTGCAAAAAAGAATGCACAACACTTGTTCTTCATTCCAACAAATAATAAGAGGTATCTATTCTTTTCTTCTTCGTTGAGCAGCCAGCTCTACACATCCAAGGTTTTTCCTTCTAATTTCATCTTACCACCACCAACATTGTCATATGCCAACATTTCATCACCTTTCTAGCTAATAAATGAACCGACGAGCTTTATACATCGACAAAACATTCATCGATAAATCTTCCAAACGTCAGTCATGCGCCGCTCAATATGCATGTACACACACAACCTTTGCAAAAAAGAATGCACAACACTTGTTCTTCATTCCAACAAATAATAAGAGGTATCTATTCTTTTCTTCTTCGTTGAGCCGCCAGCTCTACACATCCAAGGTTTTTCCTTCTAATTTCATCTTACCACCACCAACATTGTCATATGCTAACATTTCATCACCTTTCTAGCTAATAAATGAATCGACGAGCTTTATACATCGACAAAACAACCATCGATAAATCTTCCAAACGTCAGTCATGCGCCGCTCAATATGCATGTACACACACAACCTTTGCAAAAAAGAATGCACAACACTTGTTCTTCATTCCAGTAACATCATAAAAGGTACCTAATTCTTTTAATTTTCGGTCGACCAAGGGTTTCGACTACATTTCCACTTGTCACAACAAACAAAATCCATTGTTCATTTTTTCCTGATTAGAAACTAAACTAGAACTAATTCAACCAAATTAACAACATAAATCACAAACCCGAGTACGCAATTCAACCAAATTAACAACATAAATCACAAACCCGAGTACGCAATTCAACCAAATTAACAAACAATTCCCAGCTAATCAAGCTTATGCAGTAGCGTATTCAATGGCGATTCACTGATTCAATTGACCCCCAAAAGCTAAGTTTTTTTAGGGTTACGAATGAATAAAATGATTAACAGATAAATTCCTAATTCTTGCTCAAAAATGCACAAGATACAAAATTTTAAATCTTGAAACTTCAATTATAATTAGTACTAAACAAACCTTCAAATTTTCGGAAGATCTAATTTTCCGGTGTCGCCGAAAAAAGAGTTTGATTTGCGCGCAATCCTTTTCTCTTTGTCTTTTTATCTGTTCTCAAAATTTGTCAAAGGTTAATTGATGCTGGAAATCTAATATATTATGTGTGATAATACATCATGTTAGTGGGTGGAAAGTCGCTACTGTGAGTAGCGAGTTTATTAAGATAGTTGT
This sequence comes from Patellifolia procumbens, assembly GCA_947645195.1. NCBI lineage: Eukaryota > Viridiplantae > Streptophyta > Magnoliopsida > Caryophyllales > Amaranthaceae > Patellifolia > Patellifolia procumbens. The sequence goes on along the minus strand of CANSGD010000102.1, from coordinate 67,456 downwards.
TATTGTGAGTATCGAGTTTATTAAGAAAGTCGCTACTTATAGTAGCGGGTTTTTGTCTCAATATGATGTTGATATTCGTAGCTTTGCCTTTGCATGAAAACCGGTTCAATAAAAAAAGTCAAAGCCAAAATCTCTATCGATATAGAGGTTTAAGGATTTTTACTTAAAGTCGCTACTCTGTGTAGTGGTTTTTACTCTAGGTAGCACCTTTGTCTAAAGCAAGATAAGAAAATTGTAGAATTCTATCAAAGCCTATATGGACAGTATTGATGTAAATATGTTTAGTTCCAATACAAAGAGGGATATATTTGTAGGGTTAATATTATTCAAGAAAAAATATCGGTACAAAATGACCTCTAGTAAATTTTTTTGGCGTTACGAACCCAAATAGAATGAAAATTGATCTCACGCTCTAGTGGAACTAGAAAGGATAACTTAAGAAATCCTTTTCGAACTACTCTCTTAAGTTGTGACCTAAGGACCTAAGGTAATCTAAAATAGTAGAAGGTTTAAGAAGATCGGAGTTCAACAAATTGACGTTTTTATATGAACTTATTAGTTGGATTTACTAGAGTATATTCGAATTTTATTTATTAGAGGGTCAAATCTTTTTAGTATTATATGAATCTAGTAAATTATAATATTGATCAGAAAGCAATTTTTCTTGTTAAGAATTGGAAATAAGTTAAAAGAGACGGGACTATATGCATAGACTTACAAATGAATAATCCTTCCTATATACCCGAGAATATTCATCATACATCCGCACTCAACCTATTTATTTGTTCGTTATTCATTTAAACATCTGTGTAAGAATTACACGTCCAAAGGAATAAAAAAATAGCCTAATACAACGTACTCATAATGCACCGGAATACATAATAAAAGTTATATACACATGCACTACCCCCATTATTCAAGTTGTGGCACACATATCAGAGAGATGAAGCACCATTCTTTCCCCATGTCTTGGTAATGTTTCCAGCCAAACGTGGCCTACCTTTCCGTCTTCACACCTGCGGGGCGTAGGCTGCACTACGAATCTAATATTCCCTCCGTCCCCAAATGTTCTTTCTACTTCATTATTTTATACCTTGTATATATTAAAGAAGTGGGAAGAATATTATGGGACCGAGGAAGTAGCAGGCAGGAGTATAATTAAATGCTCTAAGGAGGAGAAACTGGGAGCACATTTGCAAAATTATAACCTAAAATTAATTGGTGATAATATTCAAAATTATATAATAATAAATACGGAAGCATCATTCTTGAACTTTTTCCCTAAATAATGCTTTTTCGTAAAAGAATTCTCACTCTACTGTTATATTGGAAATAATTCCCGCAATAACATCCACGTAAGCAAAGTCAACGTTTCAACTTTTTTGGTCTGCAGAGCAATTTCGCTACTTGAAATAGCGAAACAGTCTATAATTCGCTACTTGAAGTAGCGAATTACTAAACAATTTCGGTCTTCAAGTAGCAAAATTCTTCTTACAAATCACTCATAACAAGTAGGTTGTTGTTGCCTGCTACTTCAAGTGGGCAACCAATTTCGCAATCTGAAACAGCGAAATAGCTATGCATATAATTCGTTGTTTCAGATAGCGAATTTGGTGCATGAAAAAACAAAAAAAAATCTTGCATTGACTTGCTTAAGTGGACAGTATATTGGAAATTATTTTGAAACTAACGGTAAAGTGGGAATTACTTTGTAAGTAGGCATTATTTTGGAAAAAATTCATCATTCTTTTCATAGATTTAGTCGAAATATTCAAGTACTTTTTAAAGAAATAATTTATTTTTAGTTAGGACAATATAGTATGTTTAGTTTTTTCTTGTTTCTGTAATATATCTATAAATATGTAGATAGACTGTTTATTCCAAGATTTACTGGTAAAATAGAAAAAAATACAGCAAATAAATCGAAATACTATTTATCTATATTGTATAGCAAATACAAGAAAGAATAATGGAGTAATAAACACACAACAAATCAATCATGATCCTACAATATTAAAAATGAAGCTTAAAAACTCAAAATTCAAACATATTGCTTAGGAGGATACCTTATTTGCTGTATCATTATATAAATACTTACAAGTAAATACATTAGCTGGTTTAGAAAGATCAAAGATGGCAGAAGCAAAAACAATGGTGCAAGCTCACATGGTGACTTATGTCTCACTTTTATCACTTCTCTTGCTATGCCCTCCTTTTGTCATTCTTCTGTAAGTAATCCTTCACTTAGCTTGAATCTTATCTCATTCAATAATGTTTGGTGTTTGAAGTAGTGGAATGGTTCTCTTGGTTTAAATGAGATCAATAGATCATACTTAGTCTATATCATCATGTATACTTCCTCGGTTTTGTAAAAATTGCAACAGTTTGATCGACTTACTTGTTTGATGAAGTACAACTTTGACCATTAATACGTAAGTATTTATAAGCTAAAAGTTTATATGGTTCATATTTTGAATATATATGTTGATACACATATAACACGAAGTATTCGTTAAAAATTATGGTTAAAATAGAATTTTTGTAATAGACAAATTGTTATTTTCTTTAGAAGATGGAGGAAATATTCATTCGATCGAGTGAATTGATTATCGTCTTCTTTCTCTATAAACATGTACAGTCTGTCTTCAATTTTAATTAATCGTTTTTGTAGGATTGAGATTATTGCATCACACGACCGTTAATAAGTGCAAGGTAGAAGTATAACATTCATAAAGCATAGATGGATGCACTAAAACGGTTAATAACTAGCTAGGCTAACCCGATCATGTTTTGAAAATACTTTTGAACAATGTTACGATAGTTTTTCTAGACCGTGTTGCTATATGACTTATCATTTGAATATGACTTTACTACGTAGCACGTATTTTATATCTTCTTGAACATCATTTTGAGAAGTTGTCAACATTTTTATTAAAGTTTACAACTTCAATTGCCTGTCAACGCAGCTGGTATACGATGGTACATGCTGATGGCTCTATATCTCAAACATTACAATACTTGAGAGAGCATGGTTTACAAGGTTTCATTAACATATGGCCTCAACCGTCGTTTATTGCTTTCAAAATCATCTTCTCATATGGTGCATTTGAGGCTGCACTACAGCTATTCTTACCGGGGCAAAGGGTGGAGGGCCCGACGTCTCCCACGGGAAACAAACTTGTTTATAAGGCATGTTATAATCTCTCTTCGTTAACAATTAATAGTCACATTTGTTTCGGGATGAAAACAAGAGACTTGTAGAGATTGTCCATAAGAATGTATGTGAGATGTCGGTATATGAAGGTTGCATGTACAAGAAGCACGTTAGCTATCCTTGGGGTTGTCCTAGGAAAGCTCCTCCGATACTGGTGTGTTCTTTTATGCGAGCAACCTTCAGATATCGACATTTCACATGCATTTTCACTGACAACCCTTGATGTTCATTTCACTTAGATCGATCATGCCCTATGTTTTCTGAATCTATTGCAGGCAAATGGTTTGCAAGCATATATTATAACTTTGATCTCTTACCTTGGGCTTTGGTGGTAAGTAGATTAGCTGATGAGTAAGTTTCACTTATATGCATACTATGCACCATATTATTAGTTGATGGCGTGATGCAGGTACTCGTTAGTATAATTAATGAGGTTTACTGATAATACATATATGGACTTATTGTTAATATGGTGTCGTCGTTCAAGCATAACAGGGTTAATTACGGAAGTAGAATTGAGGCTTGTATAATGCGTTTATGGGTTTACTCATGAGTCGCACCCTCAGTTTAAACGTGCAACTGTCGAACATGGAACATAGACAGATAGACTACTTTCTATTCTAAATCATGAACTATATGTGAGATTAAAGTCCTGAATTGTGAGTATATGACGCTTGAGGTGCTTACACTATAATGTTCATCTACAGACTTTCTTGACCTGTTTTCAGGTTTGGCATTTTTAATCCAGCCATTGTGTATGACCATTTGGGAGAGATATTTTCAACACTTGTATTTGGAAGCTTCATATTTTGCATCTTCTTGTACATAAAAGTATGAATTTAAATCAAATGCATTGTCTTCTTCCTTTTCGTTGATTATGCAAGGTGTTATACATGATTCTGACTCGGTGCTAATACACTTGCAGGGGCACATTGCACCATCTTCAGCGGATTCTGGTTCGTCTGGAAACTTCATAAGTGACTTCTATTGGGTGAGCAGCAGAATCACATTCATCTCAAAGTTTTAGTCTTAAGGAGAGAATAGAGTGCGCAAAGGGGAGGCTGTTTTGAACAATTTATTCATTCAATACAGACGAACTTTTAAAAAACACAAGGCTTTCTTTACCGGCGCCCTATGTACAGGAACAAATGCAAGGCCTTCTATAGCAGCTCATAATGTGCAGGAACATACATAGTACATCTCAATGATGTTTGGTTTCCCTTTATGTAGGGCATGGAGCTAAGTCCGCGAATTGGTGAGAACTTCGACATAAAGATTTTTACAAACTGCAGATTCGGGGTGATGTCTATGGCAATTCTCCCCTTGACGTACAGTATAAAGCAGGTAAACATCTCCACGAATTCCTCCTATCTAAAAGTTGTAATTATGTGCATGCTTAAGTTGTGTGGATTTGTTACACTAATGTTCAGATTGCAATGTACCTTTGCTTTCATATATAAACTGACCATTTTCTTGGTTCTGAAAGCTCCTCCTCCTGTTTCTTTACAGTACGAGCTGTACGGAGAGGTTACTGATTCCATGCTAGTCCATACCATTCTAATGCTTGTGTATGTGGGGAAGTTCTTTTGGTGGGAAGCTGGGTATTGTAACACCACAGACATTGCGCATGACCGAGGTTTGTAGATAGCCTTACTATCGTATAAGCGAGTCTGTAGTTTGCGGTTTTCTGTTGTCATTTGTTAGAATTTACATGACCAATACAATCATAACCAGCGGTATACCAATTCTCTGTTATGCTAAACCTTGTCTATATCACTGCAACTATGATTCTGGCAGCTGGGTTCTTCCTTTGCTGGGGATGTTTGGTCTGGGTCCCATCAGTATATACTTCTCCAAGCATGTATTTAGTCAGCCACCCAGTACAACTAGGAATGCAGGTAACTGCCTCGTCGAGTATTCAATTTCAGTGTAGAAAAAACACGTAATGAGACAGTGACACATTTTGGTAATTTCACTTGTTATAAGCCCCACCCCTTTTCCTTTCTCTTATTGACCCCCGAAGAGTTCTCACGTGTAACCAATTCCCCACATGTGATATGTTTCCGCTGCTTCAGCTTTCGGTTTTCATCCTGGTGGCTGGTGTGTTGTGTATCTATATCAATTACGACTGCGACAGACAAAAACAAGAATTTCGCACAACAAAAGGCAAATGCTTGATTTGGGGTAAAGCTCCTTCAAAGGTGCATCATCTTCACTTGCCATGTCCTTTTCTTCTTTTCATGTAGTGTACAAACACAATCAAGCTAAACCTGTCGGATGTTCTTGCAGATTGTAGCGTCATATACTACAGCATCCGGAGAAACCAAGACTAGCCTTCTCTTGACCTCAGGATGGTGAGTCTTTCGATCATTTGTTTCTTTGTGTAGTACTCCAGCGTCCGCAAACTGCACAAGTACTACCTCCATCCTATAATAATAGACATAGGCCCTTTTTTTGGGTTCATCCAAAAATAATAGAGCATTTAGTTATTTTTTCTACCTTTGATTCGCAGGTGGGGTTTATCTCGACATTTTCATTACGTCCCAGAAATATTAGCTGCATTTTTCTGGACACTTCCAGCTCTTTTTAATCATGTAAGAGAATTTCTTGTACAGAACGTAATTCTTTTAACAGGGCTTGTTTAATCATCTATTCCTTGTTGTATGTGATCTCTGTATAATTCTTGTGTGTGCGTGCGCGCTATTTTTCTACAGTTTCTTCCTTACTTCTACGTCATATTTCTTATTATTATTCTTGTGGACCGAGCAAAAAGATGCCGATCCAAGTAAGAGACTTCATATTGTCTAACCTGCTACATAAATTTTCTCTATCAAGTGTTATGATTTCCAATGTTATGTAAGTTCATTCGTTTAATCATAAGTTCGGATATTAATCCAAGGGTTGTGATACTTTACAGGTACGGGAAGTACTGGAAACTTTACTGCAACAAGGTTCCCTATAGGATCATACCAGGGATTTATTAATTGGTGAGTTTCTTTTGTATGAGCTACATCTTCTAGCTCATTACTCAGGCCTAAACTGGTTTCTTTTTCACCACTTCCTTATCAACTAGTGTGTCATCTTCGACTTCGAGTTGTTCAGATGAAAATCTGGATCAATAATGTAATTGCTAGTTTAAAGTTTGTTGTTCATTTGGATCTACTTTTCGTACAGAGACAATGGGTTGATTAAGATAGCAGACTAGTTCTTTTTATCTACATATGAGTGATTTCAGTTAACGGGTTGATTGACTCGTATGGTAAACGAGTCACATGATGGTTGAAGGTTGCCAACTCGTTCAATAGGTTGAGGTTAGAGTAAGTCAATGTGTTAGCCTGTAAAATTGACACAACACAAACTCAACCCATTAGCCAGTTAAGATTTAGATAACCTCGACATCATTGTATTCGAAAGGGTTGGAGGCACATCTAACACAACTCGAATCCACGTCAAACGAATGAAACGATTCCGAGTTATCATCCTCCTCTACCTATAAAGCCTGGCTCAGGTGAGTACAGCTCTAGTCAAAGGACACCATTAAGCTCAAAGCCTCATTAAGGCGCATCAAGTTAGACACCAACATTGTGTCTTCCCAAAAGAAAAATAAGTTCACTATACTATACAAAGACTAACAGATTTCATCACTATATTAGATGGTACAACATTGAAGAACGATAGTGAGCTATATGGCAATGAGTTGAAAGACATAGCTCGTACAAAGCATGCTCTCAGTAGATTCCTGGTATAATCCTGTAGGGAACCTTATCACAATAAAGTTTCCAGTACTTGCCATATCTGCAAAAGTGTCACAAGCTTCAAATTAGTTTCAAAACTTAGTAACAGAAAAGAATGAAATTGCATATCGTTGAAATTTGAATAGACGAAATGGCAATTGGATTTAACAACATGATGGTGGATGGTCATAAATAACAAGTCCGTTAAACTTTGCTCGTAGTGTTTTTTTTTTGCAGTTGTAGTAACCAAGAAACTTTTCGATAGATAGAAATGGAATATTGCAAGCACACGATTTGAATTGTCTTACTTTGATCGGCATCGGTCATCATCTCTCTTAGCTCGGTCCACAAGAAGAATAGTGAGGAAAATCACATAGAAGTATGGAAGAAACTGCAGAAAAAAAAGCATAGCACAAGATACATTTCAGTTAACAAAATGATGCACATGCGAACTTGTTAACCCCTCCATCCCTAAATTATTAAACAACATAGGGTCATGTCTTAAATTTTGAGTTACAATACTTTAGTTAACGTGGACTATGTCTTTGCCAAGAGGAATCTTCTATTCCATATTGTGTCGCATCCATTTCTTATCTTGCCAGCTCGCTCGCTTACATAAGTTGTTTAAGGCAGTAAATTTTAGATTGATGAGGTGAGAGTCGTGAGACACAAAATGAGACATATGATCTTGGTACGGACAAAGGGAATAACCTTGACATATACAGCTTGAGCAGAGTTTACAAGAAAAAATGCTTACATGACCAAAAAGAGCAGGAAGTGTCCAGAAAAAAGCGGCTAAAATCTCTGGGACGTAATGAAAGTGTCGAGATAAACCCCACCTGCGAACAAAATATTGCAAGAAATTATGAATTATAACAATACAAGATGCAATGGCTATGGAAATGTAAAGATCTGTTTCCGAAATCAATAGACGTGAAACTTCATGGTTGAAAGTTGAAACAATATCCCAACCCAAGAACTGCAGAACGACTCAAAATTAATACCTTTGCAGATAGTAAAGAAGCGAAAATTTAAACAAAGGGACTGAGAAAACCCACCATCCTGAGGTCAAGAGAAGACTACTCTTGGTTTCTCCTGATGTTGTAGTGTATGAGGCTAGAATCTGCAAGAATTATTAATTAACTAAGAATTAGAACTAGATATTGCCCTGGGAGATGCCCCCAAGTCGTTGCACGTAATTTAAGATTAGAGTTAATTTAAATTTAGTCAAATATATTTTACTATGATATAAGATTAAAGTAGTTGCATTTAGTTTGAGGCAACAATTTGATTAGTATCATATAAATTTGTTTGTTATTACTTTAATCGCAACCGAAAACAGAAATTAGACTAACAAATTTTGTAAGTAATTCACATGGTTAGCCAAGAATGGGAACTTTAATCCTTCAGTTGTATGAAATTCCTAGAACAATAAATTGTACACTTAGGGCCCGTTCGGTATCGTCGTCACTTTTATGTTTTTGGTCTTTATGATTTTAGAATTATATGGTAGAAGTTGTAAAAAACCTTAAACTTTGTCATACAGATAACAATCATGTTTATTTTGAAAACCGACAATAAAAAAAAAACTGAAAACTACTTTTCTGGAATCCATATTTTGGCTTTTGGTTTTCGAAAAAAATTGAAAACTGGAAACAAAAAATGATAACGAAGAAAGTTATATTTTTTGTTGATTAGATTTTGTAACTGGAGAAAAAAGTTTGTTCACTTAGAAAAAGTATATATTTAGATGTTCCAATTCCTTTTTGTTAATTTTTTATAGAACTCTAAGTACGAGTAAGTAAACAAAGTTGAAGTATAAATGTGAAATTATATAATGTCACTCAAAAAAAGATTGAGCATTTAAAAATCTATGAGCAAAAATTTTTACCATCTTCAGTAACTTTGTCAGAATTAAGTTGTATTACTGGAGTGGGCATAAAAGTTCTATTCTATTGTACATGAGGTTGTGGGTTCAAGGCGTCGAGCATTGATGCTAATATTTATTCACTATTTCATAAGGAAAGAATAATGATCAATGTGTGCATATGATAACATGGCACCACGCTTTTTCAAGAAAGATGATGTTACTTGATGAATAAAATGTATTGACACAGTCTACAATACTATATGTAGATGTGGAACAGGACATGTAAAGAGAGGCTATACAAAACGGATTGGTTCTTCATCGTCTTTCTTTCTCGTATGTGGAGGTTCTTCACTCCCGCCGACTTTTGTGTGGAAGAGGCCCCATCTTCTCTCTTTGACTTTCTCCCGCCCGATCGGTAGAATTTCGGAGAGCACTTGTTGGGTTAAAGATTTTTTTTTTGCTAGATGTTATGGCCTAAATGCTGAACTATTGACTCTACTTGTTTGGATGGGTGTTCACCCCAAAGTGTTCCCGGACCGCATGCATACATCCGTAAGTAACTTAGTGCAACATGGAAAATTTCATTGAGAGGAATCAGCAAAAAAAAGAAAAAAAGGTAAATTAATGTGTATTTGAAAGATTGTCCTCGGGCTGAAGAGTGTCCACATGAGTTCGTTCAGGTGTCTACAAAAGGGGAAAAGAAAAAAGAGGAAAAAATGAAGGTAAAAGAATGCACCTTTGATGGAGCTTTTCCCCAAACCAAGCCTTTGCCATTAGTTCTCCGAAATTCTTGTCGCTGCCTATCGCAGTCATAATTGATAAAGATGCACAAAATACCGGCCACTAGAATATAAACTGAAAGCTGGAGTATAAACACAAAGATTGTCAGGAACACATATGTTGTCGGCTTTTCTACCATCATGAGCTCGTAAATCTAGAATTATTCTCAATAACGCAGTTACCTGAATTCCAAGATGTACAGGGTGATTGACTAGATACATGCCCGGAGAAGTATATATTGATGGGACCCACACCAAGCATCCCCAGCAAATGTAGAACCCGGCTGCAAGAGTTGCATTTGCAGCAATTTGAGACAGAATGAGCATCGTAGAGATAACCGGTTCAACATTTTTCAAAATAGAACTTTGAGAATGAATTTAGTCTATGACTCCAATAGTTTAAAAAGCAACTCATAATAGCAACACTTGACTAAAATTTACATAGGCCAATACTTTAGGAGCTTATTTTGCTGTGACAAAGATAAACCAACACAATAGTCTCATGTTTACCTTTATGCCATCAGAAATGATACGACTAACGAGTGAAGTAGAGAACAGTGGGAGATATAGAGAGTACACACCTCGGTCATGGGCAATGTCCATGGTATTCCAATACCCAGCTTCCCACCAAAAGAACTTTGAGACATACGCAACCATTAAAATGGTATTGACCAGTATGGAATCAGAAACCTTGCCATACAGCTCATACTGTTGAAGATAAACCCGTAAAATTGGAAAGCATCTTTCAGTACCAATGTGACACTTTTAAACATAAAAGTATATGAGTATTACAATCCAATATTTGTTTTTCAAAATTAGTGTTACATTGCATATTAATAACAAATATAATGCCGTCATTCTTAGGGTGGGTTCTCTTTACCTTACAAAAGTAGTTTAGTCGATGGTAAACATAAGGTTATACCAAGGTAATCCGGTCTGATAAGTTTAATACAAAACAAGGAAATCTATCCTCATATACCATTTTCATGACAAAAAGGCCCCATAGTAATAACAAAAAGGATTCTTAACCATATAACTTCCATATGCAAATCCATGAAACTTAAAGTATGCACATAGTTGGCATTCGAATTATAAGTAGTCTCAGATAAATTACCTGTTTAATACAGTATGTCAAAGCAAGAACTGCCCAAGACATCATTCCAAATCTGCAGTTTGTGAAAACTTTTATGTCGAAGTTCTTACCAATTCGTGGATATAGCTCCATGCCCTAGGGAACAAAGCAAGGAATATATGAGTGAGGCACACATCTTCCAAATCATTATAAACTTTCTAGTTTTAAGATGTCAGAAAGTTAGCCATTACTTCCTCCATTTCAAAATAAGTGATACATTTTGCATAGTGGATACTATTCACGGTTTAGACTTTAATTAGCCATTACGTCTCAATGTGTGTGTTTCTAATATCAACTTTTTTTTTTACCTATAATAATATAGATGTTAATATTTAAAATAATGCATTGACAAGCGTGAAAACATGAAGTGTATCACTTATTTTAAAACGGAGTAAGTATTTTTTTTCCTTCAAGAGGATGCTTGTTTGTCCGTCCAAAAGAAATTCCTCTTTGTTGTGTCTTGCAGATAGGGTCCCTCTCTTAGTGTTAGCAAGTCTCCTGTGAATATAGCATAGGGATATCGCTAATTGTTTCAGACTATCTAGCCAATTTGCATCTATACTCACAAGTCACAACCCCATCAACATGGAATTTGTCACTAAGGATAGCTAAATCAGTCCATGTCAGATTAATTCCGTCGTTGGGGATCACTAACACCTTTTTTGTATCTCATTCATGGAGGGAAGGTAGGGGAGGAAAAGTAAGCTTTCATTTTTATTTCGAATCTTTCCAACATAGGGAGGATTTGGTTTATTAGGGAGGGAAAGAACATGAATCATTCCCATTACCTTCCCTTCCCCTTCTCCCTGTTGTATCCAAACAAGAGAAAATGAATCCATCATTCATCGGGTTTCCTTCTCTCCCTTCCCCTCCGAATTCCCCAAATCAAAACACTTATACGAGTATTTAAGATAATTGTATGAAGACACTTATACGAGTATTACAAGAAAAGATTTATCTCCATGCTTTGCAAGGCCTTTAAAATTGAATCTAATCCAATGCATCAAGTGAAGCATGATCATAATACAAGAGAGTCGAAAGATGATAGACGAAGACAGATGTCATTACAGTTCAATGAAGCTTACCCAATAAAAATCAATTATGAAGTTTCCGCAAGACCCGGAATCAGATGAAGATGGTGCGACGTGCCCCTACATGTGAACCAACACTCTGTTAATGAAGACCATGCAATCAGGATGTAAGACATTGTCAATTTGATTCTTTAAGGTAACACACTTTTATGTACAATAAGATGCAAAAGATGAAGCTTCCAAATATCAGCGTTGAAAATATCTCTCCCAAATGATCATACACAATCGCTGGATTGAAGATGCCAAACCTGAAACGGTCAAGAATGTAAACAATTGAATAAAAACACATAGTAGCTAAGAGAAAATTCAAAGGAAAACTAATACTGAGGTTAAGATGACATGTAAAAGCTCCCTCCCTAAATTCAGAATCAAATAAGAAAGTAACATTGCCTTTCAAGATATACTTTATTACTCGTATGACATGCCAAGGTTTTAGAGATTCTAGTAATAAGAAAATTGTTTCCATACCTGTCCTTCCCTCTCTTTAGCAACATGAATATACAAGCAAACCGTCCAACAATAAAGCAAGCGACAAAGGAAAGGGACATGGAGCAGGTAAAAACAAGATTGCAAAACCAAGCTTAATGAAAAACACATAATTTGTATGGAAGTCATAGCTTGTGTAGCAATTTATAAAATTTGCACATAGATGAACCAAGAGGGAACAAATGAGCTGAAAGCATGAGTTACTTAGTGCTAACAAAACTAAATCCAGAGCGTTGAATTGTGAACACCAACTTAGTGAGCCAATGAAGTATAGATGGCCTGTTGGGATGTCTTGAATCTAGTGTTTCAAACGATCTAGCAATCTATTCTCTCATCAAAAACGCTAATAAGATTTGGCCTCTCCCCCTGCCTGTGTACTATCTTACTAGCTAACACGTCATTGGTGAACAGGTGTGTCGATTTATAGTTATTCTGTTTTCTTTGTTATGCATTCGTCATAACATAATATAATCTACGCTTCTTCTTTCAGAAAAGTTCTTTGCTACTCTTTAATACTTCATATGAGACATCAACACACAGATTTTGAACGGAAGTCCATATGAGGTGCATCAAAATTACAATTATACACACAGAAATTAAGAAGTTATATCTTTTAACCCCGTGTCATCATGGGAAAAAAATCAGACTATTTGGGGGAGCAGGAGTGGGTAACAATTAGAAGTTTAGAACTCTAATCATATGATTTGCGATGCGAGAAAAAGTGAGAGTAGTATAATTACTCACCACCAAAGTCCAAGATAAGTGATCAAAGTGACAAAATATGCTTGCATACCATTTGCCTGCAATAAGAAAGCCATGAAATAAGTAAGACAAGCCAGCCAATTAAAGTCCCAAAACTCCCAATGATCATAAAATCATAGTAGCCTTCTCTAATTGGATAAAATAGATTACTTTACATCAATAACAAAGAACAACACAACGCACCTTATAGACGGGACGATTCCCTGTGGGAGATATTGGGCCCTCTACTCTTTTCCCTGGTAACAATAGCTGCAGTGCAGCCTCAAAAGCTCCATAACAGAAGATGATTTTGCAAGCCATGAATGTAGGTTTAGGCCATATGTTAATGAAACCTTGTAAACCATGTTCCCTCAAGTATTGAAAAGTTTGAGATATCGAGCCATCAGCATGTACCATAGTGTACCATCTGCATTGCACGGAAAAATTATTAATAACATAGCAACAGTGCATCTCCTCTTCCAAAACTTTTCAATCTGATGCATTTCGGCCTAGCCACTTCACTTCCATGGAGACATCATTATATGCATGCTATTTATTTTTACACTCTCAAGTGCTACTCAAAACACATGCACTGCAACCAGCTAGGATATGTAACAGGTTGAGCACAGATGCGGATACACCCTTAAATGAGAATTAATAGATTCAAAATTCGAGTTAAACAACAAAAGAATGCAATTAATACATACGGGCCCATCCTATCTGTGTAAAAACACAGGAAAACTACAGATGCCTCTTGCTCTCTTCAACTCACGAAGATAAAATTTAAAAAAAAAACTCGGTATTATTCAGTTTTTGCATAGGAGAAAAACAGCAGAGAATCAGCAGAGGTCAGTTTTAATTATAAAAAAAATACTTACCACACAAAACCAGTTTCGATCACTAAAAAGAGTTCCATTTCAGTAAAATCACACGAAAAATAACATGGCGTAAAAACGCAACTTCATTCCACCATCGTTCAACTAGAATCATTAGTAATTTTCAATCCTACAGAATGAAATATATGTTTGCTGTGAAATACAGTACAATGTTACTCGGACTCAGGTACCCAGGTCGGGCACAGGTATGTGTTCGAGTGTCCAAGTGTACAACTTGTCCATTTTACGAGAAATTCCCTTGATTTTGGCCTAAAATGAAGTGCCCTAGTATCCATACTCATGTCCGAGTGTCAAAACCTGACACGAATACTCGAGGTAAAACGAAGAGTAATCTGAGTAACATACTCTGAAACATACAAGGATCGGATCATCCACTGATCCACAAGTAGATCATTTAATATAGACAAAAATACTAATATTAAAACCCTGTTAAAACTCAGAAGCAATAACTTCCAATTTCAAACAATCAAGAATCACCTGAGAAAGCTAACAACTAACAACAACAACAACAAAACATAAACAAACAAGAAAACCAATTAATTAACCATATATAATAATGGCAAGATATAATAGTATAACACCATTGACAAATTCCTCAACCTTATAAAACAAGTATATATTTCATTAACACAATTAAAAATTCAACAATCAAGATTATAATACAATTAATCAATTGAAATCTAACCAAAAATTTGTCCTTTACCCCAAAAAAATCATTTCTTTTCAATAATCACTAATCTAAACCAGGATTTACTACACTAAACACCAAAAAAAATCATTTCTTTTCAATAATCACTAATCTAAACCAGGATTTACTACACTAAACACCAAAAAAAACAAAACTTTGCATGTTTTTCATCAACAAAAAAACAGTAAAAATAAACTTAAAGAAGAAAAGGGTTTGCTTACAGTAGGATAACAAAAGGAGGGCAAAGTGTGAGAAGTGACAACATTGATGCATAAGTCACCATTGGAGAGTGCACTGTTTTTGCTTCCGCCATTTCTGTTGAACTCAATTCTCCACTTTCTCCCCAAAAAAAAATGTGGGTATTCTTTGATTAATACACACAACAAATAACCAAACTAGTGTGAGAATGGAAGAAAATTAAATATCAAAAAAGTTGATTTTTCTAACCCAAGAAATAATTTTCCAAAAAGATGGCTCCTTTTTAGGAGTGTGGATTTTTCATTTGAATGACTTTAATGTCCTTCTTTTAGACTTCACTAGTCAGTAATTCACTGTTAAACAGAAAAAAGTGTCTTTCTTTGGTGAGGAGGTGATTGGCCCGAGAGCATTCACCGTACATCCGGGTGTATAGTGCACTCTATCACAGTTTTCTCTCTTTATATGCTCTGCTCATGAGAAATAGGGGAGATAATATGAGAGGGTGTACAGTGCACCCGGGCCGGGTGTATATAAAAATTGCATAATGGCCTAAGGTACCTGGTTTTGGACTTGAAATTGGTTACTTAGTTAAGCATCAGTTGATTTGAATTTGTATTGATTTTGATTATGGTTACAAAATTAAATGAAATCGATCTGTACCGATTCTCAACTTTTTGGAAAAAGAACGAATTGGAAATCCGGTTAATCAGATACAATATTGAACTTATTATAGGCATTATTCTTTTAATATATTTGGAATTTGGATATGATATCTTTCCATTTTATAGAAATTGTCTCCTACAATTGGATCCTCACTATCTAAATGAGTTTTAATTATTTTTATATAAATAAAAATTTAATGCTTATATATAGGCATTAAGTTACCAAAGTAATCGTAGAATCAAAATTGATATTCGATAGTTCCATTTCCAAACTTTTAGAATTCGTTTTAACCGACCATTTAGATTGTGTTCACATATCAATTTTATGAAACTGTTTATAATTTGTTTTCGGTTATAAATTCTAAAAATTTGATCGAATACCTAATTTTACATGGTTATCTAGATTTTTTGATTGTTAGAAGAATAATTATTTCACTCTACAGCCCTTACAATTTACAATTACGTTTACAGTTGACGGCTACCTCTATTTCTATTGTTGCCGAATAGAGGGTGGCTAATTACTTCACTCCACAGCTAGATTACTTGATTGTTAGGAGAATCATTACTTCACTCTTAACTATACAACTTAGTGTGGCTAATAATTAGTTAGAGAGGACCACTATGTACATTAATAAATGTAATCAAAATACTTCAACGACAGTATGAGAATGTTACTAAGTTTTTTGAATAAATTAAGTAACATAGTTTGATTAATTTCTCTGATATTGTGGGTCCACTTTCATTGGACAAAATGGTGAGTTTTTGAAACTTAGGCTTAACGTTTACTCTGACACATTCACTCAGTCAATCTGACTTGTAAACTAGGGCGACCAGGCAACACTAGAACCACTTATGAAATCTTGAAATGTGACCCCACTTCACCAGCTTCTGTGGCGGAAAATCCAAAGCCTTGTACTACATGTAACATCAGTGACAGACTGACAGTGCTAGTAGACACTGCTCTTCTCGGACCAACGGAGGTGTTTGGTAAATGGCTTTTGGTCGGCTTTTTCACTGATTTCTAGCTTTTGGCTTTTATTTCTGGTCAAACAACAAAAAAAAGTGTTTGGTAACTGGCTTTTACAGTGGCTAAAAAACTGGTTTTTCAGCCAAAAGCCAGAAGCTGCTTTTACCAGCTTTTATGGTTGGCTTTTGGCTTTTGCTTCCATTTTGTACTAAACAGCCAACAATAACAACCAATTTTACCAAACACTTTTTTTAACAGCCAATAATTATACAACAGGTCAAACAAATCACTGAAAACAGCCGGTCAAACCAGCCAACATATAAAGCCACCAGCCAACAGACACCCGCCAATTACCAAACACCCCCAATGTGTAACCAAATCCAATCAACCCAACCCACTCGAAACGGACTCCATTACTAACGACTCGAACTTTTTGAGCTAACTTGACTCAAGCGAGGTTAAAAGCTCGAAAATATTTGTATTGAGATGAAATTATATAATGGCCGTTTGGTAATGTTAAAAATGCAAGCTCAATATAGTTGAACACTATGATGTTCGGACATGTGTGGAGTAGAGGAACCAAGTTAAAGAGGTGATGAGTTGGTTAGCGATTTTCAATATCGGTTAGTCTTGGGGGTGGTTTATGCTATTAATGGTTAAAGAAGATGATATCTTAAGTTTTTGTTGACTAGTTTCATTATAGTTGCGAGTATTGTGAAAAGTAGGAAGTATTTAGTTTCTACTTTGTGGAATGTCTTAGTTTCATTACATTTAATGTATACTAGATAATTGTAGAGAGTTGGCATCATACACCATGGTGTAGTGTGTACCATGAACATGGTACATCCAATGTCATTTGATCAAAAAATAGCATGCATAGTATACCCGGATGTATAATAAAAATTATAATAATTGTATTAGGAAAGTCGGAAAGCCATGAAATATTATAGAATATCTAGTGGTTTGATACTAGGAAAATTGGTAGTTTCCTTATTCTACTTTTGTTTCAAGTTTGGAACAAGTGACTTGTGAGTCTTATAAATGGGAATTTATAGACTCGTGAATCTTGTGATACATATTTTTGGACCCAATCTTGGATGTTTTTCCCATTAATTAAGTGGAGTGTAGGTTGGTATACAATTAGGGGGTGTATGCACAACCAATAGTGGGTTACACACATGGGTGTTCAAGCTTCACCCAAAAAAATCTTGCTTAAATTGTATGATGTATTACGATATTGAGTATTACTACCTCCGTTTTTTTTTTAATATGCACATTTCTCCATTTTTAGTGTTTTTTTTAATTGGCACCTTTTTACCTTTTGCCATAAATGGAAGGTTGACCCACCTAATTATTACACTTCTCTCTTACTTTTTATTTCCTTCTCTCTACCATTTTCACTTTTTCCTTACTTTTACTTCTCTTCTCTCATACTTTTGCACTTTTTCCTTGGTTCTAGTGCAAAGTCTTAGGTGCATATTAAAAAAAAACGGAGGGAGAATATAGTTGTTTTAGTAATTTTCCCTACAAGGAGGTTTTCCACGTTAAATTGTATGTGTTTGGTTTTATCGTTTTATCTCAATTCTTTTATCGTCCCTAATTGAAAGATGTGTGGTCAATGCATAGATGGACCCCCCATAAGGCCATAAAAATTGGGGATTATTACCAATGAGAATTTCCTTACTATTATGATTTATATTCTTCAGTTTTTGTTATCCATCCTTTATAAAAATCAAGTTGTTTCTTGTTGTCCCTCGTATTTGAATTATTTTCTTTGACATCCATAATTACCCCTACGTAAATGAGTTGAGATCCTCTTCTTCACTAATAGAATTAGATGCTCCTCTTTTTAGATAAACAGTTGAATATGTATTAAATGAGAAAGATAGGGAGAATTTAGAATTTAAAGTTCTTTACTAACTTAGGACTTGTTTATTATAGTATTTTATGTTCAGTTTTCATTTTATTTTTTTTTAAACCAAAAACCATAATCTGAAAATCAGAAAAAGTAATTTATAAATTTTTAGTTATTGATTTTCAAAATAAATATAATTACTACCCGTGTAACCAAAATTAATTATACTCTCTATATCATATAGCACTTAAATCATATGAATCAAAATTTGGGAAATTAAAAGATACCGAAGTGGGTCCTTAGAGAACCAATTGTGGCCCAAATATAAAGAGAGGGAGATGTATGAAGGAGGATAGGGAGATTAATTAGATCAGTCTTGCATGTCTTCATATTATGGCCCAATGTATACCATCTTTTTGAAGCTAAAACATAGGGCTCATTCGTGTATGACTTTACATTATGGCCCAATAGTCCACAATCTTCCACACTTTGTGAATTTCTACTTGATTTGTGTGTTTGGATCCCTCATCAGCTTGTGTTCTTTATCATATTGAATTTTAGGATTATTGAACATTTATCTAGCATCACGAGTAGAGATGGAAAAATTTTGTCTATCCACTGGGTGAACTGCACACTTCTAATAAAGAGTAGCGACAGTGGATTGCAACTCATCATATTTAATAATATTTTAATAATATATTAATAATAGGTATATTATCCAATGGGTAAATGTAGCAATGTTCTTAGAGGTTGTTTCATAATAGTGCAGTGATTTATGCTTATAGATGTCTATTTCCTTTTATATAAGCTTATATTCCTTGTTGCTCTCTTGTCCATTAAACAAGCACAAGCATGCAAACAAGGTTTATTATTGAGGTTCCATCGATTAATAGTTCATTCGTTCTTTAGGTTAGGCTAGGTGAATTTATTTAGTTTATTTTCGCTAGTGTTTATTAATTTATTTAGTTTAAGTTCGCTAGTGTTTATTAATTTATTTAGTTTAAGTTAGCTAGTGTAGTAGTGTTTGTGTTGGTGACTTTGATTTTGGAGGCTTTGGGTTCGCACTTTTGTGGGATTAGAGAGTTCTATTATATACTGCTCTATCTATTTGTATGTTGTAAATGTCTATTCACCAAGGTTTTTTTGGAATTGAGTTGGGACAGTATGAGGTTAGAGTGTGAGTTTTTATTTACTTTGTAATCTATCTTTGATTGTTTCAAAACTGATTGTATTAGAGTCATGTATTCATCCAATTAAGTGTTTCAGGTAGTCCGTCTGATTTTCTTATTTTATCAAAAGAACTAAATAAATTGATGAAGTTTCATCGATAATTGGTACATGTATTATTTAAATAATCAATCACAAGCCGATATATATAGCTTATCGTGTCCTTATTTAAGCCATTGAACACTTGCCTAATGCAAGGCATATACTTCCCCTTAAACTTTCTTAAAGTTCTTAGCACCCACCCATTTCTTACAACTCTTCTTCATCAAGTATCTCCACACTGCTTCATTTGGGTGTTTGTTTATCCATTATACATTCGTATTATTTTTTATAAAAACTCACACGCATAGTTTAATAACATGTTGGACTTGTACGTAACCATTAAACACATGCCCGTGCTTGACAAATGTTATGTCAAAGGTGGTTCAAATACAAGCAAGCTAAAACTGTAGCATTTAATCGATGTCATATTCACCTTGACAATTGGCTTTTGAGTGGCTTTTCTATTGACTTTTGGCTTTGTTTGTGATCAATCAATTAAAAAAACTGTTTGGTCAATGACTTTTGTAGTGACTGAAAAGTCAACTTTTCAGCCAAAAGCTGTTTTTACCAGTTTTTTGTTAGCTTTTACTTCTATTTTGTATGAAATAACCAACTTTACCAAAATATTTTTAACAACGAATAATTATACAAACGGACAAACACGCCACATGAAAATAGCTTGTCAACCTAGCTAACAAATAAAACCACTCGCTAATTATCGCTCACTAATTGCCAAACACTAAAAACTTATCAAATTACCCTGAGAATCGTCCGATCGGTTGGGCCCAACAACTAATTTTTAATACATTTATTATTGTAGACCCGGATGTACTATGCGCTAGGTACACCCGGAGACAACAACATACAAATTATATATAATTTGTGCGTGAAATAAGCTACAATTAAAGTTGGCTCAGTCGGTATCCACTATGTGCCCAGGAGTTTGGGCTTTTGGAGTAGGTCGCGGATTGGACTGGGTACCTAGAAACTGGAACTGAAACCGGTGGACCCGGTTCCTTAATTTTTGGAATTGGATCCGGACAATCGATCGGGGCCGGTTCCTTGACCGGGTACCCAGTCCCGTAAAACTGATTGTTATTTGGTCTATTTGGTTGGTTTAAATACCGGATACTCGCTACCTAGTTGCATTCAAAAACTATATTTTTTCTTATTTAGCTGGAAATAAACATCATACATAACTCAACTGGCACTTTCATTGACAAGTTCGTCTTAAAAACCTTCAAGTCTTAAGCATACATTACATATGCAATCATCCCACAAAAAATCCGGTCTTGGAACTGGTTAAACCGTTCACCTAATAGGTACCAGGTCTATAATTTCACTATTCAAAATTAGACCCATTTCCAACCACTTTCTAATATTTGAAATCAGATCCAATCACAACAGTTACAGTTCCAATTTCAAGACCACCAATTCCAACCGATTCTGAGTCTAAAACGAATACCCGACTTTTCTTCTCACCCCTGTTATTTATGAACGAGCTCAGTTTTTAATCGAAAAGTTATTTGCAAAACCCTTTCTTTCTCCCTTTCTTCCTTACCGCCCCCAATTTCCCAACCCAAACATAAACCTTCAACAATTCCTTAAACCCTTATCAATGGCCGCATAACTCAACACAAATTCACTCACTAAACCCTCAAAAGAGTAAAAGAAACACTTTTGCAGGTCAAAAATGGCAGCAACATCCATACAAACGCAATTAAAAGCTCTACAATCGTTAGTGAAAGTTGATAGAGAAGTAGCTAAACGACCAATTACTCGTCCTTCCATTTTATATAACCCTAAAGATGCTGCTGATCTTGATATTGATACCATCTTCACTAACGCTCTCTCTGGTTAGTTAGTTACTATTTTCTTTCGTTACGACTTTTATTATACACCCGTGTGTAAATCGATTATCAAGACTATTTTTTTTGCTCATTGCTCGTTTGAAAAAATATAAATGCGCAAACTTTTACGTTATAGGAGAGTTCCAAATGAGCAAATGAGTAAAATAAATTATTGGGTGCAGGATGAATCTTAACTTAATGAGCTCAATTTGAACATTTTATTAAGGTTTTTGGTTATGGGTGATGTTAATTTTATTGTATGCCTTATAGAAATTGGGTACATAGTGGGATTCATGTGTGTTTTTTGGCATTTGTTACTATTTCTACACTTGAGCGTAAACGCTTACTAATAAGACTATTTTTTTTGCTCATTGCTCGTTTGAAAAACTATAAATGCGCAAACTTTTACGCTATAGGAGAGTTCCAATCGAGCAAATGAGAAAAATAAATTATTGGGTGTAGGATGAATCTTAATTTAATGAGCTCATTTGAACATTTCTGTTTGTTTTGGGTGATGTTAGTTTTATTTGTTGTCTTATATGTATTGGGTAATAATATTGGGATTTATGTGTGTTTTTTGTCATCCATTACTATTTCTAAACCCGAGTGTAAATGCTTACCAAGACTATTTTTTTGCTCATTGTTCGTTTGAAAAACGATAAATGCGCAAACTTTTGCGTTATAGGAGAGTTCCAAATGAGCAAATGAGAAAAATAAATTATTAGGTGTAGGATGAATCTTAATTTAATGAGCTCATTTGAACATTTCTTTTTGTTTTGGGTGATGTTAGTTTTATTTGTTGTCTTATATGTATTGGGTAATAATATTGGGATTTATGTGTGTTTTTTGTCATCCATTACTATTTCTAAACCCGAGTGTAAATGCTTACCAAGACTATTTTTTTTGCTCATTGTTCGTTTGAAAAACGATAAATGAGCAAACTTTTGCGTTATAGGAGAGTTCCAAATGAGCAAATGAGAAAAATAAATTATTAGGTGTAGGATGAATCTTAATTTAATGAGCTCATTTGAACATTTCTTTTTGTTTTGGGTGATGTTAGTTTTATTTGTTGTCTTATATGTATTGGGTAATAATATTGGGATTTATGTGTGTTTTTTGTCATCCATTACTATTTCTAAACCCGAGTGTAAATGCTTACCAAGACTATTTTTTTGCTCATTGTTCGTTTGAAAAACGATAAATGCGCAAACTTTTGCGTTATAGGAGAGTTCCAAATGAGCAAATGAGAAAAATAAATTATTGGGTGTAGGATGAATCTTAATTTTAATGAGCTCATTTGAATATTTTTTTTTTGAGTGATTTTAGTATTATTTGCTTTCTTATATGAATTGGGTAATAATATTGGGATTTATGTGTATTTTTTGGCATTCATTAGTATTTCTACACCCGTGTGTAAATCGATTACTAAGACAATTTTTTTTTTGCTCATTGCTCGTTTGAAAAACGACAAATGCGCTAACTTTTACGTTATAGGAGAGTTTCAAACGAGCAAATGAGTAAAATAAATTATTGGGTGTAGGATGAATCTTAATTTAATGAGCTCATTTGAACATTTTTTTATTTTTTGGTTATGGGTGATGTTAATTTTATTGTCTGCCTTATAGAAATTGGGTAGTATATTGGGATTTATGTGTGTTTTTTGGCATTTGTTACTATTTCTACACTTGAGCGTGAGTTCCAAATGAGCAAATGAGAAAAAAAAAGTTATTGGGTGTAGGATGAATCTTTATTTATGAGCTCATTTGAACAATTTTTTTTTTTGTTTTGGGTGATTTTAGTTTTATGTGCTTTCTTATATGAATTGGGATTTATGTGTATTTCCCAGCATTCATTAGTCTTTGTTGGTCATTGAGAATGCTACCAGGAATGGAAGTTCTTTCATCCTACACCCGGGTGTAAACACTCACTAATACTATATTTTTTTGCTCATTGCTCGTTTGGAAAATGACAAATGCGCAAGCTTTCATGTTACAGGAAAGTTCAAAACGAGCAAATGAGCAAAAAAATTATTGGGTGTGGGATGAAACTTAATATATGAGCTCACTTGAACACTTTTTTTTTTTTGGTTTTTGTTCTGGGTGAACTTAATTTTATTTGATGGTTTGTGGAAATTGGGTAATAATATTGGGATTTATGTGTATTTTTCGGCATTGGTATCCTCCATTGAAAATGCTATCAGGAATGCAGTTTGTTTCCAATGTGATGTTTGATTTGTTAAAAGTGTATTCTAGCTGAAATTTGCATATGAGTGTACTCGAAGCACGGATTTTAGCTAGTTAGCATATTTTTATTAAGATAGCTGAGAATAAAGAGCTTAATTAGTTTGTTATGGTGAGCTGTTTAGGATAGCATAATCATTTAGTAACTTGAGAACAATGAAAATGAGGTATAAATGGATGGATGTCGTTTAGACGTTTGGGGCAGGCGCATGGTTAGATGATTTGTTTACTTGGTGAAAAAAACATTAAACAACTTTGGATAATAGAAGAGGGCATGCAAGGAAGATGGAGCTCTATGTGCATTGCTTTGTTATAATGATTGTTGTTACAATCGTATTTCACATGGAGGGATGTAAGATTATTGTAAGCCTCTACGCTGGACTCTGAATGGTTCCTCTCAGTGTTGTATAGAACAAATACACTCTAATGGTAGTGGATGTTTAAGGTAAAGTAGTTTTGTTAGTGAATAAGCGTTTTTTTTTTTAAATGTTGCGAAAGAGCTACTCTAGTGAAGATGAAATCTTTGATCAAGTAGCTTACTTCTTTTGAATATCGTGTTTGGTCACTCCCAAGAGAACTTGTGGATGCTAACTATCGTACTTACTTCTTTCATTTGTAGGTTTGGAAGTTCTAGTAAACATTGATGAGCGATTCAGAAACTACAAGCAAGATCTGTTTAGTCATAAAAGTGTGGAGTTGGATAGGGAACTGATGAGTATTGAAGAAAATAATGGCATCAATTCATCAATCAGTTCTTATTTGCGCTTGCTCTCTGGTCATTTTCAATCACCTTCTGCCTTTAGGACACTTGAGTACTTGATTCGTCGATATAAGATTCATGTTTATAATATCGAGGAGTTAATTTTGTGCTCACTACCTTATCACGATACTCATGCTTTTGTTCGAATAGTGCAATTGATTGACTTGGGAAACACTCTTTGGAAATTCCTTGATGGTGTGAAAAAATCTGGTGCGCCACCTCCTAGGGAGGTTATTGTCCAGCAATGCATACGTGACATGGGTGTTCTTGAGGTTATATGCACCTATGCAACTCCCATAAAGAAGCATCGACCTGCTACTCCTGTGGTCAGCTTTTGCACAGCAGTTGTGGTTGAGGTTTTGGGCTCATTGCCAACCGTTGATAGTGATGTTGTGAAGAGAATACTTCCATTTTTGAATCATGGTCTGAAGTCTAGTGGTGTAGGGTCTTCTGACTATAAAGCTGGCACTTTGATGATTGTTGGTTTATTAGCAAACAGAGTATCGTTATCTCCCAAATTGGTTAACAGTTTGGTTCGATCAGTGGCTGAATTGGCTCAAGCTGATGCAGAAGCTGCAACAGATTCACAGTGGGCTAAGTTGTCAATTACGGCTTTAATCAACATTGTGCAGTTGCAGTCTGTTGAATTACTCCCCAAGAAGGCAGTAGACATTCTGAAAGGAATTAAAGATCTACCTGGAATTCTCTTGCAAATAACCACAAGGTTTAATGTTGACAGATTTCTGAGTGTGCTTTTGGAGTCCCTTATTGATTACAGTAGTTCTGATGCTCACTGCCATCTTACTGTGGTATCAATTATTGAGACTGTTACGCTCAGGGGCCTGGTTCGAGGTATGGTTTGCAGACTCCTTTCTTCATGTCTGCGGTTGTCGCAGAATGCTGATGCTTCGGATAAGTCAGAGTCAGGGAGCTGGGCTAAGAAACTTCTGCTTCTTCTCAATAAATTGTACCCTAATGAACTACGTTCTTCCATTCATGAATTTTTGAATGACAAGAAGCTTCAGTTGAAGGGTGAAACTTCAGTGGTTGAGGCCCTGTGCAGGATGCTGGATGGAAATATGAGCTCATCTGTAGCCTTTACAGACTCAAAGATTTGGTTTGGGCTAGAACATCCAAAGGCCGAAATCAGACGGGCTACACTCTCTAATCTTGACGTGTCCAACTTTTTAAACGGTGGGGTTACGTCAGAGAGGCTTGTAACTGTCCAGGATGCCGTTGTTCATTGTCTCACTGATGATGATTTGAGTGTTGTTCATGCAGCTCTTTCTATTGATAAATTGTCAGAATTTATCGACCCTGCTCGTCTCCTGGAGATATTTCAGAACTTACTGCAGAAATGCACTTTGAGTTTGTGGTCAGGTGCGTCAGAGGATCTTTCTGTAGCCAGTGAGGTTGCTATTTTATGCCTGAAGCATGCGGTTTCACTCTTGAAAAACCAAACTGAGTTTGTGGAGCAAGTTGCTACAATGATATTCCCTTTCATTCTTGTTTTTCCGAAGACAAAGAAGTTGAACTTGAAGGCGCAGGAATTAGCTAAGGAAATTAAATGGCCTTTCTACGCGGATCTAATCATCGCATCTGATGTTAAGAAGGACCTTAGAAAGAAATCAGGAGGGGAGTGGGTTTCTGCTGTTAATTTGCCAACTATTCGCAGCTTTGTGGGTGTTTTTTCCGAGGGTATTGAAGAATTTACGCCGTGGCTTATCAAATGTTGCAGTGAATCTGAATTGTCAAAAACTTTATTTTTCTTGGTCCTACTACAGTCATTTATGATGCAAAAGAAGGCCTCCACTATGTATGAAGCTACCTATGCTTTTCTTAAGGCAGAATGGAGAACTCTTGAGCAAGTTGAGAATGTTTTGCACGGTCAGGACTTCAGCTCTACCATTCTTGACTCAGAAGACAAGTTCCTGGAGAAGTTTGATGAAAGCAATCTTAAGAATTTGAATGCAGGGATCCTGGTTTCCGTGTTTTGGAGGGCAATTAAGGCATATATCTCAGCATTGCCAGCAAATGTTGACATGGGTGATGATGGACAATATATGTGTACTTTGAGGGATTTGTATGTCTTCTTTGCTGAATCTAATCTGAAACATGTTCTTGAGGAACATAGGAATTATCTTGTTCAAAACTGCAAGGTCTCTCCCGTCCATTTCCTCTCTACCTTCATTAGTGACCCAGGAGTTTCCTCCAGGGTACAGGTTGAGAGTCTGCATTCAATTGTTTTGCTATGTTCTCAGGCAGATGAGGGTTCAGCTTTGCAGCATATGGCTGGATTCCCTTTGATTCTCGTTCCATTGTCCAGTGTTGTTCAGGATGTCAGGGCAGCAGCTATGAACTATGTTGAAGAGCTTAGCAACTTGTGTTCCCGTGTGAAATATGCAGGCAAAAAAAATGGAAATAATGATACTTGGAGTTCATCTATTGATGAACTTTTGAGCTTGCTTGTACAACAGAAAAAGTTGATCGTGTCAGATAGGGAGTTCCTTCCTTCATTCATGGCATCAATTCTGTCATCATCTTTCCAGAGCCTTCTCGTGCCAGAGCATGTTGGTCAGAGGTTAAATAAGTCCAGCATTGAGAGTATACTCGCTTTCATACTAGGATCTGCTATGCGATTTCCTGGATATGCGAAGCTGAAAGTACTTTCACTTCTGAAAGAATTGGGCAGCTCCATTGTGCGAGTAAAGGATGTTGAGTCTCTTCTGTGTGAACTTTTGCAGCGGCGTCAAAGTTACCGTATTAAACTTGATAAGTCACATCAGGAGCTGTCAAGCATTGATGTGGATATCCTCTGCCTTCTAATTGAGACCTGTTCCGTGGCCGCACCATCAGATGTACGTGTTGTTGAAGACCATCTATTACCAGTATTATGCATCGACAGTTTGCTGCCAAATGATGCCGCTATAGTAAGACCATGTTTTGCGTTATTGCAGAAGCTGAATGGAACTCTGTATCGTAATTTGAGTTCTGAGGCGCAGCAAAATCTTTTTCAGCAGTTGGTGCTTCTTTACCATAACACTAACAATGATGTTCAGAATGCCACTAGAGAGGCGTTGTTGCGATTGGATGTTTCTTCTCTAACATTTGCCCGCATTTTGAAATATATCCATGAATCTGAAGGTGATGTAGTGGCTTCCTCACGCCAGAAAAAGAAATCTAAAAAGCACAACTTTGACTTAGTTTTAGGAGGTCGAAGTGCTCTTAGCTATCTCAGCTCCCTTCTTGATGTGCTTTTACTAAAAAAAGACATAGCAAATAGGGCCCTTCTTATAGAGCCTCTTTTGCAGCTTCTTGGGAAAGCCTTCTCAAATGATTGGGCCCAAACAGTTATCCAAGAGGGTTGGGTACCAGCTTCATCAGGCGTCTCTCAAACCACATCTAACACCTTATCTTACATTCAGCAGACACTGTTGCTTATCTTGGAAGATGTAATTGCTTCACTCCCGAATGATCCCTCACCAAATACTGGAGTATTTGATAAGTTTGATGCTGCGCTGCTTGTTGATTGTGCACAATCTGCGACAGATGTTGCTACCAGCAATCATGTATATTCACTATTTGCTACAATTGCGAAGGTTGAACCTAACAAGGTGTTGCACCATATTCCTGCCATTCTTGCTGCTATCAGTAAATCAACTGTTAATCATGATGATAGTCATTCAAAACGTGTATTTGAAGGGTTCATTTCAACTGTGGTTCCTTGTTGGTTATCTAAGGTGGATGGTGCAGAAAAATTGCTTCAGATCTTTGTAAATGAAATGCCTGACGTTGCTCAGCATCGTAGGCTGTCAATCATTCTTCATCTTCTAAGGACTCTTGGAGAGAGCAGTAGTATGGGTTCATTTTTAGTCCTTCTTTTTCGTTCATTGGTTTCAAAAGAGAGATTTTCCACTCTTCAGCATGAGACTAACACTTCTAGTTTCATAACTTCTGTCGTTCAAACAGAATGGGAGTATAGCTTTGCTGAACAAATATGTGAACAGTATACATGTATCATATGGCTCCCATCGCTTGTTGCACTGCTCAAGCAATTGCAGGAAGGTAGACCTGACAATAAGCTGTGTATGGCATTGTTATTTGCCTTGAAGTTCGTTCTGGGGAAACTGCAAGATCCTGAAGTTGTATTTAAACTTCAGTCTAGGGAAGATATGGAGACGATCCAGGGAATATTCTCTGAACTCATGGTGCAGGTTGTCTTTTGTTGGCAACATGTTGACTTAAATAGAAAGAGGACATCACTTCCGGTCATTTGGAAGAAGGAGCTCGAGGAGATTGCCCATGCTGTTTTAGCGAAGATAACAAACGTAATGCTCCCATCCGCCTTTTTCCAAGGCATCATCAGGTTGCTGGTTCAGGCTGGCACAGGTGTAAGGAAAAAGGCCCTCCAAGTTCTGTGTAAATCTATAAGGGACCTTGATGTTCTGAGATCTAAAAAAGAAAGGGAGCAAAATATGCACTTGAAAGGCTCTTGGCATCGTCTTGATGGAATTGATTTAGACTCATTTGCTGCACTTTGTTTAGAGATCTTGCAGGTGGTTGATGGTTGTCATGATGAGCCTAATGTTTCCGTCAGGCTGGCGGCAATTTCATCCTTGGAAGTTCTAGCCAATAAGTTTCCGTCTAATCACACAGTTTTTAGCAAATGCCTAGCCAGTGTTGTGAAAATTGTGTCATCTAGTGATCTTGCTGTCGGCTCCTGTTGCCTACGCACGTCCGGTGCATTAATTAATGTTCTCGGGCCAAGGGCACTGTCCGAGCTTCCTGAAATCATGAAAAATGTTCTGCAGAGGACTAGGGAAGTTTCTCCGTCATCAATGGCACACAAAGAATTTGCTGCGGGCAATAGTGGTCAGCCAGTTTCAAAGGATAGCCTTATGCTATCTGTACTTGTCACGTTAGAGGCGCTTGTAGAAAACCTTGGTGCTTTTTTGAACCCCTACCTTGCTGACATCGTTGAAGTTGTGGTTCTGCATGAAGACTATGTATCAGAGTCCGATCAAAAATTAAAATCCAAGGCTGATAATGTAAGAAGGCTACTTAGTGAGAAAGTCCCTATCAGGCTAGCACTGCCTGTCATACAGAATGTGTATCCAAAAGCTGTCAAGGCAGGGGATTTGAGCCTGTCCACTGTATTTGTGTTGCTCAATAACTTTGTTAGTAAAATGGACAAATCATCTGTGAGCGGTTACCATGCAAGCATCTATGACCTCTGTATGCTGGCTCTTGATCTTCGCAGTCAACACCTTACTTCAATTAAGAATATTACTTTTGTGGAGAAACATGTCATCAATGCAATCATTTCTTTGACGATGAAGATGACTGAGACTATGTTCAAGCCTCTCTTCATAAGGAGTATTGAATGGGTGGAGTCCAACTCGGCAGAAGATAATTCTATAGAGGGCAGAAATATCAGAAGGGCAGTTTCGTTTTATGAATTGGTCAATAAGCTCTTTGAAAATCACCGGTAAGTGCATAAATCTTTAATTTTCTCCTTTCTTATTAACGATGTTGATAATTTCTGTTGCTTTTTACTGTTTTTAAGAATCGCAAGGCTTAGAACAACTGAGAAGAACTCCTTAGAGTTAGACAGACTCTGAATTATAAGTTTCTTCCTCCGAAGCCTTCTAAATAATCTCTAAGCAACATTTTACTCCTGGCACTTTGAAGTTTGACGTTCTTTCCATTATATTTCAACTTTATACTAACTTCCCTTAGCTGTTAGTAACTATCTAAACATTGTACAATGGTCTGTTTGCACTGATCCACAGCCCACAGGACATTCTCATTTTTGTTGTTGTTACGGCTTTACTAGGCACTCGCCTGCAAGAGTTAGACCCAAATTCATTCAATGAGTATTTTTATCCTACATTATTACCCATGTCATTGTCGGCATGCCCCTTTCTCCTCATTTGGTCTTGCCTTTTGTCAATTAGTTCCTTGGGAGTTTGGTCTAGAATGGAGTTATCATCTTGCTTATAGAGGTGGTTTTAGATCAATGGAGGATTGTGGACCTGTATTCTAAGTTTTGAGGTTTCCGTACTAGGTCTTTGGACTAGTAA
Source organism: Patellifolia procumbens (assembly GCA_947645195.1). Classification (NCBI taxonomy): domain Eukaryota; kingdom Viridiplantae; phylum Streptophyta; class Magnoliopsida; order Caryophyllales; family Amaranthaceae; genus Patellifolia; species Patellifolia procumbens. The sequence goes on along the minus strand of CANSGD010000102.1, from coordinate 36,941 downwards.
TTTGGGGTATGTCAGAATCGACAATCAACACAATTTTCCTTGTTTTTAAGGGGCTTTCTAAGTATCTACTTCTATTGATGGATAAGGAGGTGAAGGGTGTCACTCCATGCGAAACAGGGGATGGGGTATGACATAGAGATGATGTGTTTATTCTGTTTGATAATGCAGTATTTTTATGCACCAAAAAAAATGCCCAATTTTTTAGTTTTTCGGGGGGTGGGGTGGGGGTGGAGTGGGCTGGGCTTGACAAATTATATCAAGGTAATTTAATGAAGGAGTTTGAACTTGCTAGTTCATGTAAAGGTCCTTTGTAACGTATTTAGATTAAAAATTCGTTTTAGATTATTATGCTACCGTATCAGCTACTCACTCCTTTGCTGATTAGTTTGAAGTTTGAACACTTTCTTTTGTCATCCGTCCCAAGTTACTTTGACCACTTCTATGTTGGGAATGGTTCCATTAATATTATAATACATCTCTCCTACCCCTTTGGCGCACCCTCATTCTTAGTAAAAGGTAACCCACTTTCTCGCTTCTCCAATAATATTTACCCACCAACTCTTATCACATCTAACTTTTTAATAGAATAACAATTGACAACCATTTAACTACTTCTCTCAGAAACTATGCGTCATGATAAGTATTCGAACTAATTTAGGACGGAAGGAGTATAACAAACCGTTACCACAATCATTATGCTTATTGATGCTACTGAAACTAAAGCATGTAGAAGTAGAACTCTAAACTCATATTTTAGTGACTATAAGAAGCTATTAGTCACTCCGAACCTCTATTTATTCACAAAATAACAAGGTAAGGCTTTAAAAAGTATATTTTCATGTAATATCTGAAACGTGTGTTTCAAAACTATTGCATTACAACGAAGAATCTGAATAGATATTGCTTCCTGAGAGATGCTGCTTTATGACAATATGAAGGCCATTCCTTCCAACCACAGCTGAGATTTAATCCCATGCTACTTGATGACTACTTAATGACTGAACTATTTTACTGTTGGTAGCTGCTGCAGCTAATGCAGTGTTCTTTTTGGTAATCTTCAATACTAAGCGAATGGTACTTGAGAATCTTGATGTACTTGGTGACATGTCATTTGAGTTAAACATGAGAAATTGCCAATTGTGACATCCTGTATAAGTATTGAATATTATGAAATTAATGTGGTATGTGGGAAGGTCATGGATTGTAATTTTGAGAGTACTGTTAACCAGAGCGGATTAACCAATCTATCAGTTTAATTTTGCTCCTTCAGAATTCCTCTCCTGTAAGTCACTTGATTCTAATTTAATCAGTTGGGTTCCTTAATCTAAGTACACCTGCTTTGGATTTCATGCAGATCGTTGTTTGTGCCATATTTCAAATACCTTCTCGAGGGATCTATCAGCTATCTTACTGATGATGATGGTGGTAAGAGTAGTTCAAGGAAGAAAAAGAAGGCCAAACATCAGAATTCTGAAAGCAGAAAGAATCAAGCAGATGAGCGCTCGTCAATCGAAAAATGGCATCTCAGGGCTTTGGTCTTGTCTTCTCTGCATAAATGTTTTCGCTATGACACTGGGAGTGTCAAATTTCTGGACTCTACAAAGTTCCAGCTTCTGTTGAAGCCCATTGTCTCACAGCTTATTGTAGAACCACCAGCTTGTATCGAAGATCATCCAGATGTTCCATCTATAGAGGAAGTAGGTGACATATTAGTTTCTTGTGTTGGTCAGATGGCTGTAACAGCAGGTTCTGATCTTCTGTGGAAGCCCCTAAACTATGAGGTAACAGCAAATACCTTTAAAATTTGGATTGCCCACTCACTAATATCCCTTCCTTGCATATTTTTAACTCAACATGGGATTATGATTTTTTAAGATGACTCTTTGATCGTTTGGGTCAAACCCTATAAGTTTTCCAGATTGTCCATGGTCCTCTAAGGTCTTCTATTGGAGAAATTGATTCTATTTTTGAGTGAATAAGAACCATAATGCTGTCTGTAAAATATGACTAGAAAATGAAATTACGATTTAGGACTTCTTGTAAAGAAAAGATGGACTGAAGAAATCAGGGTGGAGAGAGTATTAACTTTTTTGTGAGCATAAGCTTATAGTGTGTTTTAATATGGAAATATGGAGGGAAAGCAAAAGGAAAGAGAATTGGAAGGATCATTTTCCCTCCCCTGCATTAGAGCGAAGCCTTCCAATGCTGGAAAGATGGAGGGAAAATACAAGCTCACTCTTCCCTCCCCTTCCTTCTTCCCCCCTTTTCCACCGTCATTGCTATCTAAACAAAGTGTTTAGCTTGAAGGCTTATGAATTCAGATGCCAGTCCAGGAAGCATTTGTGCCCAAACTTATTTTGGCTGGTCTATGTGAGTGTGAGTGTGTGACCTGCTGAGAGAATGTTCTTATTAAAGCTTTCATTTCTTATGTAGTTCGTCAATAGAAACCACTAGGAGTCTGAGTGAAGATCTTCATAGAGCTTTTAGACAAGTGCTGGTGTATTCATTAATGATATTACTTGAATTTGGCTATTGTCCATCACCCAATAAGTGGCTATTTTATAAAACATTTGCATGTTTCTGGGTCCAAATGAAGTTTTATATGTGCATACACAAATGAAAGCATTGTATATTCGACCTTGGTATTCGAGTAGCACCAATGCCTCTCCTATAGTTTTGGTCTGCAAGCTGCATGAGTACTGATACCTTGAGCTTGTTATTTGATCGATCTGTTACTTTTCCATTATCCTAATGCTAAGTCTGCTATTCATGTACAGGTACTGATGCAAACACGGAGTGAAATGGTGCGCTCCCGTCTTTTAGGACTGAGAACTGTCAAATACCTAATTGAAAATTTGAAAGAGGAGTACCTGGTATTACTGGCTGAAACTATTCCTTTCCTTGCTGAGTTGCTGGAGGATGTTGAGTTACCGGTTAAGACCCTCGCACAAGAAATACTTAAAGAGCTGGAGTCGATGAGTGGCGAGAACCTTCGTGAATATTTTTGATTATTCAGGTAATTTTATTTTATAGCTATTCAAGTTTGGATAGGTGCATAATATCTCCAGCCTCCAGACAATGGAGCTCCAGCTCCATGTATCTGTTGGATACTCTAGTATTCCCCGAGTATACCATGCTTCTTTGATACGATCGGGTGTTCTGTCCCTTTCTGATCAATGCTTTGCCTGGTGTTCTTTATTTTGCCATGATCATCTCAACACTCATTTTTGTATGCTTTGCATCGTTATGCAATTAAGCCTAGTCCTTTCTTTCTCCCCCACATTTTCCTCATGCTCATGTGATAACTTATGGTCTTACAGATATTGAAGTCATTTTTTTGGAATGCCTGGATGCAATAAATGCCTGTAACTCTTGCGAACCAACTGGAGTCTAAATCTGATGGGTGCAACCTTTGCAAATTTTCCTTTTAGTGCTTCTATGAAGTTTGTAGATATAGATTTTAAGACCGACATTTTCAAATTAAGCAGTGGTACCGTTTAACATGAACTTGGAAGAATACTTCCATAAAGTGGTTTAAAATTTGCGGCTAACAAGTAGTTTGAATCTTTGATGGTTATCCTGTGGACTGCATCTCAAGTTTTAGTGTCTTCAATTCTGACAAGTAGGACAGGGAGCAACCACTTAGGGTACACGCTCACATCACCTAAATTTTGGTGAACCTATCTGAACTGAACTTATCTGAATTATTGAAACTGATCGGAGATTATTTTTGTAATTGCTGGAACATATCTGAACTTGTTGGAACTTATGTTTCCCGAAACTTACACTTCGAAGCTAAAGAGAATGCACCCTTGCTAGACTTTCAGGCAATGATGCCCAAGGCTTGAGGAACCATTCCTGTCTGCATTATTGTCTATTGTTGCTCCCCATAATAACTAAATAAACTGGTTAACAGGTTAATTTTTCTGCAACTAGAAGTTAAGTATGCAACCATAGACGGTGAAGGGTTGGGGACAACTATTTCCATATTTGGATGAAATTTTCTGGACCAGTAAATGTTTAGATATGCACAAGCAAACAGCTAGAAACAGGCTGATATGTTTTCCCTGTTTGGGCAACATTGTCCATTTGAGTCGTCATCTATATTTGTATTTCAATAGCTACTTCGTACAACAGCACTATTATGATTTCTTTGGCATTCCTATTAAGCTACCCAATGAAGTTTCAGAATTGAGTATTAAGTTTATTTCTGATGTGCAGGGACCAAGCAAAGTTCAATCGTGGAAGGCATTGCCGTGCCATGACAGGCAGTTGAGTCTGGAGGTCATGTTTCCACATTCTTGAATTCTTTCCTTTAAGAATATCTTTCTATTCCAACTTTCACCAAGTGGAGAGAACAGTTCCTGAGTTGGAGCCATTTTTGTAGTGAGGTCTTTTTAGTTGCAAAAACTTAACATCCTTTTCTCTGCTATCTTTTTCGTCTTTGGTTTACTTTCTGGTGTTTGATATTATTTGTATACAAGCATATAACTCCATCTCTTATGCATTATATCAACTCTCTATATTGAGTTCTTTCCATTTTTGGTGCTTAAAAGCGACTTACACTTTCACCAACTGGTCTTACCTGCGTCGGAAATTTCATATTTAAGTTCTCATGTCGTTGTTTGAATACATGTTTCTACATACAGCAACTTTGCATGTTTCTAAATACGGCAACTTTGCATAGACTGTTAGCTCCGCACCTACTATTCAGAAAAACTTCTTCAAGGATGTTTGTATCATACTATTATATATAGTTTGATTCTTTCAGTTCCAAACTTTTACCCCTCTGAAAAGTTCAAAACTTGTAGAGGGGGATAGATGGAGAAAAAGCCCTTTGATGAGGAGATATCAGATATGAAGGATAGAAAGAGTGAAGGATCAGCATCTTCACCCCCGCTTCCCATCAGCATAGGGCCTGACCATCACAAGTATTCTCTCTCGTCCTTCCCTTCTCCTTCACCTCCGTTTTCACCACCTGGTTCAACCAACTCGTCGTCCGAGAAACTCTCTCTACTGCATGACAGTAAAATTTCCAAGTCTAAAAGTGCATCTGCCCTGTCAACATTCTCCTTACATCAGTCTCAGCCTGCAGATGATTCATCTTCTCAGACTTTATCTTGCCTCATTGAACTGTAAGCCCTTCTTTTATAAATCTCTTTTTCGGGTAATGTGGCCGCCCACGACTAGGTCCTATTTCAGGGATGCAGTCTTAAGTTATCGCCCGGGGAAGGGTTGTTTGGATTCGATCTCGAATGTGTTGCGTGGGAGGTGACCGTTAAACCACCAAACTAAACCCTTGAAGCCTTTGTTTTATCCCTGTCTGTACTTGAATGTTTTTCTTTTGTTTTTCCTTTCTATTTTGAAATAGGTTGACTAGTAGGTAGTATGGTGAACCACAAAGTTTGGTGTTATGAGCCAACTTCTTCATACATTGATAATTAAGGCTTTTATAACAGCAAAAAGTTTATATGAGAAAGAGATAGAACATAGAAGGGGCACATTTTCTTTTGTTTCTCAAAATTGTTCCCTCTTTTCATGTTAGCCCGTTCTATTAAGATTTTTTTTTTTTTAATATTTAGTTATTAATTTTTTTTATCACTTTTTATTCATTTGTCCTGAAAGCACTAAACTTTACAATCTCTTACAATTACGTTCTCGTTTTTTTTAAAAGAGCTTTTTTTTTACTTCTCTTTGCTTCAGGTTCTTTTTTTTATTCAAAAGAAAGATAAGTTCAACAATCAAACGTCATACGACACTCACAATAGGTATCAGATAATGAACCAAATACAATGTAGCTTTGTAATGGATCATGGCATCGGGTCTCTCATTTATATAAAAAATTAGTTGTTGATAATGTCAAACTTGGAGATCTTATGATCAAATTTTCTGTTTGGTTAAGGGCCCTAAATATTCAACAACAAATCTATTTTAAATAATAAAAATAAACTTATTCACACAATAGTCATTTGGAGTTAAAATGGTTTGTTCTTTCTACAACTACTTATTAATACAATTAGTTTTAATACTTGCTATGTTTGTTTAGATAACTCAATTTGACTTTTGATATTATTTACAAACTCTAATTGCCTATCCTTTTTTTTTTTTAAATAGTAATGTATTAGCTTTGATATATAAATATTTTCTGATGATTCAAGATTTAATAAATTGAAATTATGCATTGACAAACGTGATAACAGAAAAAAGTTGACTAAAAAGAGACAAGGAAATATATAATATCGATAGTTACTACTCCCTCCCGTTTCTCAAAAATTGTTACATTTGAACTTTTCACGCATACCATTGCAGAACTTTGAACGTTTATTATTTGTAAAAATTATAAAAATTAAATATTAATATACTACTCATCAAGAAGAATCTAACAAGTTCCCACACGACTATATTTTTTCTTATGTATAAATCACAAATGCTGGTCAAAGTGAAATAAAATGTCAAAGTGTAACAATCTTTGAGAAACGGAGGGAATATAAGAAAACCTTTACATTTTAATAAATAACAATCAATTTATCCACCAAAGTTAATGTCAACTATAGTAAGTTTTCAATCTTTGTGGTGTGCAAATTAGAATTGCAACATAAGAACACTTCATCTGCTATCAAAAAAAAGAAAGAAAATCATCATTGTAGATAATTAATTATGATAATAATTTCCTTTTCATTGACCCTCTCTTTGGTTTTTTTGCAAATTATAAAATTTCAGTTTGGAGTTTCTTGCACTTAAATGCAGCAGTTGCTGCACTTGGCACCTCAACCGGCGATCGAAACTCAACCACAACTAGGATATGGCTGAAAAACTCAACCACAACTAGGATATTTCCTGAGTTTCAGTTGTCTAAGTTGGTTGGAAATGAGAAGGATGTTGTTCAACTGGCTTTTTTTGTAATGCCTTGTAAGAAATATCCACATTTTCACAAGGGAGATTCTATTCATTCTACTTAAAATGCAAATGTTTTGAATGGTTGATTCATGTTGAATGTTTCAGTGCTTGTAATTATGGTAAAAGATTTGTTTGTAAATATCATGAGGATTGACGAGGTAATACTAATCGCAAAAATACTTTTTTTTCAAGCCTTTCAAAAAAAATAAGTTATTTTATATTGTAAACTACTGACATAATAATTTTAACAAAAAAATAATCTCACACTGTTACATGTGAAATATTGCAAGTTTTCCGAAAGATAAAACGAAAAAAGAGTCATTCACTTCTCAAACAGACTTTGAGACTTTAAACTCAAATAAGAGAAAGGACAACATGTAAGTCTATATTGTCTGAGGATGACGCCAATCGGATGAGTTGGTCTAAACAACTAGCTGCTAGGAGTATATAACAAAATCAAGGAAGACAACCTTGTTTGGCAAATAGAATATAGAGTATAGAGTATAGAGTTTAGAGTTTGCTGTTAGAGTTTTAACTTTTTGTTTAGATGATTTGACTACGATTTGACTAATTGTGTTTGGTAACACATAGCTGATTAATAAAAGCTGATTTATGTAAAATGACATTTATGGACATGTGTCTTTTGTAATATTTCTTTTTCTTTTTAAACATAAGAATTAAACTATGGGCAAACTTGTCATATTGCAAAATAAATTGCAATCCTCTATCCAAAAAGTTGGGTTTCCCAGCTTTTTATAAATTAGAGTTTCAACCCCCAAAACTCTATCAAATCATCTTTTTTACCAAACAACCCAAATAGAGTTTTGACTAGTCAAAAACTCTATTTGGGCTCCAAAACTCTTAAAACACCCCAAACCTCTCATTGCCAAACACAGCCTTAAAATATTCCTCCAAGCTCTAACTCATCACAAAAATACCACTATGGTATATAAGCTGTTGTGTCATTACCAAAAAAGCCAAGATTTACCCATTTAAAAGCCTTTGCCTTAAGATCCCGTCGTGCACAACTCAAATGACACGCTTATCACGCTGATATTCATATAAAACTAATGCATTCAAAATCCTCTGCTTTATGTGTAGCAAGTCATTAACAATAACCAGATGGAAACGAAGAGCATCGGCATGGAAATGATACGCTCTATGCAGATGCATGTATCTGGTGCTTCCCTTACTGGCTATGTAGTTAATGTAGGAGAGTATGATGAGCTATCCAAATCTCAATACGGTGGAAAGTAATCTTCGATGTAAAACTACGCAAATTGTCATAACATCACGTGTCATCATCAATTACGATCTCCTGCTAACAATGAAATGATATATAACACCAATTGAGAGCCCAATGCTGTAAGAAGAGTTTTAGGCAGACCTTGTAAGGCCATCATTATGGCACATCATAACATGTTGCAGTAAATAAATTTCCAGAGCAATAGAACCAGCTCAGGTGGCTGGAAACAAAGACTTAATACCCAGACATAGAAAGAAGATGATATTCACATCCCAAGATATGCAGCAGAGCAAATCCAAAATGGTAAACTATACTTTTATAAACTAGAATCAACAATCACATTTGCAACGGCAACAATATCCAGCTACAGCAGAAGGAACAGACTGCAGGCTCACAGCCCCTGAATTGAAATGGCGCAAATACACCTCTAAAAACTAGAATCTACTATAACATTTACAGAGGTTATAACAACACAGTAAATACCTTTGACATCATTTAAGTTCACCAAATCATTTCTTCTGCAGAATCACTGCTGATTCTGCTGCCTTTGTTGCTGGAAATTTTGGAGGTTCTGCGGTGCATTTTGAAGAGGTACCATATTAGATTGGAGATTCTGAGAATTCTGTGACATGCTTCCAAAAGCACCTTGAGAAAGTTGTTGTTGCTGAGGTAAACTCATCATACTGGCCGGATTTGCTCCCATATTAAACACTGCAAAGAGACAGCCACCAGAAATCATGTCCTTTCATAAGCGTTTTGAGTTCAAGCAATAATTTCTAACGGAAAATGTTTCTTCCCGCCATCCCATATTCAATAACATGAAGCATACAAAAGGAAAGGAGGATCCCATACTCTGATCACTGAGCATCTGGGAAGGATGAGTCCTTTGAGGATTTCCACCAGCTAGAGCAAACTGAAGGTGTGAAACAGGGAATTGCCAATATACGTTAGTACCATAGGAAGCTCAAAGAAGTTTATTCAGAAAGAAATATAAACACATCATTTGTTCCCTAGACAAACCTAAGAATGAGTATGAACCAAGGTTCGAAGTGCAGCATAAGAAAATGAAACCATTCTTATACTCAATCTTACATGAGGATCAGCAATGAGAAAAAGATCTTACCACCGCCACCACCATTGCCACGACCACCCCATCCAAAATAAAAAGACAAATTAATGGATTTCAAGCAAAGCCCTTGTATGTTGTAAACCCCCCACCCCCACCCCCAACTCTCACACACACATTCACGCAAACTCCCCTTCAAAAAAAAAGAACAAACCTTTATATGATCAATTTCACATTGATCATCATACCTTACACGTCCACCTTTCAAGCACTTCTTAGGGAAGCAAAAGAAAAGTTGATACAACTCCAAGCACTCACGCATTTTAACTCAAGGACAAAGCACTAATAACATCTAAGGTTGGCACAATATCGTCTTGAACAAGTTCAAAGCTCTAGGCAGCCTAGTTTTGGGCCTTCCAGAAGCTTCCAAGCGGTACATTTTGACAGATATTTAATTGGAAGCTCCAGAATATTATGGATTTAAGGTTGCTATTTAGGGATAGCAGTTATAATTCGGGAGAGAAATCCTACGAGACTTCCAATATATCTAAAGGGGTAGGTATCCATATTCCACTTGTGCGGTCATTAAACTGGCCAAGTCTCAATTAGTCACTTATTGGTAAACATACCAGGGGGGACACTTATATAAAATTAGTAATGCCAATTAAGCACTTAAAAACTTGGGAAGCACTTCCTCCGTTTCTTTTCATTAGCAACGTTAGCAATTACACAAAGTTTAATGACAAAAAGAAGAGTAAATAAGGTAGGAATAATATGGGATCACAACCTATAAAAGGACATTTAGAAAATAAAACGAGAAATCCAATTATGGTACATGTAGCAAACAAAAAGAACAGGACGGAGAAGCAAAGATATTTCAGCATTGAACTAAACTTTGTATAAATAACCAACCAGTACTCTTGAACCTCGCTTCAATGTCCCAGTATACAAAATCATCTTTTGTTGTTTAACTTGATGGTGAGCGGGAGATTTGCTATAGAAAAGGAACAACCTTGTACATTATTAATGCAAACTACAAACTGAATGAAGCTAATATAAAATCCTTCCTTCTCTTTTAATTCTTCCTTTCCAATCCAATACACCACGTTTAACAATTACGACATCCATTCCTCTAAGTTCTTCCCACTTTTCACATTAAACTATTTCCAAAAATTCCTCCCACTTCTCCTCTATCGGTTCATTACTTACCACTAAGTTAAAAATGGTAAAATCAAACCTCAAACTACTAGAAGGCATTACGATGCGCCCCGCAGATAGATAGACAACTCCTTAATAAAGCTGTCTATCGACAGGGAGGGCGTTAGCCCATCGGTAAGCTTGTGCATAAGGGTAGGGTGTCTTTCTTCCGAGCGGGAGGGAGCGGATGAACGATGAGATATACTTAATTAAATGCAAGACCCAAACTTTTCCTCAATCTATCATCTCATCAAAGTATAACAATTTTTGTTAAGTATATAAAACTCATCACTCCAAAAGTGTCCGACAGTAATATACGCTAAAATCATTTATATTAGCAAAAACATTAAAGAATTAAATGAACCAACTTAGATAAAAGAACACATCTAAAGAACTAAGCTCGGTATGCTCGTGTTATGAGTCCTTGGTGAAATCGTGGCAACATTTCCTACCGTGGTCAGAGACCATTCGAGATAATGCACAGTAATATGATACAAAGCAATGAAAAGAGATTAAAGCATCAAAAAGCTAACCTGCATTCTTGGAAGCATTGGTTGAGATGTCATTGTAGTGGACATGTTGGAAATCTGAAATAGACATATATTAATATCAGTATATCACTACATAAATCCTTACTTATTTTCAACGATTCAAAAATAATAAACATCAATATTCTAAAGTACTATGTATAGCATATCAAGTAACGAATCTTGTTGTAGACAAAGAATGTGAACCATTAAAAGATATCAACTTATAAAAGGTAAGATTTTATCCATGGAGGTAAAAAATACATTCATACTAAAAGATTTCACCTACGTCGTCAAAATTTATCAACTTGAAAAGGCATTGGACATTCATTAGTATAGATGCAAAAACAGATAAATGTTCCTCCACATTAATATAGACTAGAGTCATCGTATTTGCAACATTAAAAGCAGCATGGAATTGAGCATGCCATATCATGATAAGATAAATAGAGTGGAAATAAAGACAATACTTACGGAAAAAAAACATATGTGTGAAATTTTAAATGAACAACAAGAAGACCCCGAGTAAAAGATTCATTCCAAATAGGGTTACCTTCACTACAATGATTGGATTATCAAATAATGAAATGTGTTCACAACCTCTAAAGGAACTTCATAACTATAAATGCTAGTCCAGGTAATGCATATAACGAACGGTGAATCTATCATTTAATGCAATAATGTATCTAACATTAGTTAGTCATATCGATTTTAAGATTTTCAAAACAAAAAATAGGTTTGCAATAATATGTTTTTCTTAATAAATATTTTCAAATGTTATTTGGTTCCCCCCCTTTCTCCATATCCTCTCTTTGCCCTTTCTTTCAACTAATAACATGAGATAATAGATTTTTTTTAGGTCTCTTTTATTATATATATTTTTGTCTATTATTCTTTTTAACATTTGGTCACATATTTGATATGCCTACAACAAACTACTAATAGCTTTGTTTTGTTAAGGTTGTGCCGTGTCAAGGTTGATGTTAGAGGGAATGGAAATTAAAAGCTCACTTAATGAGCCCTAATATACGTTGTTTTCTTACCTGATCCATAATAAACATTTTGATATTCAACGTGGAAAGCAAGTACTCAGGAGACAACACACATTTGATATATTGCATGAACAAAAATTATGTATCTACACCCCTCCCCCTAAACTTTTTTCTTTTTGGCTCTGTTAGCAGTTCATTTACAATGCAACGGTCAATATATATAACATGTTTGTTTATCAAGTTTACAATAACTTAAGCCATCATATGCTTGTCGTTCATTATAGCAATTTTTTCTCATGTCATCCTTGTGTCTTGGGCACAACTTATCTTGGAACGGACGGTTACCTTGGATAGTCATCAATGACGATAATAAAGATAAAAGACAGACAAGCAATTGAGAAAGACTATCATGTTCTAATCAGAAAAGGTGCGTTTTTAGTCCTTTTAGATGATACCATGACAAAGATCAAGAAAAAGACAAAATGTATGTGAATAATATTCCAATTGAGGACAGCACACATAATTGTTGAAAGACATTGAACAAAAGATAATATGCATTCAGAGTTCCTGTGAAAGATGAGGTGCATGTTCTACCACAGGAGCATTAGGTGAATTCTGAGCAGCGTTGAATAATGCTGTATTAGCAGCTCCAGGAAATTGGCCAATATGGCGATTCAGCTGGTTTCCTTGGTTAAGTTGGCTTTGACCAATTGCATGCTGCATATGTCCAGCAGACAGCTGTCTACCTGCAAACTGTTGACTTGCTAATGATTGAGAAAATTGCATCTGGTTTTGTCCTTGCAGCTGGCAAAACATTCATACCGATAAGAAACATTGAAAATCAACCTTAGAAGCGCATATTCCTCTTACTATCTCCATTCTGATATCTTAGCATTACAGTAATTCTACTATCTGTGATACAGATAAGATTTATATCCCCTCACCCCAAGAGAATAGTAGGCACATCCAACTCTATAGAAGTTGAAACACGATCTCAGACTCAAAGGAGCCTTAGCAATAGCGTATCCCTATAATCAGGAATACTTGTAATTTTTTTTGACAAGCTCCGATTTTGATGACGTGAAAAGCAAATATTTTCCAAACAACTAGACCTAGTAATACATACATATATATAGATATAAATAGAGAGAGGGTCAAGATTATATATGTAAAGTCAAGATTGAGAAGGGTCTTGTGGTGAGAAGAACTTAGAGTTATAGCACTTTTTACTTGAGATATAGCACTTCTCACTTAGATTTATAGCAAAAACAGTTGTTAAAAAGAATTATTTATTTTTTCAAAAAAAATAAATATACTCCCTTCGTAACGAATTACTTGTAACTATTGGTATTATTTGTGAGAGGTAAAATATTCCATTGTTGTAAGTAATTCGTAACGGAGGGAGTACCTTTTTTCGTTAGTTATATCAGTTGTTGTTTAAAATTATATATTTTCACACAGAAGCCTTCTTAAAATTATATATATATATATATATATATATAGGAGAGAGAGAGAGAGAAAGGGAGAGAGCAAAAGTATATATGGTGCCATAGAGGATACCGATGAGAACTTCTGCTGAGCCTGAGCCTGAGCCTGAGCCTGCATATCATGTAGCTGTGGCAGTTGATTCTGCAATAAATTGATCAGATAGGTTAATTAAAGCAACTGTAAAGTAGCAATTATCCCAACCCTCCCCCAACTAAAACAAAGTCCAGTTCCCTTTTCCCCCTCCTTTTTATCAATGTCAGAAGAAGCAAACAGAGGCCAAAGAAAAGGATGAAGAAACATGAAGATAAAGCAATGATGTCCAGTTAAGAGATAGAAAGGAAAATATCGTAGTATTACGCCCTATTAATAAATAACAATGATGTGTGAAAAGCTTCTCCCTCATCCTGAACTTCAAATGGAACTCAAGTATTACTCTGTCAGCAAACTTCAAGCCCCATTCATGAATCATGAATTCATGATGACATGAATGAATCAATAAAGGGAATGTCATTCCCGATAGAGCCCACATGAAGATGATTCCATGCTGAGGGAAGGAATAATAAATCTACGGATACCCTATCAGCCCATTTGCATCAGGACCCAAATAATCCACAGCAACAAAACCCTCCTAAGTTTAAGGGGTATTCTAAAAGACATCTTTAAAAACCAATAGAAACTGTTTATATATTTTCAATCAGCATAAAAAATTACCTTGCATGATACAAGCAGACAAAAACGGCAGGATACTTATTAGTAGTCTGACATCCTACTCAAACCATCCACCCTCAAAAGGCAACACGTATGCACAAAAATTACCTTGCATAATGGTTCAAACCTCCAATAAATTGACAAATGTTTAGGACCAGCACATCGTCCAAACACAACAGTCCACAACTTTACATGGACTTCTTGAAAACCCACTTAAAATCAACAATTACCAATCCTCCTCTTGACTCCATAAACTAGACACTTGTCGGGGAAGGGGGGTGAGGGGCAATTCACCATATTTCTTCATGAAAAGGAAAACTTACACGGGACTCCCATCTTTAACCTTAGCAGAGACCAATTTCTTGAATATCAAAACCACATTGAATTCAGTTCTATATTGCCTGGACTTCGTGATTTATTGGAATTTTAGCAGGGAACTGAGATAGAAAATTAACATATACCATGTATGCAGGATAACAGCATGATATGAGGTGAACTGACTGAGACCACAATTGCAACTTTGCAACAACTCTTGGCACAAAAGAGTACATTCAGGCGAATTGCAAACTTGTAATATATAGATTTCGTATAACAAAGATATAACAGGAAACAGAAACAAACTCAAAACCAACAACAAATCAGGGAGAGCACACAAGACTTAAAGTACTCTAACATAGAGATTCGGCGCACAAGCACACAAGATACCTGAGCCAAACCTTGCATGGCATTCTGTCTATACTGCTGCTGGGCGATAAGTTGTTGCTGCTGCTGAGGAGGAAGCTGCATCAGTTTTCTCTGTTGTTGCAGATGATGTTGCTGTTGGAGTGTTTGCTGCTGGGGAGAAGCTGCATTCATCATGGTTGTACCAGACCTAGGTGAATTTGCATATGACATTGGGGATGCTGTATTATCAAAAGTAGAAGCTGCAGTGGCAGTAGAAGGTGAAGGCATTGATCTTCCAAGAAGCTGTCCCCCAGAAGCCTGCATCAGAATTGTTTTCAACCAATAGAAACGAAACAACAATACATGCTACATTATTCAAGAAAAAAGTATATATTCAATCAGGTCCAGAAGAAAAGCCAAAAAACTCTCGAAAGAGTCTGGACACACCCTTCGTTTTGTCTGAAGTACAGGTTGAAACAGTAAATCAAAATAACAAAGCACTAAAAGAATTACAAGGAGGAAGCAATTGCAGTTCTACACATAAAATAGTCCAATTTTCAGACATTTGCCGCCAAGAGGACGCACATAGGCTCATTAAATAAAGCAAATTGCTTTTGCTTATCTAGAGGTACAAAGGAACTGGAAATTACTAGAATTAAGAAAGTAGTTAAACAAGAAAAGAGGAAAATCAGTCATTGCCAATTTGCCAAACAAGAAAGGTTTACGACATTCGGATCTGGTCCAAACTGGATGATGGTGGCGTTGTGGCGGTGAAAGTTAATATATGTCTTGAATATAACTTCATGCTTGAAAATAGTAACATCAAGTGAGACAAGAATTGAATGATTGACGCAATACCAAAACTGTGTATCTGGCAGGATGCAAGCCAGGCTGCGGTATCATGCTCTGGATGCAAAAATTGCTTAAAATAGCCTGACTCATGCTTCAAGCTTAAGGAGGGGGGAGGGGGGGGGGTTGGTAAGAAAGCTCTTTTTTATTCATTTAACCACTTCTTGTTACTCTTTCGAAATATTACTAAAATAACGAATTGGCAAAGAAGAATGGAGTCGATCAGAACAAACATAAAAAGGAAGGGAGGAAACCAAAAGCAATTGAACGATTTAAATCTGAAAATTGGAAGCAATATAGCACACCATAGACAATATCAACCTGCAATGGAGTACCCTGATTACTCTGATTGCCGGATGGCATGGGAGGTGTATTCTTCATGTACATGCCTGAAAGTGCAATTCCCATATTATTAAAGCCATCAAAACATAATATTAAGAAAGAAAGCAGCTGAAGACCATAATTCATACGTGAACAGAAATCGATTTCTAATTACCAGATCCATCACCATAAGCCTGAGCCCCATCGCCAACAATGAGTACATCCACCAGATGTGAGGGAAGTGGAGAAGTAACATGCCTCTGGTCTACAGGCAACCTTAATCCTGCCCGACATAAAATCAAGCATCACCAAGAAAGAAAGCAGAAAACATATCAAAAGTACCACACTATAATTAAAGGCAATTAGCATCAGGCAGGGAGAGGACAAAATAATGAACTAACCCCTTACCCAGGATAAAATCAGTTAGATTCTCATTAACTTTGCGTTGCTTATTCCATCCCACCTCCCTAGAGGTTTGAGAAGGTTTTCTTCAATAAAAGTTTGAACTTGATACAGAACATAACAGAAAAGAGAGTCATCTCTTTAAGCGGGACATAAATCGATCACATGATTCACATCGGAATAAATCACACCCGTACGGCATAAATCTACATTCTCACCCACTTCCACCCAAACAAAAGGAAAAAGGGCAGTCCCCGCGACTGGCCTTTCAACCAAATCAGAGAGCCTGAAGGAAATAAGCAAGATAAAAAACACAAGCACCAAAACACAGCACGTAGTGGAAGAGAGATATGATTGGGTGTAGGACTGTAGGCATATATGTTTGCCGTGCAAATAACAACATTTGCTTTGCAATGAAACCTTTGACTGTTTGGAGACTCACCTTCACCATGGTTAACAGCAGCCCGAAGTAAATTTTCCTTCTCCTGAATTTTGGCAGAAAAAGCCTTGTCCAGTGTTGGGACAGTGCTCATCCTTTGACGGGTATCTAAACCATAGGCTTTGCGAGTATCGGCTATGACTTTTTCAGCACTTTCACAGGCTGCAGCAATCATGTCAATTCTAGCCTGCCACAGTGACCAGTCATCTTTTTAAAAACTGATTCCAGGAGTTGCTTGCTAAACCAGCAATATCAAGTCACCTTAAGCTTATCGATTTGGGAGGGTATAGGTAGATTTTGCATGCCAAGAAGCAACTTTTCTCTCTTAGAATTATCATCCACTTCCATCTCAGGCAAGAGCTTAGACGAAAGCATGACAGGGAGTACTGCAAGGAAAAAGACTATAAATATAAGGGGCCATTGAACCAAACCACAGATCCTGATAACATAGTCTTGATATTTCAATCTTCTGTTCACCAACGTCTCTCTTCATTCTAATCTCTGTTACTCTTTTATCTCCCTCCTTCACTTTGTTAGCACATTCTCACTTGGAATGAATCTCTCAACTATGTACTTAACACATCAGTTTCATGCTTTCTGTTTTATAAATATTTTGTACATATACTTTTTAAATTGAAACTAATAATTAATAAATTATAAATTTTTTAACAAAAGCATCTTCCTCAATCAAATTCTGAGATATAGATCCTAGTTTCTGCTGAACAACCTCTTTGCTCTTTGTATAATTTTGTACATCTGGTTTATTGTTCATGTTGGTAACTTACACGAAGATTTTAGTCACATGGGATCTTGCTAAATTTGTTCACTGTATTTTCAAATTTCAGAATATCATTTCTTCACTAACATGTGACTAAGGATGTTAATACCCAAAGATGGGCATAGGAGCCCAACTAGCCAAAAAATCAAGTCGATGCTGTTGTTAGTAATTTGACACGTGTAGAAAAGGCAAACAAGAAGAGCAAAAGACATAGAGGAAAACCATATATATATATATAAAGTTATCAAGCTTTTAAATTATACAATTGCTTCTTCCCGCAAATCAACCCCCATTTGTGGAAAAAGTAGTTGTAAAAATTCAAAAGTATGCTCAATCATACAGAACTAAAATCTCAGCTGAATGAAAGCTACTTACTTGTAGCATTCTCGGCATTAACATTCCTAGGATGAACCACAAAAGCCTTTGAGACCTTCTTAATGTCCTCCACAATATTGAATAATTCAAGATTCACCATCGAAAATTGACCCACAACATCTTGCCTAGTGCCACACACAACAGTAAGCAATTAACAAATGTTAACACGAAACTATCTTTGAAAAAGAAAATTAGCCAAACAAAATACGTTCAATCTCTCTCTTCTCATGAGCCTTTTTGAGCAACTTCTTCTCGCCATGGCGGAAGGCTCTTTAGACGCATTGGGGGGGGGGGGGGAGGGGAGTGGGGGGGAGTAGTGTTCACCCTCAAGTTAATATGCAACTAACAAAAATGTTATAAAATGAGATTAAACTACTATTCTTTACACATTCTTTTACTTAATTTTCAAGATAACAGTGAAATGTTCACAGAAGATCAAGCATAAGGTTGGAAGACTTCGGATAAGTTTAGGAGCATGATAGTACAAATTTAGATAAATTTATAAACTCTTACCTCCACTATCAAGCATTTTCCCAATCAAGTAAGAAGCCCTAACAATTCCTCAAAATAAAAAAAAATCATCTTCGGACAAGTTCGCCTAAAAATCTTAACTCCAGTGTCAAGCATTGCCTCAATCAAGTAAGAAACCCTAATAATTTCTCGGCTATTACCAACCCCTCTTAGAAAAGTTAAATTTTCATCTTCAAACGAGTTCGCGGTATCAAACATTTCCACAATCAAGTAAGACACCCTAATAATTTCTCCGCTATTACCAATCCCTCTTAAGAAAATTAAATGTTCATCTTCGGGCGTTCGCCTAAAACCCCATATCAAGCATTTTACCAACAAGTAAGAAACCCTAACAATTCCTCGGCTAAAACCAATCCCTTTCGAAAAAATAACTTCTCATCTTTGGACGAGTTCGCCTAAACTCTTACCTCTAGTGTAAGCATTTTCCTTATCAAGTAAGGAACCCTGGTAATTTCTCAACTTTAACCAATCCATTTCAAAAATATAACTTCTCATCTACGGACTGAGTTCGTCTAAAACTCTTACCTCTAGTATCAAGCATTTTCCTTAGATAATTTCTCTACTATTACCAATCCCTTTCAAAAAACAACTTTTCATCTTTGGACGAGTTCGCCTAAAACTCTTACCTCTAGTATCAATCATTTCTCCCAATCAAGTAAGAAGCCCTAATAATTTCCCCGCTGTACCTATCCCTTTTTAAAAAAAACAAATTTTCATCTTCAGACGAGTTTGCCTAAAACTCTAACCTCCAGTATCTGCACTGCCTCAATCAAGTAAGAAACCCTAATAATTTACCTCCAGTATCTACATTGCCTCAATCAAGTAAGAAACCCTAATAATTCCACTACTATTACCAACCCCTCCTAAAAACAATCGTGGAACAAGTTCGCCTAAAACTCTTACCTCTAGCATCAAGCATTTTCCCAAACAAGTAAGAAGTACTAATAATTCCTTGCTCTTAGCAATCCCTCTTAATAAAATTTTCATCATCGAACAAGTTCGCCTATTACTCTTACCTCCAGTATCAAGCATTGCCCCAATCAAGTAAAAAGCCCAAATAATTTCATTGCTATTACCAATCCCTTTTTAGAAAAATAAAATTTCTTCAGACGAGTTTGCCTAAAACTCTTACCTCAGTCCTTTAGTATCTCATACTTTCCCAATCAAATAAGAAGCCCTGTTGATTTCTCTGCTATGACCAATCCCTTTTTTAAAAAATTCATCTTTGGACAAGTTTGCCAAAATTCTAGCCTCCAATATCAAGCACAAAGCCCTAAAAATTTCTCTACTATTACCAATCCCTCTAAACTTAAGTTAAGTTTCTATCTTCAGACTAACTGATGAATTCACCAAACCTCAAATATTCCTCGAAATCCACCATAACCACTAAAATACACGATTCAAAACCCTAAATTAAGCTTGAAATTCAAACACAGATAACTTAAAGCAATCATCTTTCTTTTGCAATCATACATCAAGCTTCATCTATGGAATAACTAATGAATTCACCAACCTCAAATAATCCTCAAAATCCACCACAACCACTAAAATGAACGATTCAAAACCCTAAATTAAGGTCAAAATTCCAACTCAAATAACTTAGGGCAATCATCTTTCTTTTGCAATCATACATCAAGCTTCATCTTCGGTAACTACTACAAACCAACCTCAAATAATCCTCGAAATCCACCACAACCACTAGAATAAACAATTTAAAACGCTAAATAAAGGTCAAAAATTCCAACTTAAACAACTTGCGGCAATCATCTTTCTTTTGCAATCATACATCAAGCTTCATCTTCAGGCTAACTAATGAATTCACCAACCTTGAATAATCCTCGAAATCCACCCCAACCACTAAAATAAATGATTCAAAATGCTAAATTAATTCCAACTCAAATAACTTACAACAATCATCTTTCTTTAGCAATCATACATCAAGCTTCATCTTCATTCTAACTAATGAATTCATCAACCTCAAATAATCCTCGAAATCCACCACAACAACTAAATTAAACATTTTAAAACCCTAAATCACGGTCAAAAGTTCCAAGTCCAATGGCGTGCAAAACATCTTTCTTTTGCAATCATACATCAAGCTTCATCTAGGGAGTAACTAATGGACATTGATAGGTCTACCTAATGAGTAATTTCTACAAATGAGGTGAATACCACTATCTCCCTCCTCTATTAGTAGTGGGTCCCACTGAGTCAACTAAGTTTTCTCCGTGACTAATGAATTCATAACCTCGAATAATCCTCGAAATCCACCACCACAACCACTAAAACAAACAACTCAAAACTAGACCTGGTTATTGGGCGGGTCGGTGCGGGTCAAAAGCGGGTCGGGTCATAATAGGTCATCTACTAGCGGGTCGGGCCAAAATGGGTAATGGGCCGATAACGGGTCGATATTGGGCGGGTCGATAAACGGATAAGAAAAACAATAAACAAAGATAGCCAATAGTAAGTACATATGAATACAAATCCATACATGTAACATTTTTAGCAAAACATATTTTATTTTTCAAAATTATTGGGTATCGTTGTTGGCCCTATAATGACCCTATCCAATAAGAATCCTGCTTAATAAAGCCCTGTCCATTAGATACCCTATAAAACTGACCCTGACCCTTATGCCATTGGACTACCCTGTCCAATAACCAGGTCTACTCAAAACCCTAAATAAGCTCAAAATTCCAACTCAAATAACCTACAGCAATCATCATTCTTTCGCAATCATACATCAATTAAAAACAATTCAGTAATAAAGGCGAAGAAAAAAGACATAAATATAGAGAGAGAATGGACCATTTAGGAACAGCATTGGAGCGAGAAACGACGTCGAAATCTTCAAGAATGCGAGAAATGGCTTTAAATAGACTAATAGCACGAGTTTTGACGGATTCTAAGTTGAGTTGTTGTTGTACTGCCGGATTTAGCCTCTCCGCCACCTTCACCGGTGGTTGTTGCGGCGGTTGTTGGGGCGGTTGTTGCTGCGATTGGTCTTGTAGTGCGCCCATCATCGCCTCCATGATCGACGCTACAAGAGAGGAGGAAATATGGGAAATGGAAATGTGCGGGGGAGTGAAATTAGGTGAGTTTTAAATTGGACTGGACTGGACTAGACTATACTTTATTGCGTCGTACACCTTCTGTCCCATATTATCTTAATCGGTGCAGAGTTTTAGTAGTGTTATTTGACTTGTTTACCATTTCACAGCCCGTATTTTATAGCAAATTGTCCAAAATACCCTTATTAAATATAATTATGTCCGGTTTTTTAAAAAAAAAATCCAAAAAAAATTTAAAAATTGAATTTTCACGGAACCGGATGGAGTTTCCGGTACCGTGTACCGAAAAGTCAATCCGGTACCATAAAAATCCATTTTTTAAAAAAAAAATTTAAAAATTGAATTTTCACGGAACCGGATTGACTTTTCGGTACCGGAAAGTCAATCCGGTACCGTAAAATCCATTTTTAAAAAAAAAATCAAAAAAAAATTGAATTTTCACGGAACCGGATTGACTTCCATCCGGTTCCGTCAAAACTGATAATTTCACGGAACCGGATGGAATTTCCGGTACACGGTACCGGAAAGTCAATCCGGTTCCGTGAAAATTCAATTTTTTTTAAAAAAAATTTTTTAAAAAATTTTTAAAAGGAAGTGAGTAAAGGAAAAGGGGCAATTTAGACTTTTATACCACGTATTTATATGTATACGGGCTGTGTTTAGCCGCACACTTATTTTATTGTGAATAGTTAGTTGTTGGTATTATTTAAATACATAAAGTATAATGTGAGTCATGGATGTATTGCAAAAGTAAAATAAATAAAAAACTAAAGAGAGATAATGCAATAGGACAAATGTGTACCGATCCCATAATTAAAAAAATATTTTTAGTGTAGGACCATTCTATTTTAGAAGTGTATCAAGTAATATGGGACGGACAAATATGAAAAGTGTATCAAGTAATATGGGACGGAGGGAGTAAGTTAATATTAAACTTTTCTTGCAAAAGTATATTGAGACCTGATAAATAAAATTATAATTGTCAACTTGTCATCTCCGAGACGAATATTTTAGTATATGAGTTCTACGCGCTTTAATTATAGTGATTTTGTGATATGTAGGTAAATAGTACCATTAATCATCTTTGGTATATCAGCTAGTTTAAGAGATTTCTCCTTTTAAGTGTATAGCTTAAACACATGATATGCGATTTTGTTTTATTTTTAAATATGTATACATATCAAAACATAAGTTGATTGTAATATAAATGTGGAATGCTTTGTTTATCCAATCGATGAATTTGGACAAACTGTTTGTTCTTATGATATGAGCACTTTTGATCAACATGTGCGAAATTGCTCGAGGACAATCTCATTAGTGGTCGTCTGGTTGGTAGTAGCAAAGTGATTAGCACACTTGTACCTAGATGTAAGAATAGAGGTGAGGGTACTTTTCAAAAGCTTTCGCCGACAAAAATATTACAAATTTTTGGTATGTTCTTGATCCTCAAAAAAAAAGGAGTAAGAATCATTTACAACTTGTTGTTACTTCCGAGCATGATTTAATATCGTCTTCTAATAGACATACATCATGAAAAGGAATGGCTCAACCTCACCCCTTTGCAATATGGTCTTGTAATATCGTCTTAGCACAATTGTCCTAGTATATTAAAACGAATCGAATAAAACACCACTTGAATCGTATTTTTCCTTACGCATAAATCACAACGAGTCGATAGTCCAAGTTTTTGCTGGTTGTTGTTGCTCACAAATTCCAAGTCCACCTCATTTTTCTTCTCTCTTCTCAAATAATTTCTCCTGCTCAAATTTTGCTTTAGCTCAAAATTTAGCTTTTGTCAGTACCACAACTTCCAAATCCGCCATTTTCGTTCATTTTCTTACGATCTTCAACTAATATCGCACTTCTAAGAGCTCCGACAATGGCGGAATCAATCAGGTAATGATCAATTTAGTATTTAATCTTCGTTCAGTTCTTCAATTATTTCCAATTATAGTCGAAATTTTTATGCGGTTTCGATTTTAGGAGATCTCGAAAATGATTACATTGATCACAACTTCTTTTTTTTGAATGTAATTTTCTGTACTGATGTAGCTGATCCATGATTAATTATTAGCATTGCTTCGTTTGTTCTTACTGAAGATTTAAGGTAGCAAGATTTTGCCTGTTTTCTTAAAATAATTCTCGTTTTTATCATAGGAGATTGAACATCTTAATTATAAAAGTTTTCGACCGAAAATATATGCCGAATTAAGCTGGATTGGTAGTGTAATCTAAACTATGAAGCTAGATTTTGCATATACTTCCTCCGTTTTTTTATCGATTGCGAAATCGGCTGTTGTTGAGGAGGTCATGTGGAGAGGAGAGAGAAAGGAAGAGATAAAACGGAGGAAGTAGTAATTGCTACTTCATATGTACTTTATGTAGAGAACTTTGTAGGTTGTTGTTTTATTCGACAATTTACTGGATCGGAAATGAAGTTAGCTGATCATCAACTATGTAAAAAAGCTTGTATATAGTTGATGAAAAAAGTGTACAAAGACATGTTACGCGGTCTATCCATGAGCATGAATAGACCGTATGGAACTTTTAACTTGAAATTGTAACGTTTTAACTTAAAAGTCTAAAGTTTCAAAACTTTAACGCCTCATACTTAAAACCTTACATTATAAGACTTTGTGTTAAAAACTTAAAATCTCTTGGTTTTACTATGGTCTATCTGTAAGTATATGGATACACTGTCCACCAAAAAAACTACTCAAAATAGTAATATAGTTGTGATTTGAGTGAAATTCCGTGCTGGAGTATTAGAAGCTTGGTATGTCTATATTAGCATTGATGGTTTTTGAATATTGAAGGGTTAGGCTGCAAACTTCTAGACCTCCCAAAACCCCATCTTAATGGATCTGAGTTGATGAACGCAGTTGCGAACTTGTGATATTTAGAACCTTACTAGTGTATGGGAATTGATTATCTTGCTTTCACGGGACTTCTTTGGAGTTTAATTTATGTCTTTGCTTCCTCTTGTTGCAGGTTTCTTCGCAGTTGAATGTTGAAATGATTTGCAAGTTTTACATATCAAGGGATGGTTTTTTCACTTTGACTCTTTATATTCTCCGCAATGCAATTAGCATCAAATGGTAGTCGTGGAGAAGATAGTTCGGAGACAGAACCCATCTTGTCAGAGTCCCGCATAGTTGGAGAATCTCCTGAAACTACTCTATGTGAAATAAGAACGGTTGATGGAGATACCTCGATTGTGACAGATGTTGATGCTGACGAGAGCTGCAGTCTTGTGAACTCAGACCTACCACAATGCCGAATATGCCTTGACAATGAAGGTCTTTACCACCTGCGTTTTTTGTTTTCTTTCTAGTGCTTCTGATCACGCTCCAGCTTATCATATTTATACCTTGCCATTTGATTGTTCTTGAAATTAAGGACTGTTGTTTTAGACCAGCCTAGGCCAATAATAAACTTTACCTATGTGAGGCGCAAGTATCGGTAGGCAGAGCCGTCTCGAACTTTTTCGGGACCCTGAGCGAAAATTGTACTCTGGGTCCTATGTACAACAAAAATATTTCAAAAAAGAGAATAATTAAGGAAGATAAGGAGTTATGAAAGAATTACTCATATGAGTTCGTATAAGGTTAGTAAAAAGATTAGTATTACTTTTTTCTTAAGTAAACTTTTTGATGTGTGAGAGGCCCCTCAAAATGGGGGCCTTGAGCAGTCGTGCAAGGTGCTCACCCCACTGTCATTAGGGCAAAGTAGGCAAGTTAACTTACAACTGTTAAGCAATCAACTGAACTTGTTAGTCAATCACAGTGACGTGTGTGAGATAGTTACGGAGAGTGCAAGGATTCTAATATTTTGTAATAAAAAGGAGGCGGTGTAGGGTAGAGAAATTCATCAGAAATTGTTATTTCATTCCTTTTGTCGTGGGGAGACTCAGCCTCTCTAAAGCTTTGGAATTTGTTACTTGTAAGCCAATATCCAAATGATCAATTGTCTTCGACCTTCCTCTATTTCTTCCATCTTTTCTTCTCTAATCTTCCCCTCTTCTCCTATCAAACGATCTCTAATCTGATTTACTACACTTGTACCTGTGGTACTGTTATGGACTAGATTTGATGGACAAGGTAGATGATAATGTGGGAAAAGGATTAGTGATAATAATGGTGATTTAAGAACTTGAAATGGAACTTGGATTGATAGGATGGATATATTACATAAACCCTAAGAATAATACAAGCTAAGCACTACCTACAAAAGATTCATTCTCTCATTAATTTTCATGATGCTTACTCTCTCTCTACTTAGCTCTATTTATAGATAAGTTATCCCTAAAACCTCTAAACCCTAAATTATTATAAACTACCTAGAATACCCTTAGCCTAGTAATATCGATTCATTACAGGTACCTTTCTGTTTAGAAATGCAATATCTCTGTTAGCTCTAATCTGATTCTGCTGAGATATGTTGTAATATGTTCTATGTTAGAAGTTAATAAGTTGTTATTTCTTGTCAGGAGAAGATTTGA
This sequence comes from Patellifolia procumbens, assembly GCA_947645195.1. NCBI lineage: Eukaryota > Viridiplantae > Streptophyta > Magnoliopsida > Caryophyllales > Amaranthaceae > Patellifolia > Patellifolia procumbens. The sequence continues at coordinate 10,887 of CANSGD010000102.1, read as the reverse complement.
TTGCTCCCTGTTATTGCAAAGGCACTCAAAAGTATGTCCATAGATCATGTCTTGACAATTGGAGGTCCACGAAGGTAAATGCTTGATTTTATTTCTTGAGTTGTAAATTAAACAAAAGTGTAATAGACATACAACTATGATTAGTCAACCTAAGCATTTTGGTTGTATCCAAAAGTGTATTGCTTTTTTTTCTTTTTGATATGAAAAGGTGTATCAGTATTAGCTAACTCTACATCAGATTTTTTTTCCGGATTAATAGTATCTCTGTCTGAAGGTCTGATTTAGCTATCACAGTTGTCCTATTTTGATATATTAGCATATCATCATGGTCATTGGTGTTTTCTATCATGTTTGGAAAGTCCGCAAATTGATTTCAATAGGTTTGATTAAATAAGTATTTCCACTCACAAGCTGCAACAATTAGTAATGGTTGATTATTTGAATACTTGATCTAACAAGGTCTTTCACTTCCACTATCGTGTCTCTCCTTTCATCTCAGCGGTTGCTTGTCAAAGTGCCTGACTTTATTAGTTAATTTTAATTAATATTCAAGTCATTTGAATTTTTTGATATTTTTGAGTAATTTCTGGCACTGAATTAGATTGCAGCAAGACATGATGAAGAAAAAGACTTCTGTATAGTGGTCTACTAGTTTGAAATTTCATAGGTGTGTAATGAGATAAGAATCAGAAGAAAGTATTTTTCTTATGTCTTAGCGAACTGGTGGCTTACAAAGCTGGCTAAGCTTCATGTTACAGGCTATAGCATGTAAAAATAGTTTAGGATGATTGCAGTAGTCTTGCACTTGCCAATCAAGTCAGGAAATATTAGCCATATTATTGATCATCCATACTTACCGATTAAAGGTGCTTGATTTACGGGCACTTAATATAGCTGAGCAAGCTTTCATTTCCCCTCGCAGTTTCTATCTCATTCCAATTTCTTGTATAAGCCAGCTAGAATATTTCTTTTTCTCAATCTTCTAAGTTCTGCTGAAAGTATGATCATGTAAGATCTTCTACTTTCAGGATTCAGGATTTCTTTCCTTTGCAGAATTTTCAAATACTTTTGCTTACCGTTGCTTGTTAATTCTTTGGCCTTTGTTTCTTTATTACGGCATCTATTCTTGCTAATTGTGCTCTACAAACAACCATTGCTTAAATTTAATTGCTTGCTAAGCTAAGTGGGTCGGCAACATAGAAATCTCCAAACATTACTCACCTTGACGAAAATTCATCTTGCTATTCTTAATTTTCTGTAAAAAAAAAATGAAAAAATCATTTTTGAGGGCTAATTGAATATGCTATTGCTGTCATGGTCTCAGGAGGGCTTTGCTTTTGCTCATTGTACAGAATGCCGGGCAAGGTTCTTATTGCGAGCAAATGTCCCATCTGATCGCTGGTGGTTGAGATTGAAATTTCAGTTCCTTGTTGCGAGAGACCATGCATTCATTTTCATAGTTGTTCAGCTGGTATAATGACATAACATGATATTCTATAAGTACCTATTCTTTCTTGCTATTTTATTCTCATGACTTGGTGCTCTGTAAAGTGCCTATATGTTGGCAGCATACAGGAAAATCTATCAGTGTGCTTGAAAAAAATTGAATATTCTGGTTCGGACAGGTTTTGGCCGAGTTTTGCAGATAAATAGTTTTGATAAATTTGGTCGTACTTGTAACTGCTTTGTCTTTGTATGTGAGGGGTTGAATAAAGTCAAGTTAGGGTATAAATAAGAAGAGAGGGGAAGGGAGAAGGTATGCAATTCTTTTTCTGTAATGCTCTTTTGATGAGTTAGATGCATCAATATGTTTTGGACTGTATGACTTGTTTTCCATAGGAGGATAGGTCACAAGTTTCCTTGTCAACGAACCTTTAAAGTTGATGATTTTAATTCAATTATCCTATCCTACTAGTCTAGCCCTCTACAGCTAATGCTTAAAAAGCTGACAACTGTACCTCGACTCTTTCTTGAGAACTGTGGTTTATTATAGAGAATGCCTTAAAGAAAGGGATTGACCTTTTTTAGGGGAAGAAAGGGATCAGCTTGTTATCTTTTGTTAATAAAATTATTCTAGGAGATTAAACTTGAAATAAACAACCTTTTTCTGATCTTTCAGAACAATGCAAGTCGCCTTCGTGGAAATTGCATAAAATCCTTTATAGAGATCCATTGCTCTTTAGTGGCAGTGCTTTTGTTATAATGCCACTTATACAGTTTACCTGCTTTGATAGTTAGGCAGTCAGTACAACTTTTTTGTTTGGAGAAGAAAAATCTAATTACATTGTCTCACCAGATTGTGGCCATGTTAGGCGTGCTGGTATACAAATTTTATGGTGAAGAGCTACGTGAAATGTTTGGTTATCAAGAACATCCATATGGCTTCTATATAATGGCTGGTATGTGATATTCTTTCTGTCAAGCAGCATCTATTGTTATAACTTTTAAGTGATCCTCTCTATTCTATGCTATGCCCAATTTCCGATGCAATAGGAACAAATTGAACTAAGTTGTATTATCTCCTGATTATAGATTATAAACAATTACAGACTCCTTTGTGTGGGCAATAATGTTGTAGCTGATGAATGTACAAGTATATTTAATGGGTAGGAGGATAGATTGTGTGAAGCTGATTGTGGGTAGGATCTCCGATGGGGTTGGTGGCTGTTGTGGGTGGAAATTGGTCAGGTAGGCGGTGTTGGGAAAAGTGGTTGCGTGGACAGGGAGGGGGTTGGAGGGGGTAGGGTTAAGAAAAATTGAGTACATGTAACAGAAAAATCCGGTAAATTTTTTTCATGGAAAAGTGGCTTCGTGGACTAAGGAGTGGGGATAGGCTTCCTTATGAGTTAATACCAGTAAAATTCGATTTACGAAGACACATCATAAAGTTGGGATTAATATGAGTTATTGAAAGATGAGATAGTTTTAACAAGATCAGACAATAGTCAACTACGCGATTACTTTTTCACATATTGGTTACAAAAACAGTAAGGTTTAAGATAGAGAGTTTTGCAGGGACTTGCCGGTATATGTTCTTCTCTGGCAGGATTTACTCAGAGATCTCTTTCTATATGCTGTAGACCATTTAAGATGAATAAACTACGCACGGAATTTACAAAGTGATTTTGGCAGAAATTATATTTGAACTATTGTTTTCTATCGAAAGTGTTGAACCCCTTCCCTATTGATTTCTGGGAAGAATATATCTTTTCATGGAAGATTTACACCCAAATTAATGTTAAAGTAATTTATGCCATCGTAATATATATGGAGGAAGTTTTTGGTAGGTAGAGAGGGTCACAGAAGTCTCCCATGTCACAAATATAAAAAGCAAATAAAAAACGAAGTTCTAGAGTGAAAATAATAGATATATACACTGCCACCTTTTGCTAATAACATAGGTTTGCTAATAATTTAAGCATTCATTTATTGTAGTTGTGAATATGTTAAAACAAGTACTACAATTTGAAGCATTATAATCAACCTCAGCATTTCATGTATGCGATAACTAGTAGCAATAAAACTGACAATAAATGCTTTATGCATAGGTTCTTCAATTTACATATCTGTTGTGGAGTGGTTGGGTTTTATATACTCACTTGTACATAGTCACTGAGTGGGACGAGTCTTGCAAATCTGTTTGTAATCCCCCAACATTTTGCTTTTCTGAAACAATTAGTTACGATCTGACTGGAAAGTTTTAACGAAGTGTTGACTGTTCATTGTTGGTCTAACATTGCAGTTTTGGCGATTATACTCGTTGGCTTGCTCTATGGTTTCTTCATAGCAATTATATGTGGTCAGAGGATCAACGAACGCCACTATCATGTTCTTGCAAAGCAAGAATTGACAAAGGTAGTAACTGATTCATTAAAATACGTGCTCAACTCTAATATATTAAAAATATAGAACCGTGCCACTTTCTCTTCTAGTTGGTTGGCAACTTGGCATGCTTATCTGATGTTGGATAAAAATTTGTTGATCTTGAGATGGAGTTCTAATTTCTGTTTCTGGTAAATGATACTAAAAAGTAAATAATATTACTAGTAACTTGCCCTTAAATAACACATCTGATCTAAATGTCTAAATTATGCACATATTCTATTCGATTTGATGATAATCCAATTGTTACGTTGATATTAGATACCTTGCACTTCATATAATAGTACAAGGCCAACTGACTGAAACTAGAATCATTTGTTAAGTAATACTACCTCCGTTCCATATGTATTGCAACATAGGGAGTTTTACGCCTCCCAACGCACTACTTTAGACGCTAATATCTCTAATTTTATTAAGTAAAAAATTATAAAAAGTTGATATTAATTAAGTATATATCGAGACGAATCTAACAAGATCCCTCATGGCTATATTTATCCTTGTGTATAAATCACAAAAGAAGGTCTAAGGGTAGTGTATGAATAGTGCAAAATGTCAAAGGTTGCGTTACATTTGGAACGGAGGTAGTAATATTCAAGTCCCTGTTGCATGCATTTGAATCTTACATTTTAAATTCCGTGCAGGAATACATTGTGGAAGACCATGAGAATAGAGATGTTCCTGAGCTTGATCCTAGCCACGTATCAGAGCTGAGAATGTTGGGCCTCTACTGAATATCATAGTAGGTGTTTTTATGTTTATACATTTGGGATCGATTTTGGTTTCTTCAACCTTATTTGGTGAGAATTTTCTCAATCTCGTTGTGAGTGCTGATAACTGCGTAGCAAATGAGAAGTTTTTAGAGTTTATATGTTTCTGCTGTTGCATTGCTGTTTACTGTTTGTTGAGTACAGCAACAAGCAATCTGTTCATTTTATTCCTTTTGTTGTTGTTGTGTGTGTGTGTGTGTGTGTGTGTGGTGGGGGGGGGGATACATAGGTTTGGGTCTTTGGAGTTGGAGAAGTTTCAGGTTACTACTTGCTTCTGTGATCTGAGAGAGTTGTGTATTTGAGAATTGGGCTTGGATGTGGTAGCTCTGTTTTGTTTTTGCTTCACCTTCAGTTCTGTTTGTTCAGTTAAAAGATAGATCCCTTGCTCTCGGCTCATTTCTGACGTAAAAATCTATTTCAGGTCTGCTCTTGGCTCGTGATATCCTAGATATGATTGGTGCGTGTGGATTGTGTAGCATTTGGAGGTTTTATACCCACATACCACCTCTTTTTTTAGTAGATACGAGTTGTGAAACACTAAAATATTGTAAAGTTTATAGGCATTCAGTTTCCGCTAGGTTTTGGCCATTGTCAATTATTGTGAAATGTCCTTGTTGTTGAATAACTCAATCTTATGCAATTAAAGAATGTCGATCATTGTTACAAGTCCTTGTAGTTGAGCAACTCAACCTTGTGCAATTAAAGAGGTTTACTCGTAAACGGGTTTCTTTATTCTTGGTATGGATTTTAGTACATTTGTTCAGAACTCAGAAGCTGTGTAATTTATCAACTCAGACATAGTAGTCTAACAAAAACCAAATGTTTGCTGAGATAGAATGAACAGATCTAGGCCAACGTAGTATCATCGACACCTGAAGGAATAACCCCCCTTTATCCTCTTGTTTCTGATCTCACAAGAGCAACAGGTGAAGTGGGTCTGCGGAACCAGAGCACAATCCTAAAGAATGATAAACACAACTCAACCCTATTGAAGAATTATAAGCACATCTCAACCCTTTGAAGAATTATATTTCAGACAATGAATACAATTCACATCTGAGTGATTTCAATTGAGGAACTACGGAATATTATGCATCTCTTGTTCAAGCATAAAATTGATACATGAATCAAGACTCGAATATTCACAAGGCTATAACTTATTTTACAAATACAAACAGCTCTAATCAACATTTTACAAAGAAGACACAAGTCTCTTTCTGTCTATGAAAACTCTTGTGGATCTTCACCTTGTAAAAGAACTCCTGTGTCTGTAGCTTTTGTCTCCGACAATCAGGCTGCTCATTCATAATCATCATCTTTCAGCCAATCAAGTCTCTCAATCCCTGATTCACACCTGTCAAGTTTCCACCTTTCCCACAGATAATTTACAAATGGTGGAAGCCTGCAATCTCAATCGATATTCAATATTCAGTATGCCTCAATACCGAAAGTAAGAGATGATATATTTTGAAGTCTTGACACCAAAAAAAAAAAAAGCGATACACAATCCAACACAAACTAATTATCTGGAGACAATAGAACAAGCCAGTGCTAAATCATCTTCTCCTAACATCTACAGCATCAATGCCATCAACCCCAGGTGCCGGACACTCATAGCCAATGCAAACTAATTATGAAATCTTCCGTATATTATAGCCACCTTTGATCATTGTAACTAGATGTCAATGGGCGGATCAGATAGATAAGAATGAAGATTGAGATATAGTATGATGGGCTGAAAGATCCAGACTCAAAGGACTAATCCCTTCACCAATTTCTCTCTCGATTGTCACAGTGAACCTTAACAAGTCTGTGCAATGTAGGATAATGCCCTAAGCCCCAAAGCCATTACTAATGGAATATTCTTGTAAATCGCAGATGCTGCAGATAGCGAAGCTCTGGTGGCTTAACTACTGCATGAAACATGGATTGTAATTTCAAATCAAATCGATGTGGGAATTTATATGTTTTGTAAACACAGCTTTTTCGGATACCTTAAGAGGACGAAGGACCAATGGTAATTGAGAAAATTTCGAGAAAAAAGACTTAAAACCCATTGATTTTAAGCAGTGCTCTAAGTCATAAGTCATCTAGCATTCCCTCCTTCATGCTTCACCAAAGTGCACAACCGGCATAGAGCGGTGACATGCTAAGAAATATACACAGTTGAAAGATACATAGCATGATCTAAAGTGGTGGTTCTTGACTAACCTCGGATGCAATTTTCTGTTAGAGCAGATTTACCCTTCCTCGTCTTCAGATTGAGATGTGTGTTTCGATGTTATCTCTCCCTCCAATGGAGAATGGGATGCCCCTGCAATTGGCTTACCTTCATTAGAAAAGACAATATCCGTATAACAAGCATCTAGGGGACTAGGAGTACCATATCAGTTTGATCTCAAGCCAATTTCATAAACTCTCATTCCTGCCGACCCCCAAACTATAAATTCCAAATAGGGTTTGCCGATCCAAGCGTTAGACATGATTGGAACTCCCTCAAAATTAAGGATTTTCGTGATGGTACCATGATCTTACCATCAGGCCTCTAGTTTATTGTATTCCTCCCATTTTTCTCAACTACTCACTTTACATGGGGGTATGTTTAAAATTCAATAAAAATCTATTTCTAATGAAGAAGTTGCTAGTCTATGACAGCTTGTTCAACCATCAAACACAGCATTAAGCTGTCATTATTACTCGACCAAGGGACGTCAAAGTATACTTCTAACAAAAACGTAACACTATCATTCTTTTAGCACTCCAAGAGGCTAGCTCATTCATTTATCCCACCTACCCTGCTCTAGGTGGGAGTTTCCTGGTAAGTGGTAACATTCAAGTAATATGCCGTGTCTGAATTATGCTCTTACTTACGAATTATTTCACCTTTCCCCCTTAAACGAACCAAATGAGTACGGAGTATCATTAGCATGCCATTTTTCCCTCCATTGATTTATCTTCAGCACATTCCTCTAATGATCTTATACATGAATATGATACATGCACATTACACCATCAAAGAACATATAACTAAGAAAGTGTTTGGTTTGACAATAGTTTTCCAACAAAAGTGGTTTTTCCGATTTTCTTTGGTTCGTAAGGGGGTGGAAATTAGTAATCCAAAAGGCGAAAAATAGTGCGTAAAACATTTTCCAACCCCCTAATTTCCTCCTTATTCTCCACCTTCCACTTAGTTTCCCCATCCACCCTCCCCCTCTCACTTCCATTCTTACTATCCCTCTCAACTTTTCACGCAAAGAACCAAACAAAAAGAAACTAATCTACTACTATTATACTTCCGGCAATGAAGTAATTTTTTCTTCGTCAAAAGAAAGAAGTACTTTTTCTCGTTTTCCCTATATAGAAATGATGAACTCATCAAATGATAACACAATCAGATACCCAAAATTCAACCACCCCACAAAATACAATCACGCAAACACTATGAATTGAATAATATAACAGCGAGCGATAACTCAATTGGTAAGAGCAATTCTCCGGGTTCCAACATCTATATCCATTCTTCCTATCCTCTCTAATCCTTTATGCAAAGAACCAAACAAAGGAAATCTAATCTACCACTATTATTATTCCGGCAAAGAAGTAATAGTTATCCTTTTCCTACATAGTTACAATAAACTCACCAAATAATAACACAATCACATTACCCAAATTCAACCACCCACAAAATACAATCACACAAACACTATGAATTGAACAAAACAAGAGCTAGAAATAGCTGATCCTTCCTATTCCAACATATCTTTAAAAATTCTCATCCCACCTTCGTGTCTCTTGAGTCTTGACCCACAAAAAAAATGAAGGCCACCCACAATTTGAATCAATACCAAAACTTTTATCCTTAATCATTTCCATGGTAGTAGAAATATAGAATCACAATCCAAATTCCCAAAAATTATCTTTTGCACAAAACGGATCCTAAATAAAATAAAATCATCTCTTTTCCCCTATATAGAAACAAGGAACTAATCATATAATAACACAATCACATACCCAAATTCACCACCCACAATATACAATTACACAAACACCATGAATTAAATAAAAGGGACCCGTCAACATACGCTCTCTGTTCATATGATTAATTTTTGACTTAATTACTTTGTACTATCTTTATATTCGTCTTCATAATGCTAATTAATGTCTAACTTTACAAATTTTAACGTCTAAAATAGTATTGTATATATAAACTTGAGGTTGCAAATAAATATAGAACGGAGGTAGGATTGCTATTGATTCTCATCCTGCCTTGACCACCAAAACCAAACCAAATTGAATGAAACAACATTAAGACAAGATCAAACCTTGAAAACCAGCAGAAGAAGGCCACCCACGGATGCGAATCGATCCGAGTCCTTATCCTTCATCATCATCATCCCTGTATTAGAATCAAAAGCCACTTGCCCAATAACTTTTGCAAGCCCATAGCTGGACTCTAGTGGGACCCACAAGGAAGCACCAGGAACAAGGGGAATCCAATCAGGTTGAGATCTTTTAACACACCAAGAAACCACTCAAGATTCTTCATTGCTAATTTCTCCACCTCCTCACCCGGTTTTTCGACATCCGGGTTATTCGAGCTGTGTCGAAAACTGATCATTCGGGTGACAAAAGGTGGCGGAGGAGAGATTGGATAGAGGGGTCCCCACACAGAGAACTAGGCATTGTTGTTGGTGGGGGAGATGGGATTTGATTCTTGTGCTGTAACAAGAAGCTAAACCCCACCAACCAACAAAGGAAGAAGCGAAGATGATGAATGAGAGAGAAAGATGAGAAATTTTAGAAGGGGAATGAATGGATGAGGATGATGCTGTATTTATAGGATTTTGGTGTGATTTGTGAACATGGATGAGCTGGTTGGGGAAGTTATGAAGAGGATATAATGAGATTTAGGGGGAGAAAATTTTTCCTCTTTTGTTTATTCTAATCAATATGGACTAGTTGTAGAGGGGCATGGATTAAGGGGTGATCATTTGTGTTGATGCTCTCCATCCTGTTCCGACGGAAATGATGGAAATCTAAACATAAAATTGGATAAGAGTTTTTAGATTTAGATGAGATTTGATCTGAATTGGACTAGAATTCAATTATTACCTGTTAGTAAATTACTTATAACATTGTATTTTCATAATATAACTATGCTTTTTGCTATCTTAATAGTAATTTAATTCAAATCCAACTGAGTACTAAAACAATTCCAAGAAAGAGTTTGCATCCGGGAATATATAGTCTGAATCAGAATATGAGAGAAAAATCCTATCGGTTTAAGTCTGATTTCCAGTTCAATCCATTGCCATTCTTAAATGGTCCTAACACAAATTATACGCACGACCTAATTTTAACATAAAATTAAACCAACTTAAATTCACATCCTATTTATAAGATCATTTCATCGTACTCTAACCCAACACTATGCTTAGACATTTCTATTGATGGGACCAAAATTACGGATTTTGGTCCCACAATTTATCCGTATTGGTTATATTAGTCACTTGATTTTTCCAAAAAATGGGACCAAAATCCGAAATGCATCGTTAAAAGAATCGTTTGAATCAAATCGTATAACTTGATACTAATTTTACATTCTTAGAAAAATTAGACAAACAAAAATCAGAGATAGCACATATACACTGAACAAGCATCATCAACAAGAATCAAATCTTCCTTTGCTGTCTTGTGAAAAAACATTTCCTCTCAATATACAAAGTTTCCACCCCGCTCTCTTGTACCAGCTACAAGTCAAAGTAACAGCAAGAAATAAAAGATGATTGCTGCTATCTGGAGTTTAAGATTTAAACTCGCGCAATTTTGTGCGACGCACACTTAAAAGTCAAAACGTTCCTAGAGTTTAGTCCTCGATAAATCACATACAGCCATCTTCGAGCAACAGGTGAGGAGATATGGAGATCTCAGACAATGCATTAGGAATGCAGCCACCCTAGACTCCCCAGAGCACAGATAATCTAGTTCAATGATGAGCTGAGATAATCACAACCTTATACTGACAGACAATCCTTGCACATCGATATAATCGGCCCTCCGGGCAACCAGTGGGAACATATGAAACTGCAACAGGATCTTGAGTACCTGACCTTAAAACCCACTGCCTTTCAGCCACTGACGGGTTTTGTCTTGCGATAAAACTTTCCCTCCAATCAGCAATAACAGAAAATCCATCTTTGGAGTTCTTAACTTTCTGAAAGAATTGATCTTGGTCTCT